>JASJET010000238.1:3177500-3508295 GCA_034092305.1 Diaprepes abbreviatus | reverse complement strand
CTTACTACGGGTCGTAGTTCCTTCTTTATGGATTTTTGATAGTCCATATAGTCTGAGACATCTGATTGCTTTTTTCAGAGAAACAATGTGCTTTTCGATTTCATTTCCTAGTTTGGCGATTTTGATTGTTTTTTGTCGATTTTTCGAGGTATATAGTTCGATCTCTTGTAACTTGCTTGGAGGTGTTGTCTTGGAGGATTTCTGTCATCTTGGTTTTGTTTATATATATATATATATATATATAAATTCTTTGGTGTATTTTCTTGGACTATTTTTTTCTATATTCTTAAAAAATGTTTATTTTTCGGATTCTTGGGAGCTAAGTCCTTTTGTTGATAAATTACATACACATGTATGTTTTTACTATTTTTTATTTTGCTTCATATTCATTATTTTGACGTTTCGGTTCATAAACCGTCATCAAAAATGTTCTGGAATTAATAGGAATATACTTTTTTTGTTATTAAGTTCAACAATTTTTTATCTCTACTCTTACCTTGCATACATAGACAGCAAGAAACAAATATATAATATTTAAAGTGAATTTTTTAGTGACATGTGCTATCTTCAAAAAAAATATTTTGCTAGGGAAGAGAAACCTTCATCAAAAATGTTCTAGAATATACTTTTTTATCAAATTTAAAAATTTTTTATCTCAACTTTTCCCTCGCATTTTTTTTTAAGATAGAAACCATGATAACATTAGTTACAGGTAATATCTAATTATTATTGGAAATAATGTGATTTTTGTCCTCGTTTCAATTCATATTTTTTTTTTCATTTCAGATCTCACAATGCGTCGGAGACAAAACCCAATATTTTAGCCCAGAAGACTCCATATCGCTGTCTCTAGAATATTATCAACCGCACCTCGATACTACGGACATCACTAGTGATAAAAAAGTATCAAACGCTGACACAATCGCGCAACAAACGAACATTTCCGACGAAAATACCAATACCATTACTACCTCAAATCCTAACGTTGAAAACTCGAGTGATCTAAAAGAAAAAAGTGATAGTGACCAAGTAAACAATAAAAACAATGGACAAATTAATAATGATAAAAATAGTGATAAGGTTAAAAGAGTTTGTGATAAAAGATATCTGCAGTGTCCTGCTGGTGTTAACATGAAGCATTTACAGAAATTTATCAGGATGAAGTATGGATTAACCGGTGACCATAGGGTAAGCTATTTCACAACCCAAAATGAAAATAATTTCTCTATTAATGTTTGTTCAAAACTCCACAATGTTTCAAAACTGACAATATGACCAAAATAGAATTATAAAATTTTATGTGTAAATTTTCCTAGACACTTAATATTGATAGTAATTAAAATCACAAATTTAATATCTAGTTAAGATTCGATCTGGCGCCTCAATGATTAGAAGGTATTACCATTTCACTACTCAGATTTTATCGAACAAATAATATATAGTGCGTGCGACTTGACTTTAGTTGAAATCAACTGTTGACTCTATTAGGAGACCCTGACTAATCTTCGATGTAAATTATTTGAATTGAGGGAAAAATATATGAATATTTTTGGATTGGTATTTCGTACCATTAAAAAATTTCTTTGTCAGATGCTTTTTTTACATTTAAAAAATTCAAATCCGAATAATCATATTTTTTTTACAGGTTGATATTATTCATAAAGGTGAAGTTTTGCCCAGCGATTTCAGTCTTATGGATGTGGCATACACCTTCAAATGGGAAAAGGTAAGATTCAGAGATTATTTCAAAGTGTATTTTGCTAGGAGCATAATAGTTAATAGTTAATCTATTAGAGAGTTAGAAGAATGTCTCAAAATAAAAAAATAATTAAAGGAGAATGTCGACTTGTATACATATACAGGGTGTTATCTAATTGCATACGTATAACGAAGGGTGTGTATTTATGGAAGATTTAAAAAAATGTATATGAATGAAGTCAGCCACTGCTTTATTTTTGAGATACAGAGTAACAATTTTCTAACTTGTTCGTTCTCTCTATATGTCAGAGACCGCTTTAAATACTTTGTTGACTTCGGGTGCGTACTAATTTTTGGAGTTAAAGATTTTTTCTATTTTTACCAGTGGCTTCCATGCTTGCGAATTACAAATAATATACCATTGAAGATCCAAGAAATAAAAAAAAAATATACCTTATATACAGTTCCGACACCCTATTGAATTTTTTAATTGCCTTACTTTTGCATAATAAAAACGATTTGTCGATATGGGCATACCAGTCATCGGTCTTGCTGAGGTTAAGGACATTACATCGAGTTAGATGTCAAGAAAGCACCGGGCCTGGATGGTCTCCTGAACGCGGCCTTGAAGCGTGCTCCGGATAAGACTCTCTCGGCAATTGCAAACATTGCAAAAGCCGTTATTCAATCAGGACATTTTCCCTCAAATTGGAAGGTAGCTAAGTTAATTCTGATCAGAACGAAGGGCGAAAGGCCAACTAATATTAACAGCTATAGGCATATTGGTTTGCTTCCCAATCTAGGGAAAATTATTGAACGAATTATTCTAAAGAAACTTACTGACTTTATAGCAGAGAGAACCATCTTACCTCCGGAGCAGTTCGGCTTCAGAAGCAACCACAGCAGCGTTCAGCAGACCACCAGGCTGGCTGCAACGATAATTCATGGATTCAACAAAAGATTTCACACTGGTGCTATCTTTTTTGATATCAGCAAGGCCTTTGATAAAGTATGGCATAATGGTTTGATTGTCAAGCTGATTCGACTGGGAATTCGGAGTTACCTGATCAGACTAGTTTCAAACTTTTTGGAAACAGAACATTTGCAGTGTCATTAGACGGTGCAACTTCCGAATTCACATAGATTAGAGCTGGTGTACCTCAAGGTTCGCCACTCTCTCCAACATTATTTAGCTTATATACGGCCGACATTCCGGTTGACGACCGAAGTAAGTTGTATCTGTTTGCTGATGATACTGCTTTTGCAACGTCCTCAGGCTCATTTCGTCTGATTATATTAAGATTACAGCGCCATATTAATACGCTTGCGAGATGGATGGCCGATTGGAAGATTAAGTTGAACCCTGACAAAACTCAGGCAGTTGTGTTTTCTAAATCCAGAACTCCGACACCTGAAGATCGGTTATCCATCTCAAACATTCGCATTCCTTGGCGTACAAATGCGAAATACTTGAGGTTTGTTTTTGACCGAAGACTTAACTGGACCTTGAATATAGAAGCTATCATTTCGAACGCAAAACTTGCTTTGGTTTCTCTTTACCCATTATTGACTAAAAATAGCAAACTTAACTTGAATAACAAATTGCTAATTTTCAAGCTATTTATAAGATCTATTCTGTCCTTTGGTGCTCCAATTTGGATCACCACAGGCAGAACAAGATTCAGAAGGCTAGAGAGATTCCAAAAGAAGGTGCTTCGAGTACTTTGCGGAGCCCCATACTTTGTTCGAAATACTATAATACATAGGGACCTTAATTGCGACACTTTCGATGTTTTTTATACAAAATAGTCTCACACGGTATATTGACAGAGCCACCACCTCAACCAACCCGCTCATACAACAATCACACAGGATCACCAGGACACACAGACAGCCTTACAAATTTCTCCAAGATTGGATACAGGACCGGTAGTTATCATTTCATCTTTTTATTTACTGGCTTAAAAGCAGATTAGAATCTTGTCTTTTTCAAGCCTATTATAAGTCTATTATTAAAGCAAATAAGTCAATGGGACAGTCCTGACTCAAGATTTCAAAGATGACCCCATATAATAAAAAACGAAAAAATAACCTAAAATATTTAACATATGCAAATATCATGTAAAAATGTCAAACCCCCGAAAATGTCACTATTTGTCCAAATATAAAAAAAAGTCAAAAGAAAAATTTATTTGTACTTTTGTGGTATAAAAATTTTAACTTTTATTTGTCCCATATTTAGAGAAAAAATTAATTTCATTTAAGAAACAAAGTTTCAATGTATTTTATTCTTGCTCGGTGATATAAAATAATTTATATTTTTTTCTGCATTTGTAAATAATTAAAATGCAATAGCAATTACACTAAAATTGCATTTATTCAATTATTTGCATCTAAATACTAAAATTTGTAATTATTTTCTATTGCGAATTTATTGAAATAAGAATATTATACTTAAATTGAATTAAACTGTGGTATTTTCTAGCTTTTTCGTTCGTGAAAATAGTCCAAGAATGTCCTCCAGCTTCCTAACAAATTCTATTATTTTAAAATATTATTATTTGAAAATAAATAATATCTCCTCATTTTTACGTGATAATATCGGTTATATACAGTAATAGAAAAATGTATGGAAACTTTAATTTATGTTCGTATTAATTAATACTGAATTTATCAAGAGCTTTGTACATTTCGCTAAAATGCAGAAATGCCACTGATATACATAATTATCGCGTTTAACAATCTAAAAAGAAATGTTGTTTATATTTTTTTTGCAATAAGGAATTTGTGGTTGGAAATAAATATGGAAACTATTTATATTTTGGTTTAAAGTATTCAGTTTCAGTTCTACAGTGCAAATATCGTGTAAACATATTAATTTATCATGCCAAACCACCATTATTTTTCATGTGATTTTAAACAAAAAATTGTGGATTTATTTAAAATGGGGATAAAAAGGTCTTTTAATTGCAAAATATTTAAATAGTTCTAAAAGTCGCGTAACGAAAATAATACAAAAATGAGATAGTCATGGTGATGTAAGAAATGCGCCTAAGTCGGGAAGACCTCGTAAAACAACTTTTAAGGATCTCAAAACTTAACCCCAGAAAAACATCCAGAAAAATAAAAAAAAGAAATCTCGGAACAGTTTAGTGTTAAAGTGACAAGTAGAACGGTACACAATCGTCTACTTGATGGAGGTCTTTATGGAAGAGTTGCTGTTAAAAAGTCGCTTCTATCAAAGAAGAATAGGAAGGCCCGAATGGAGTTTGCTAGGCTCATCTTTCTTGGTTTGCAGAAAAATGGAATATGGTGCTTTGGAGTGATGAAAGCAAATTTTCACTATTTGGATCTGATGGCAGGAAGTATGTAAGAAGACCGGTTGACACAAGATTCAAGGCAAAGTATCAAATTCCTACTGTGAAACATGGAGGAGGAAACATAATGGTCTGGGGATATTTTTCTCGATCAGGGATAGGGCCCATCATTTAAGTGCAGGGTAAAATGGACCGATTTTAATATAAAGAAATAGTAGAAAATACAATGTTTCCATTTGCAGAAGAAGAGATGCCATTACGGTGGATATTTCATCAACAGGATAATGATCCGAAGCATTCGTCTAAAATAGTAAAACAATAGTTTGGTGAGAAAACTATAACTGTACTTGAGTGGCCATCCCTAGCCCCAGACTTAAACCCAATTGAATATCTTTGGGACGTCTTAGATCGCCGTATTCGAATGCATTCCTATATCAAAAATCAACAACAACTGTTTAATATCATTAAACCAGAGTGGGCGCAAATTCCTACAGGAACTTTCCAAAAATTAGTGGATCGATGCCTAGAAAATGCTAGGCAGTCTTAAATGGTAAAGGGTATTCTACAAAATACGAAAAACTGTTAATCGTATGTTTACAACAATGTTTTTTGATGAAATTTTAAAAGTTTCCATACTTATTCGAGAAATTTGATTCCCTTCATCAGGACTTTTACAAAAGAGAAAATAACCTTCCTTAATTCTATTTTTTATGAAATAAAAGTAAAGAAAAAGTACCTTAAACCTCTCGGTTTAGTTGGCATTTTCTTAACTATATATATATATATATATATATATATATATATATATATATATATATATATATATATATATATATATATAGATATAGATAAACTAGTTAAAATACAAACTGGGACAAAATGTTGTAAATTAAAAAATCGATTAGACGTATAACTAACAAAACTAATAAAAAAATGAAAATTCTACAAACAACTAATATTTTGTTGGTTAACTCTTATTTTTACTTTTTTATAGCTTAGCTTAGAGATTATTGACTCTACAAGCGTTTGACAGCGGGTATTTGGAACAGAGAATTAAGCTTCTTGAATATACAGAAACAAATCTTCTAAATTGGGTAGATTTTTATTTTGTTGATCCAGTTTTAAACCTTCCCAAAGTCTCTCAATAAATTCAGGTCTGGGATTTGAGCTATATTGTCTTCTAAATATTTCCTAACTCGTTTTGATACTTGAATTGGATTGTTATCGTGCATAAACTGGTAAGCAACTGGAATGAATTAAAAATCACATTCTGACGGATCTTTTTACAAAGACATGTTTACCCTCCATTCGAAAAATATACCCAATACTTTCTGTGATATTGCTGCCCGAAGTATAATAGATCCTCTGCCGTGCTTTATGGTTTTTAAGGTATAACGTAGATCGAGGCTACTTTTGGGTGGACGTCGAACTCAATATTTTTCATTTCCAAATAAATTAATGTAGTAAATCAGCCTTTTTTCCTTGTTTTTCTTTGATCCAAGAGGTTTCCTCCTAACAACGCATCCTCTTCGCTCCATTTAATGTGTATATATACCTTTTTAAAAAATAACTGGCTTTGTTAACTCTTTGAATCATACTCTCTTCATTTGTTTTGTAGGTTTTCATTTTCGAGGAGTTCTAATTTAATTTTCTTTTGATTCGGTTGATTATATGGATTTAGAGCACTGTAAATGAGCTTTTTCAAACATTTTAAAATTTTGTCGATACGCTCAGTCCATCACTTTTTAATTGAGCTTCTGTTTCAGGCCCACAATATTTCACCCAATAAAATTCATGTAAATGAAAATAGCGTTAATGTTAGTTAATCCGATGTACTACAAAAGTAACACATTTAAGTACTTAATTTATATATATATATATATATATATATATATATATATATATATATATATATATATATATATATATTGGCGTTGGAAATATCTTGTTTTTTAATACTGTTAACAGCTTAGATAATAAACATTACAAAATATGTTTATACAGCTAACAACAATTAATAACCAGAAAAACAATCGATTTTACTATAGTGCCTTTATTTTATTTCTATACTAAATTCTCCATAAATTAACGTGAAAGTCGTAAAAACCCACTAGTAAACAATGTTATCAGTTATATTATGTATGCTTTTATCATAACCTTTCACAATTTGCAAATTTATTGCAAAAAACGTCAGCTATTATTAGAAAATTAAATTGCTGATTGTTTTTTACCGATAAAAAGTAACAATAAAGTTTTGCGATAATATTTTAAAAGGCATAACATCACTTGGAGAATAAGTTAGAAATAACTACGACAACTGATAAAGTTTTAATTTTTATAAGACTTTTTTTAAGCAACCTAATATATATATATATATATATATATATATATATATATATATATATATATATATATGTATATATATATATATATATATATATATATATATATATATGTATATATATATATATATATATATATATATATATATATATATATATATATATATATATATATAGTTTTAGGTTAAAATGTATTGAGTTTTGAGATCAATTTGATAAAAACAAATTTTTCTTCAAAATAACAACGTATCGGTCATATATTTGGTCTTCATCGAAATAAAATAAAATAGAAAAATGTGTAAGATCTTAAACAGGAAAAATATAATTAACTAATTAATGATTAAAAATGATAAAAAATAAAAACATTTTGACAATAAATAAATATTATTCTTTCAATACAAAATTCAGGATATTTTTTTTTATTTTTGTAATGACGTTTGATATAAAAAAAAATTGTAAAATTCAAAAAAAAAGTATTATTTATTTTTTTTATCATTTTTAATCAGTGATTAGTTAATTATATTTTTCCTGTTATTGTTAAAAAGCTTACACATATTTCTATTTTATTTTATTCTGATGAATGCCCAATATATGACTGAAATGTTAATATAAAAATGTTATTTTAAAGAGAATAATTGTTTTTATCAAATAGATATTAGAGCCCAATAAATTTGAACCTAAAGTAATGCTTTTTTGTGTCAAATGTCATTAAAAAATATATTTTTTTTTCAATACAAACTAAAGGAATAATATTTATCAGTTTTCCAAATGCTTGCTTTTTCAATTTTTAATCGGTGATAAGTTACTTATATATTTTCCCGCCTTTGTTCAATATCTATTTTCTTTTATTCTGATGAGAGCCAAATATATGACCGAAACGTTAATATATAAATGTTACTTTGATGAAACAATTTGTTCTTATCAAACGGATCCGGATATATATATATATATATATATATATATATATATATATATATATATATATATATATATATATATATATATATATATATAAGCTTTTGCCCGCGACTTTGTACGGGTGGTGGGCGATATCAGACATCGTAGTGGGTGCAACCAATCAACCATGATTCTATCCCCAAAATAGTAATTTCGAGCAAACTTTTACCCCACTAAGGGATGAATTTCCAAAAAAAAAGTGGCACAGTAATTTTTTTTTCCGAACATAAGCCTATATATTAATTTTTAGATTTCTAACTTCACAAGTGAAGAACTTCCATACAAACTTTCATCCCTTAATTTATCCCCGTAACAGATGAATTTAAAAAAAAAATGATATAGAAAACATTTTTATCTAACCGTAAACCTATATACTAATTTTTACATTTGTCACTACCAAAATGAAAAACTTTCATACAAATTTATCCCCTATTTTACCCCCTTAAAAGATGAATTTAAAAAAAAATAATACAGTAGACATTTTTTTCTAACCATAAATCTATATACTAATTTTTACTTTTCGTACTACCAATATGAAGAACTTTCATACAAACTTTCATCCCCTATTGATCCCCTTAAAAAATTAATTTTTGAAGAAATGCCTGTACGGTATCCTAAATATAGGACATTAGAATCCGAATATCAGTTGTCTGATGGCTGGTTATCACGAGACTAACTTTTCTTATTCATCCGATTATCGAGCGTGGTTTGTTATTTTTTTAAAATTCAATTTTTGCCATGAACTGATTGCTATATTTCAATATGAATTTTTTTAATCATAGGCCTAATTTGTACCTCTCTAGCTACTAAAACTTTCATCTCCTATTTTACCCTTTTAAAAGATGAATTTTTAAAAAAATTGATATACTAAATATTTTATTCTAATCATAAGCCCATATACTAATTTATATATTTCTAACTACCTAATGAGAAACTTTCATACAAACCTTCATGTCCTATTTTACCCCCTTAAAAGATAAACTTTTAAAAAAGAATGATATAGTAAACATTTTTCCTATCCATAAGCCTAGATACCAATTTTTACATTTCTAACTACCAAAATGGAGACATTTCATACACACACTTTCATCCCCTATTTTACCCCATCAAAAGAGGAATTTATAAAAAGGATCAATTACTAATTTTTACATTTCTAACTACCAAAATGATGAACTTTCATACAAACTTTTATTTCCTATTTTACCCCCCTAAGGGATGAATTTTCAAAGAAATGTAGCACAGTAAAGTTCTTTTCAACCGTAAGCCTGAATATTAATTTTTAGATTTCTGATTTCAGAAATGACGAACTTTCATACAAACTTTCATCCTCTTTTGTACCCCCTTAAAAGATGGATTTTTAAAAAAGAATAATATAGTAAACATATGCATTTTCTCCAATTGTTTTCCTAATTGCAATGTTTTTTAAAATAAAATATTACATACTGTAAATTTAACGATGGTCATGTTTTAAAAAGTGTTGAATATAATTTCAATTTACTTCTAAACATTTTTGAATGCTTTTTAAGAGTTGCAGTGACATTTCAAAGGTTACTAATGCACATGCCTGTCGAATCCGATATTTCATATTTTCTGGTGTGGTAATATAGTTATAACTATATTTTTATAAATTCCCATCAAGAAAAGTCTAAGGGGATCAAATCGGGAATCCTGGCGGGCTAGTTTACAGGGGCTCCACGACGAATCCATCTAACTCCAGATATGCAATTAAGGGTGTCTCTGACGCGCAAAATATATAATGCTGGATTTTAATTTTGTCTTATTAAAAAAAATCATAACAATGAAACAAATGAAAAAAAATTTGATGTACATAAGTAGTTTTTGACAAAAAATCAAGATTTTAAAAAAAAAGGAGAAATACCTTTCTATTCGATATTTCACAGTTGCTACTCGCCATTCAATATGTACTCTACAATACAAATGTATATGGAATAAATTTCAACAGATATAAAAAACATTTTGAATAAAAATCGCCAGGTTTTATAATAATAAATTAAGTTCAAAGAGACAGGTTAAACCTTCACAATCGAATTTCATTTCAGTCTTTGTGGGGCTAAACGTTATCCTGTGGATGCTGATAGGGGAGTTGGCGTTCTAAAACAAATAATTGATGCGACGGGACCCTTGGCGTATGTGATACTAGCACTTGGCCAGCTTTATTTGTAATGTAAGAATGTCATGTCCTTAAAAAATAATAATATAGGAAAAATCGTCTCCTCTCATAAATAAAAACGGATATGCATGTCAGCCGACAGTTATTCTTTACACTCTAGTTGTTCCCAACTAAATAGAACGTACATTTGCGTTTTCGTATTCGAGAAATATCGTACAAGTAGACAATGAGACAGTCTGAAATTACCGAAGTAATTTTTGTTATGCAATATAGTATGTTATTTATATGTTCTGTTATAAAAGTTGCCACAGATGTCTACATTTGAAATTATAAGTTTATTTTCAAAGGTTTACTTCACAATCGAACGCTGTTGAATTATAGAAACCAAGTTCGTGTCTTTATGCACGCTGAGATATCCACAAATAATTGAATGCTTGTTTTCTTATGCATATTGAAGTATAGCAATCAGTTCAAGACAAAAATTGAAAAAAATAAATAATTTGGACGATTCCCAAATTCAACTGAATAACCGGATTCTAAAAAAAAACAAATAAGCTCGATAACCCGTTGAACAAGGGAAGTTGCAATCTCGTGATAACCAGCCATCTGACGACGGATATTTGGATTGTGATGTTTTATATTTAGGATGCCGTACAGCCTGGTTTCAATCAATCCACTTTTATTGCGATACCTAAAAAACCAAACACTAAAACATGTAAACAATTTCGACTTATAAATCTAGTGAATCATATTACCAAACAAATATTAGCAAATTCCAGTTTGCTTTCCGGAATGCCCTTATTATACGAGAAGATATTTTCAGACTACAAGTACCCATTCAATACAGCAGGGATATAAACAAGGATGTGTACTTATGCTTTCTCGACCTTGCCAAAGCTTTCGACAACGTCGAACATGAGTAGTTGCTTTCTAATGTTGATGGACATGTTAGAGTAGCCATAGAAAACATAGAAATCAAGAAAGGTGTACTACAAAGATTGTCTCTTCTCCACTTTAACATATATGCTGAGGATATAATCTAAAAAGCTCTAGAGTATCTGGACCAAGGTATCAAAATAAATGGAGAAATAGGTAACAGCATTCGGCTGATGATATTGTCTTCCTTGCCAGTGACATCGATGAACTGCAAAATCTTATAGGAAGAGTTCAAATGATTACTGAAGAGTATGAACTTTACTTAATTATATCAAAAACAAAGTAGGTGTTTACAAGTAAGAGTCTTCATCCATCAAGACAACTTATAATAAATCAAAAAAACCGTAGAATTCGTGGAATTTTATACATATCTGGGGACACTGGTCAATACAAAATGGGATCTGTTTTGAAATAAGGTCTCGAAATGAAAATGCTAGAGCATCATTTCACAATATGAAGAGACTGTTCAGAGCCAGTGACTTACCCCTCCCCCTGAAATAAGGCTTGCCAAATGTTACATATTCTCTGTTTTATTAGTATATAGCGCTAGCGAAGTTTCCGATATATCCGTCACCAACGTAGAAGTCCTCCGCAGAAGAGAAAGAAAGAGAGAAAGAAATAAGAAAGCAGAAGTTAGGATATCTTGGTTAAATCATGAAACATGATAAATATCGTTTAATGCAGTTGATAATACAGGGCAAGACGGATAGTACAAAAGGTCCAGAGAAAAGTAGACACTCGCAGCTGCATAATCCAGAACATTGTTTTGGGCTTACATTAGTTCAGTTATTTAGAAGTGCCATCAACAAAGTTAAAATTGCCATATTGAAAGCCACAATGGATAGAGCACACACAGGATGTCCCAAAACTTTATTTTCTATTACCAAATTAATCGTTTTCATACTGAATATTACTGGTTAATTATACGTTTTTTGCTGGGTAGGAATGTATTTAAAGAAACGTGAGGTGCCAGCGGAAGAGGGGCCATATCAAATTTATGCGCAAAAATTTAAAATCAATATTATTAATATTAATTGTAAAAAAAATACTAAATTAAACAAGCGGTATATATATATATATATATATATATATATATATCGACTCTCATAAAGGAATACAAACTCGTACATCATTTGGACACGAAAGGCTGTATATTTTTTTTCTTAGAAACTGTTTAGTGTAAAGAAACTATATTTGGTACAGTTAATAATGGCTCAAATGTTTTAACTACAATGTTAAAAAAAAACTTAAATTTAATGCAAATTTAATGTCCTTTCTACATTAAATTTAATGATTTTGTACCTAAAATTGTGAATATTTTACATTTATTTTAAATTTAAAGCAATTCATTCAAATATTGTACATTGTACATTAAATTTGATTAAATGATATCTTATATTTCAATAAAGTAACTGAAAGGATATTTCAACTTTCAGTACATTAAAATTAATTCACATGTACCTTAACATTAAAGGAATTTACATTAATATTCATGGTACATTGCGTAAGATTCCGGGAAATGGCGCAATTTGTATCGAACTTTTTATTTAGTATGATATAAGTGGCTTACGGGACTCAATTTTCTTATGATGAGGTCCACATATCTGCCAGTACTGACGAAAACTAATGAGTTCGAAACCGGTTTACATATGACAGTACACTACCTATGGGAAAAATTTTCACCTGTTCCTGATAACAGAATTTTCATATTAATGTTGATGCATTAAATATGTGAATATACAATATACACTGCAAAAGGAAATGCATTAAATTAAATGTAAATGTGCTGGAAGGAAAAAAATACTTCTATTAAATGCATTTAATATAATGCATTAAATTTAATAATTTACATTAATCTAACTTAATTTATTCCATTGATTTTAATGTAATAATATATTAAATTTAACGTTTGATCATTATTTTAAACTTGACTATGTACATTAAATTTAATGTAAATGTACTGGAAGCAAATTTCACATACTTTAATTAAATGAATTTAATATAATGCATTAAATTTAATAATTTACATTAATCTAAATTAATTTATTCCATTAATTTTAATGTAATCATACATTAAATATAAAGTTTGATCATTATTTTAACGTTGACTATGTACATTAAATATACAGCCAGTGTTCATTGAATTTGAGATACGTTATCGCATATTTAATGCACCAACATTAATATAAGTTAAAAAAATTCCATTTAGACCGGTTTCGAACTCATTGGTTCCCGTCAGTACGGGGCAGACATGTATACCTCACCATAAGAAAATTGAGTCCTTTAAGCAACTTATATCATACAAAAGAAAAGTTCAATACTAGTTGCGCCATCTCCCGGAATCTCATGCAATATATATTAAATAAAAATAAATTCCTTTAATATTAAGGTATATGTGAATTAGTTTTAATGTACAGAATTAGAAATATCTTTTCAGTTACCATTTAATGTGCAACGGACTGATATTTGAATGATTGCTTTAAATTCAAAGTAAATGTAAATTATTCACGATTTTTGGTACAAAATTATTGAATTTAATGAAGAATGGACATTAAATTTAAAGTAATTTTTCACACTGTATAGAAACTTTGATACTATATTTTATTAGATATTATTTAAATTCCATTGGGCAGTTTAGAAAATTCGTACTCCTTTAGAAGATATACTTAAAACAACGATAATCGGCTGTCTACGGCAGTCACTTTTTCGGACAGTTATGTTACTTTGTGAAAAATATAATAATATTGCGATATTCCTATTTCAAAACTCATTTTTATGTTGCAAAACACTTCATAAAACAATAAATAGGAACTAATTGAAATTAAACGTTACTGCGCAACGCATAATCAGTTATTTCTATTACGGCTACAGGTAGATATTTTTCTATCATCCCTCGTAATAATTTATTAAAACTCTCTTTATTACTTTCATAATAATTATTTTTAATTCTACACTTATTGCCACTTAAAAAATTGGCTGAAAGCAAATAATGACTAATAATACCATCTTTATAACCTGTACTTTCATTTAATTGCCGATGGTTAAAGGCGAATTAAAATCTATTAAATTACTCGAGTGCCTGGTAGCCATTAATTATTTCTATTAGTTTAAATGTGCTTTATTATGAGCTACAGAAACGATTTATCATTGAGGATAAACTGAATAAAGGTAGGTAATTATAAATAACGTTTCATTGATATATTAGCATATACAGAGCGTCCAAAATAACATTAACTATCTCCTTCCTCAGAAAACAAAAAAACTAGATATACAAGAATTTATTGAATGTCCTACGCTAGGAACAACATAACAGTATGTATATCTAAAAGTCGAAATTTTTGTAATAAAAAGCTCAGGTTAGAAACCTGTTCCCTCCAAATGGGACCATAAGTCACCAGATATCTACGTCAGGTGGTAGGTTATATTTACAAAAATTAATTTATAAATTTGCTAGGATTTCTGCTTCCTTGACAGACGCTATGAAGAATGAATTTTAATGAGAGTTCCTATTGCACCATAGGCGTGCATTCTATTGGGCCTTTTTAAATAATATTGACATTAACTATTATTTTTCATTTGAGAAAAAAAATACATATTTATTATTTTTAGTAATTGTGCATGCACTACGTCACAATTAAGCATTTTTTCAAAGCAAAATTATTTTCGAATTTTGAGATGCATACCTCAGAGGTTGGGTTGTCAATACTTTGTTTGCCATTTTCGCTTCTCTATCATTGTATTTATTAATTTTTTGCTTAAACTATAAAAATTATCCTTCCTCCACTTTGGTAATATTACACATTTTCGAAAATTCAAAATATTATCATCATACAAAGCTCGAATCTATCACCTCGACTTATGTTACAACACCAAACTGTTTTTGGGGGAGAATTGGGATCACCCACCTTGAAATTAGCGAAAACTCTGGCGGCCGCAAAGCTGAGTGAACTTCCTGGCTATTTTAGTTCTACTGTCATAGCCTCCGCGATTTTGCTGTAAAGAAAATTTTTATCCGAGGGATAAAATAATTTATTGATCCATAACCCATAAATTTCCTGTATACACTCGTTGAATCACCTTGTAGTTCGTGATATAAAACGCTACAAGTTTTGTATACTAGTATTCATAAGTAAGTAATTAATTGTACTCTCTATAAAGAAATAAAGCTTCGAACATACCCCTGTAGAATTAGCATAACGTCAGAACTAGGGCCCGGTTGTTTGAACGCTGACTTACGTAATAATATTTTTATTTATATTTGGAAAGTGTTGATAAACAGTATTTATTTCATTTCTTGGTACGCACATACCGATTTTATGCTATCCTTTTCTAATTGCATTATTTAAACGAGTATCATATGATACGTTAATTCTAGAATACATAAAAGTATGAATTCATGGTTGCCTAAATTATTATTATTGTTATTTTCAATATGTAAACAATATCTAACAATATTTACCAATAAAAATAAGTTTTTAAATCCCCTTTTTATTAATATTAATTGCAAACTTCGCGTTTATAGTAATTTCTAGCAGTTAAAAACACTGAAAAGAGTCACGATAAGCAATTAAACTGAGAAAAAAAGCCAAGTAAACATGTTTATGTCTGTCAAACATCAAAAAAGCCTAACCCCTAACGACCATAAGCAGTCTTCAAATAAATCTATTGTTGTTTAGAGTATGATCGAAGAAATAAAGTCTCTTTATCTAAATATCCGTTACGCCACTGAGTAAAATTGGCGCCATATCACAATACGTACATGCGAAATTCTGTCGAAATTTACAGCTTTATTTATATTCACGTCGTTACATAACCTTTTATTATTTATTATTGTGTTTATGCCGAGGTTTATTCGCTTTTATAGCCCGTCGTTGCTGCAACCTCTGTTAATGTATTCCCACAATTTTCGAGCCAACTTTATCGGAAAAGTTTATTTGCCTCGTGATTTTGTGCCAGAATAATTAAATTTTATGGAAAATGAAATTTAGGCAAGCAAATTACGGTAATAAAACAAGCTGGTTTATATTTCAAACATGTAAATAGGAAATTTTATAGATTTAAATTCGTTGTGCTCTCAGCCGGACCAAAATAACTTTTCAAATCAACATTTATTTGATTTTCTATTCTTTTAGTAAATGTTATAGAAATAATCTCAAATTCAAATCACATGTTCTTGCCATTGTGAAGATAAAGCCACTTCAATCTTTAATTTTCATTGCTGCTAGCAATTTTGATAGTAAAAAACGTTCTTGCTTCGTACTTCACTCACATATTAAGATCTTTTTCAGGAAGGATAACTATAGGCATTGTAGAACCTCTCACAAGAGCCCGTGGGCAATACAATATTTCGAAGACAAAGAGGACGCTTGAAGTATATATATATATATATATATATATATATATATATATATATATATATATATATATATATATATTTACATCATTCAGTAGATAGGTCCTCCTCATGTGGCGCATCTTTAGGTCATCCACCAGAAATAGTGAATATATATATAATTTTTTTCATGTATATAGAGTATTTTGTTATTCTTATTATAAATCCATTAAAAAAATTAAAATAAATTTTTTTAATTTTCATATAAGCCCCTATCTTTACGTCCTCCAACGAAATCACGGTATTTATGTCACCCGGACGTATACTCCTTTTTCACAATCGAAGCGATACATCCTCCAATATATAGTAATTTTATAGATTACAATGGATCGCTAGCCCGACAATGTTGCCATTGTTTCAAAGACTTTTCATAAATACATATAAATCTGCGCTTTTAAATATAAATCAACAAGGTTACGAAGAATTTTCCGAAGTTGTCTCTAAAACAGAAAAAATATTAATCAATTCCTTCAAAAGAATTGTCATAAGGGGTAAAAGGGGGCGGGGAGTCCCGGTGCTCATTAGTAAAGATGTCCAAGATCATTTAGAAATAGTTCTAAAATGTCGAGATAATATTCTCAAAAAACCCAATAGTTATCTATTTGGAAATCCAAATACTGGGCAGCCATTTGTGGGTTATAAAGTTTTGAGAAAATATGCCTCACTAAGTGGAGTTAAAAACGCCGACACTCTCACATGTACTCGATTACGGAAGCATTTGGCTACATTAACCCAGTTATTTAATATGAGTGAAAACGATATGGAGCAACTAGCCTCTTTTATGAGTCACACCTTAGGAATCCACCGATCATCTTACAGACTCCCTGATAATATTTACCAAACATCAAAAATATCCAAATTACTCATACTTATGGGGAAGGGGGAAGCCGGTCAGTTTAAGGGCAAAAGTTTAGATGAAATTGATTTGAATTTAGACGAAAATTTGCTCGAAAATGATGATTTAGGAAAAAAACTAGAGAAAAAGGAGGTTAATACAGAAGATCAAGATACCGATCTTGAGTTGCAAGTTCAAAGAAATAATAACAATGTAATAAAAAAGAAGCAAACAGAACAGAAAAGATTGATAGTTCCATGGACAGAACAACAAAAGAAGATTGTTATAATGCATATATTCTTTTTTTTGAATATCAAGGAAGTATCGACAGGCTTGTCCCAATTAATATTATAATATGATCAGTGGCGTAACTAAGAGTATATGCTTCCCCCCCTCCGCAGACATTTGAATGCGCCCTACTATTTGACACCGATTTTGATCCTTCGTATTTATTCATTTTCATCAAGGGACTTGAAGTCACCCTTGGAATGGCTGCGTTCCCCCCCCCTCCCGCACCGCTGGGTCGTTATTTACACCACTGAATATGGTATATCTTACCAGCGTCGTAACTAAAGTCTGGCAGATCAACGATATTAAATTTTCATGCATTTTCAAAAAAATCTAAGGCTTCCATTTTTACTTATATCAATAAATTTTGAACTTCTTTTTAGTTTTGGTTTAGAAAGCACAAGAAAATTTTAATTCAGGATTATGGAATCCATTATTATTGTAGTGAAACATACAAAAGAATTAAAAATATCATTGTCTAAATATCAACTAAATTGAGATCTCTAGTGGTTTGTTTAAAATGTTTCCGAAACTTTAAGCACAAATGTTAGAAAAAATTATAGAATATTTTGACAAAATCTTTTACATCCTGTAAAATAATATTTTTAAAATTTTAATACAAAGATTATACAAATACATCCATTATCTCTGTTTGTTTTACTTGATAGTTTTTTGAGTTAGCCAACCGCTTCGGTATTTTATTCTTACTCTGTATTCGTTTACATTTTTTAGCGATAATCTTGGTTATTCGTGAAATAATCTAATTTTCAAAATATTTCCCAAATTACAAAAATTCTACGGTGTTACAGATCCGAGGTTAATTTTTGAGAGATTTTGTTACTATCCCAAACTTTAAGTTAAAAAAGGGCCAAAGCCGAAAAACAATTGTCCACATTTTTCTATTTAAATGAGAGTGTTAACGTCGGCATTAAAAATTAAAATAATCGATTAACTGAAAAGCAACTCCACAACTTATTGCAAACATAAGCCGGCGTAATAATTTTGTAACTAATTTGTAGTCGATATATTTTTTTATTCCATTTCGAAAAGCCTAACAGAAAGGTACTTGAAATGTCCAGCTCTGATTTTAATGAAACTTCAATATGTTGTAGACAGCACAAAAATAAGAGACAGATCTGCGGAGATTCATTTTAACGGGGTAAAATCCGCCCTTAAAATTCACCCTTAAAAACAGTATTTTCGAAATATCTCCTGTTTTATAAGGGTAAACCATCTATTTGTGCCCGTAATTTAATTCTAAAAATTACGAAATTTAATATAATTATTTGAAAATATTTTTTTCACGAATACTATACAAAATGACAATGAAATTAAAAACTTACTTGCAATTTTCAAGAACAAGCTTTTTAATAACAATACAAATATACCACATGCATTCTTGCGGTTACATTGTTAATATATAAGGACACATGACATCACGTATCTCTAAAACTTGAACTAATTTTAAGAAGATAAGTTTAGTTTCAGTTTTAGTAGTTGTTGTCCAGTGTAATTTATAAACATGAATGCTTAACCAATGAAATAAGTTTATACTTTCTTTCTTATTTATTAATTAGAAGAAAAAAAATCTGTAAGCTCTGTAACGTTCATATCAACTGAAATTTGGCAATTTTAAGAATAATTATACATGTATAAAATAACATCCTTCGAATGATGTCCTTGGGGGTGAAAATACTATAATTTAACTTCGTTTGAAATAACAAGTAATTTCCATTTTGTTTCATAAAGTTATCTCAATTAGAACTTCAGATGTAAAAAAAGTATTTGGGGGTGTCTCACCCACTTTTAATAGTTTATTTTTAGAAACCCCGAAACACCATAACTTAAGTGACTTAAAAATTTCGTAATTTTTACAATTAAATTACGTGCGCAAATATGGGGTTTACTCTAATAAAAAGTAAGGGATGATATCCTTGGGGAAGAAAATACCATAGTTTAATATCATTTCGAATAACAAATAATTTTCATTTTGTTTTGTAGAATTATCTTAATTAGAACTAGAGATATTAAGAAATATATATTTGGGGGTGACTCACCCACTTATACTGGTTTATTTTTAGAAACCCCGCAAGATGTTAACTTTAGTTAATTATATTATTCGTGGAAAAAATATTTTCAAACAATTTTGTAATTTTTAGAATTAAATTACATGCGCAAATAGATGGTTTATCCTTATAAAAAATAAGGAATGATATTCTTGGGGATGAAAATAATTTATCACCTCAACATCATTTTAAATAACGAGTAATTTCCATTTTGTTTTGTAAATATATCTCAATTAGAGCTTCAAATTTAAGAAAAATACGTATTTGGGGGTAGCTTCCCCTCTTTTACTAGTTATTTTTAGAAACCCCGAAACCCCTCAATTTAAATTACTTATGGTATTCGTGAATAAAATATTTTCAAACAATTATATTAAATTTCGTAATTTTTAGAATTAAATTGCGGGCGCGAATACATGGTTTAATCCTATAAAAAATAAGAAATGATATCCTTGGGGATGAAATAACCCTAGTTTAACATCATTTCGAACAACAAGTAATTTTTATTTTGTTCTGTAATGATATCTGACTTAGAACCTCAGATATTTCAAAAATACTGTGTTTAAAGGTGAAATTTAAGGGCCGATTTAACCCAGTTAAAATGAATCTCTTCAGATAAAAAAAAAATAGGTGTCTCTTATTTTTATATCCTCTACAACATATTAGAGTTTCATTGTAATCGGAGTCAGACTCTTCAGATACCTTCCTAGTAAGTCACACTATAACGGTTGAGTTTTGGAAGTGTTTTAATATTTCTTAAATAATCGAGATGAATACAGTGTTGCCATATTTTCGGAGGACCTATCCACCGCAAATAAGGTAAATGCTAGTATTCACGGAGGATATATCCGCTGCAATTTAGCTACAAATATACAGATTAAATATACTCACTAAGGTGGCGCCACTTTTTTTATGTCAAAATCCTGAACTAAAATATACGAAATATCAAAAAAAACGTTATAAGTCATCCTTCTGAAAATTTGTCAGGAGTATCAGAATAATCCATAAACTTGTTTTACATGAAAAGCGATAGGTCATCCATATACGGATGACCTATCGCACCGGGATGACCTATTAAATGCAAATTGTCTATTAGCGGAGGACCTACCTACAGCTATATATATATATATATATATATATATATATATATATATATATATATATATATATATATATATATATATATATATATATCATATCTACTTTGGTCAGTTTTGTTTTGCTTATTATATTATTATATAAATCTGTCTCCGACAAGCAAGGATCGCGTTTGTTCATCCATGTTTAAAACACTTCATACACTATTGCTAAGGAAATTATGAACATTCACCATATGTCAACAAATCTATCATCTTTTTTACTTATGTCTAATCTCCACGAAATGGCCGGCAGAATAACCGTATCAATTCTCAAGATTCTAAGATAAGAGGTAGCTTTGGAAAAATATGGAAAACGGACGCCGGTCAGTCAGGAATACATTAGAAATATGTATACTAATACTTCAACAAGCAAATTTTTATATAAGAAAATTAGGGATGATAAATAACCTAAGGGTAATTAAAGTCTTGGAATAGATATGGTAGATATGGAGAATAATAGTTTCCCAGAAAATAAACTAACTGTCCGATTTTTACCAGTTTAGTATTAGAAGAAAACGATTTATTATTTTTGTATTTTTATGTTTCAAAACTCGGTCGACTTAATGCTGAATTTGTCAATTTACCATGTTGTTATACCATGTCAGTGAATTAGTAGGTTTAGCATTTTATTAAATAACGTTGATTTATCATGGTATTCTTATTTTTAAGGCGTGAAATTGTCTGGTTTTAGGACCATTTTATATAAATTTGATTTCACTTACTTTAAATTGCAATTCCAATTAGACAAGTTTAGAAATAATTGATATTCAGTTTAAATGAAATTACGCCTCTGCAAAGAAACAAAGAACCTTGGTTATATTGAATAAAAACCGTAGATTTAGGATCAAAGATATCATCATTATCATCATCATCATCAAAGAGCCTCTCGCGACAACTGCCCAACATAAACCTCCGATAGGCGTTTCCACTCCTCACTTCCTGTCGTAAGTGGCTGCAACTCAGTTGTGACATACTCATTTAAGATCATTGATCCTTCTCATTGTTGGTCTTCCCCGGCTTCTCTCCTCGTTCGTAGTCTCCATTCCAAAATTTTATTTTTCTCTGAACCTTGCGAAAAGTCCTGCCCATCTCTATTTTGTAACTGTAATGCGATCGATAATATCATCCACTTTTGTTTTTCGTAGGTCCTCGTTTATAACCTTATCTCTCCATCTTAATCCCAACATTTACCTCTCTATTTTTGTTTAGGCTACTTGCACTTTTAGCTCTGCGGTGTTTGTGAGAGTCAATTATTATTAGTTGACACGTTTAGTTGTCTTTCTTAATCTTAATTTGGCGCCCCAGATATACTATGTACTCTTCAACCCAATCAGATATGTATCATTTTATTTTTATATGCTTATTTGATACTAAGTTGGTCATCATCTTTCCTGTTTTACTATAGAAGATTTGTAATCTAACTTTCTATGATGCAGCGTTACGTACTACGAGCCTGTCTTCGGCGTCTTTCAAGTTGTCTGCATTAAAACTATATCGTCCGCGAATGGAAAAGTGTTGTATGATTCTCCTGATATTAATATATCTGTTATCCCATTTCAAGCATGTTCCCAGACCGCTGTGACAGCGTAAGTGATATAGTTTCATTTCCTTGTCTGATTCCGTGCGTGACCTGTACTTTCTTGCTATGAGTATGTAATCTTTCAGCTGTAGTAGCACTTTTACAGATATTTCACATATCTACACTCAGTTATGTAGTCTTTTAACGTTTTCATGATTGCATCGAGTTCTATGGTGTCAAATGCTTTTCTAAAATCTACAAATATGAGAGTTTTTCTATGAGCACGTTTAAACATTGTAGTTGGTCATTTGTTCCATACCCAATTCTGACAGAACGCAGGTTTGTTTTCTTATCTGAGGCTGATGACTGTTATAAATTACTTGTATAAATGGTCTATAATTCCCAAGATAAGTGTTGAAACCCTTTTTGTATACATGGATCATGATAACCTCATTCCGCGGGTAGGGATGGTTTAATGAACTAAATACAGAGAGTATGAACTGTTGGTATTAGATTATCTCCACTCACTGTTAGAGCCTCTGATACGATTTTATCGTCACCTGAGGCTCTATGTTTTTTTTTTTCATTTTACCCAAGGCATATAATATTTCTTGTGTTTGTTTGAAGGTCATAGACAATGATGTTTCTTGCGAAGTAGTAGATATCTGTCGGACTTCCATTGTCTTTATTTTTGTTGAAAATCACTACGTTTCGGCTAGTAGTTATCTCTAGCCGTTTTCAAGTGAAAACGGAAGGATTTTAACTCTTAAGTCTGCAGAAGCGCAGTAACGGGGCTTGTGTACTTTTTTTGTATAAACTGATTAATAACAAGATTTTGGCAGCTGATTTGCTCGCGAGAGTTTCATGTTCCGGGAATAACTAAATCTCCAGAATTTTTCTGTTTGCCGAAACCAAGAACTAATGTATTACAATTCTCCCCATTATACTCGATGTGTTCCCGTTATGATCGCCTGAAACACAAATTTGATATATTTTACTGCAATTATTCTGTTGTCAAATCGTTTATTTACAATTATCTGTGATTGATTTATAAACTATGTTGTACTTATTGTACGGTATATATATATATATATATATATATATATATATATATATATATATATATATATATATATATATATATATATATATATATTATGTATATAATAATTCTTTTCCTGCCTAATAATAGGGACTCTGTCCTGTAGGGCTGTGTAAATAAATAAATAAATAATTCTTGAAATTTATTTATCGTAGACCCAACCAGGATTACAGGAACCTTGCTCACTTTTTGAATGAATTTTTGGGGATATAATAGCTATCTCGTTATTCTGGTTATACTCGGTCAATACCATAACTATCCTAAGCGTTACAAGAGGAAAACGATTTGGAACATTTTTGCTAAAATGCCAAAATGCCATTGACTTCACTATAAGATACAATTGTGGAAGAAGTGTTAAGTTATATCTCCTTATAACATCTTTTTCCAGTCGCCTCATCAATTTTTGAACTAACCTGCACATGCAAATCTTGGTAAAGTTAAGCTCGCACGAGAACAACTCTTAGGAACTTGCATTGTATAGTTAGTACGCCAAAAGAGGTAATTCGCTATTGTCTAATAAAAGTCTTTTAAAAAAAGGCATCTGAGGCCCGATTCTGTAAGCATATTTTTTGATATTCCCTTTCCTTATCTCTTTTAGAGCAGTGACATACTTATGTGTTACTACAGATTGAAGAAAGATGAAAGATCCTTATTATGACATTCTCTTGCCCTTTATTTTTATAGAATCGCAGCCCAGGTTAGATTTTTAAAATAAGAAAAGAGGGAGCAGCATACTATCAACTATTCTGTTGGCCTTAGTCAAAATTTAACCTAGCTTGGTATAGGGAGCTGATTCTAATTTAGAATAAATTCGACAGGGAGGAATTTAATTGACAAATGCCAGGATAAACCAACAATCCAATATCCTCAATTATTGTAAAAAAAAAAACATACTCATCCACATCGAAAAAATAAAATTGTCAAAAAAAAAACAAAGCACAAGATCAAACAACCTTCCAACTATAACGGAATCCCCTAACTCAATTCCATTATTATTCCATCAAAAATAACAATAAAAAATAACGATATAAGGCTTTTTTCAATTCAATTGTTCCGTCATTTACACACGCCAGGGAACACTGCCAGCAATTCGGGTACATTCCTGTTAAAAAGCAACAACAACAACAAATTTGTCCGACATTTTGTAAGAATTTACACTAACGAGTCGGTCATCTTTTATGCGTTGAGGGCATTAAAGCTCATGGGAGGGGGCAGGGGGAGGGCGGAAGCGGCTCGGAGAGAGATAGAAAATGGGGTGCTGAGAAGATTTGAATGGGTAAATTATTGAGCGGGGTTATCTGTCCTTGTTTGTGGCTTGAATTGACTCTGTGAGTGGTCGGGCACAGACAAATTACACAAAGGATTTCTTCGGCGTTTTGTGGAGAATAGTGCAGAAGGGTCGGGGAAGTCGTAATGAAAGATGTTCGTTTACATTTATTTATAAATACATCTGACATTCTTATCACAGTTTTAGTTAAAAAACTGGAAATGTTTCAAAAATATGACATATGTTTTAATAATGATATTATATTTATTTGAATGGGGCATGTTTTTTTTTTGTATTGTGAACTACTTAGAGTTTTAACTTTAACAATATTTTGTATTTCTTTTCTTGGGATATTGGTTCTTGAAATATTTGTTTTATTATTTTTCTTTTCATTATTTTTTTTGACGTTTCGACAATAAATTTAACCTTCATCATTATTTTTAAAATCCAAAAGACGTTTTAAATCACATTGTGTGAGAGTGCTATTCGTGCTGAAATGGAGTGATCTGATTGGATTTGATGAAGGCTTAACTTGTAGCCGAAACGTCTAAATGTGTGTATTATATATATATATATATATATATATATATATATATATATATATATATATATATATATATATATATATATATATATATATATATATATATATATACCGTACAATAAGTACAACATTCATATATAAATATACACATGCATACATATGGATGTCCCATTTTAAAAAACGCACCCAAATATATGTTAAAATTCGCTAGTTAGAGAAAAATTCTTGTATGGTTCGAAGGGAGACACTCAACGGTGACCTTGAATGTGACCTAGGCTTGTCCGTCAGGGATATTTGAAGGTCACATTGATTTTTTAAACGGAATTCCCCATTTTTATGGCAGAAATAGAAAGAGGTAAAAATAATGGGCGTGCAAACCACATCCAGAGATGATTCGAAGTCGAATGCCCTTATACCATGGGTTGGTGTAAATTATCCAATAAGTCGACAACTAAGGGTACAGGAAAGAAACTTTTCTCTCAAAAGATTGAGGAAATGAAACGGTGCATCCAATGGTGACCTTAAATTTGACCTCATGCTTGCCCTTTCAGGTCATTTGAAAGTCAAGTTTATTTTTTAAATAGAAACCTCTCTTTTTCATTACAGAAATGTTTTATTCCGTTGAACAGGAAATTTTCCACACTTCCCATTTCTACATAAAAAAAATTAGTGTTCCTGTTTAAAAAAAAATCAACTTGACCTTAAGATGTTCGTGAATAGCAAGCCCAAGGTCAAATTTAAAGTCACAGTCGAACCAACTTTATTATATATATATATATATATATATATATATATATATATATATATATATATATATATATATATATATGGGACAATCCGCGTCAACTGGATCAGAGCTATAACCAAAATTTGAAGCAAGCTTAGTGAGTCTACTTTCAAATGTTGAGTGCGCCTTTGAAAAATCCAATATGGCGGCCGGAAGCTGTAGAAAAATCAAGTGTCTAGTAAAAAAAAAGCTTGTAAAAATAAAAATTCGCAAGCCGATAGGGTCGTTTTTTATTCAAATTTTAGCTGATGGGCGCCTTTAAACACTGGCGTGGTAGGTTGACAAAATCCAACATGGCAGATCCAATATGGCCGTCAAAAATCCAATATGGTGGCCGAATTTTTGAAAATCAACCAATTTGCACCCAATTTCGTATACGGGGGTTTTTGGCGTCGCTGTCTAAAACTTCGAATTTAAAAACTGAAAATACCATGCCATAGGGGATAAAAAGTGACAATAAGAATTTGTAAACTATATCAAAATGTCCCTTCGATGAAAAACCAAATAGCTGATTTTTGTTTTTTTTTGTTGATATCTTGGGAAGTAGTCGCAGTTTTTTTTAATTTCTTTAAAGGCATTTAATTGGGCATCAAATTGCGCAGATTTTCTCCTTAAGTGACTTCATATCTTCTATCGGTAACGGGCTCCCTATGAAAAATGAATAAAAGTGTGTATGAAACAGAAAACAAAAATCGCAAGTTTTAATATTATAGATGAAAAAATTAAAAATGAAATAAAAGGTCTAAATGCTCTAAGTATATGTAATTTCACTATGTGATCACACGATAATCTAAAATTAAGCTTAAATAAAATGTTGACTACTGAATATTTTATTAATCAATTTATTAATAATTTATTAATTAACTAATGGTTGTAATCGACAATTCAATAATTCGAAGGACACTGAAATCTCACAACCTCATTGCAACATACTCTTGATTTATAATAAGAAAAAAATTATGGAATTTTTATTTTTTATAAAAACACATTTATTTTGCATATTGCCTTCTAGTCGCACCATATAAGCTCATTTTACTACCTAAATTCATAGCAATAACAACTATCACATCGCAAATATTTACACTACTTAAATTTTAAGATTACTGCAGCTGCTCGTACCATAAAAGCCATACGAATACAAAAGTTTGTTTAGTAGGTAAAAATGTATTACGAAAGCGTGCCACAATAAGAATGGTTTTTAAAGGTTATAAAATCCCATAAAGAAATTGAAATAAAAACTCTAATAAAATTAAAATACCATAATCACAATAAAATTATTTTCCAAATTCTACTTACGAAAACCCATAAAATTTTGTTTTTATCTTTTTACCGACACTACTAGTGGAATCCCGCTTTTCTGGTAATGCAAAATAATTTTTTTTAACTACTTGTGCTCTTTATATATATATATATATATATATATATATATATATATATATATATATATATATATATATATATATATATATATATATATATATATATATATCGAAGACATCAATAGTTTTTAAAATTTTATTTTTGCCCGAACTTAGAATTTAGAAGGAACATCATACAATAATAATTTCACAAAAACACAGCTAACGTGACGTCATCAAAGTGATCAGAATACATACAATGTGTTCAAACTGCATCATTCAGACAAATACTTTTAGGTTTTTTTAAAAGAATACCCTCAATAGAAAAATAATTGTTGAAAATTATGCAAAGAAACCGATATTTTGTAAAGAAAATTATGTATTTTTTGTTATACCCTTAAAACCCACTCAATTATATTATCAATGTAAATAATATTGGGCAATATGAAATTCTAACTTGCTTAACAACTTTAGAAGTTTAACAAGGTTAAAGAGAATTTTCTAGCTCTCTATGGATGAATGATTTCGTGCATCTAACTTCAACAAACAGTAATTTCGACAAGCGTGCAGGCAGCAAATATAGAGAGATATATTCTCACTCGCCTAAATTCTGAAATTTACATTGGAAAAACTATATTTGAAAAAATACCTATAACACAGTAGAACTAAAATAACTAGTAAGTACACTCGATTGTATGCCAACCAAAGTTTTCGTAAACCTCGAAAAGATTTCACAATCAAACTTAAACTTACTAGCAAGCGCACAGAACCATGAGTAGTTCAAAAGAGACAGAGAGAAAATAGGTAGTTAGCTGTTTTCTTTTTCTAACTGCACGTGATCGGCTGTTGTTATCATAAGAAGTCAATCACGTAAAGTTAAAAAGAGATCGTAGCTAACCTCTTATTATCACACTCTTTCTCTTCAACTACCCCGGTTCCTCAGCTTTTTTTTGCTTATAGTCGCCACATTGAATATGAACTGTTTCAAAGTTTTCCAGTGATCTATAACACTTATTGTTAGTTAAAAATGAAATTTAAGGCAAAAAGATACTTTTTGCTAGATAGAACGCTAGAACTTGAGAAGATCAAAATACTAAGTAATTCTCATTAAAATTCATTCATTATAGAATCAGTCAAGGTCTCAGAAATTCTAGAGAATTTATGAATGATTTTTTGTAAAAATTATTCATTCATTCATTTTTTGTAAAAATTATTCATTCATTATTTTGGTTATACTGAGTCCTACTGTTTTTAATTTAAAAAATATGACAGTTGAAATCAATAAACTTTTTTTGATGGATAAACTTTAACAACCAGATTCACTAAGAAGGTTTAAGACTTAAATTCGATCTAGTTGTCATGAAAAATAGATTTTCTAGTCGGTTAGTTTTGTTTTGCTTATAATATTGTCAGAATTTATATTACACATGTCAACAAATAAAAGCCTATATAGGGATCTTCTTTATATAATTAAGTCAGGTATCCACCCATGGAGTCGTATGATTTGAGATATGGACTTAGAACAGTATGGGTCTGAGAACTATATCGGGCTGAACCAACCATGACGTTTGGCCTTTGACAGAATATAATTTGTGTTAAGCAACCAGTTCAGTCTTCGATCGAAAACTAGCCTCAAATATTTAGCATTGTCCCACCAGGGAATGCGAACATTAGAGATGGTCAGCCGAATGTCCTGATTTGTGAAACTTTTTATAGAAAAAGTGACTGTCTGAGTCTTGTATGGGTTAATTTTGCTTTTCCAATCGGCCATCCATCTCTTCAATTTGTTGATATGGCACTGTACCCTCAACACTACATAATGTAATGAACCTGAAGAGGTTGCAAACGCAGTATCATCAGTAAACAGAAATAATTTACTGAAGTTATCAGTAAGGAATGTCAGCTGTGTACAAATTAAACAGGGTTGGCGACAGAGGTGATCCCTGCGACACTCCTGCTCTGATATGTTTAATTTCTGACATTGCATCATCCGACGATACTACGAATGTTCTCTCTTCAAGAAAACTTGAGATAAGTCTTACTATATAACTTGGAGTTCCCAATCTTATCATTTTAACAACTAGCCCATTGTGCCATACCTTATCAAAGGCCTTGCTAATGTCGAAGAAGATTGCACCCATGTGGAATCTCCGGTTGAATCCCTGAGTTATTATCGACGCCAGTCTGGTAGTCTGATGGAAACTGCTATGATTGCTCCTGAAGCCAAACTGCTCCGGAGGCAGAATTTCCCTCTCCGTTATAAAATCATCAAATGCGGCTTAGTATTACGCGCTCTATTATTTTCCCCAGATTAGAAAGTAGGTTAATAGGCCTACAACTGTCGATATTGGTGACCTTTTCGCCTTTCTTTTTGATTAGAATTTCCTTAACCACCTTCCAATCTGTGGGAAAATGCCCTGATTGAATAACGGCGTTGGCTATGTTAGTGATAGACGAGAGGGTTCTGTCCAGAACGCGACTCAAGGCCCTATATAGAGATATTAAGGAAAAGAACCTAGCGATAAAGCTAAATATGTAAGAGAAATAGTTGTATCCAGAAAGCAAATAAAATTATCCTTTTTGCTGGTTCAGTAATAAAAGAAAATGATTGTTATACTTGTATTTTTGGGGATTAAAACTAGCTTGACTTATCGTTGCTCTGTCAATTTAAGCCCTCTGCTGTCAATTTAGGATTGTTTTAAAGTTAAACCGTGTTAGTGAATTAGAGGGAAAGTGCTTAAATTTATCTTTTAAAGAAATTCGCAAAATTTGTGTTTTTACACATTAGTCGTAGATGTCACTAAATTTAACTTTTAAAAATATTCGCAATTTTTATGTTTTTACACTTTATTCGTCCTGGTTATTTCTACTTTTGAAAGCACACATTACTAGGACCGTTGTTTTATTCCAAAAAAGGCAATGCATTAAATACGCATTAACAAAAAAAGTTTAGTAAATTGACTTTATAAAATTTTCCCATAACCATATCAATTTTCAACCTAATTATGCGTGTAAATCGAATTAAAAGAATTTTATAGTAAAATTTTGTCAAAACTTACGTACTAGAAACAGCCGAATTTGTGAAATTTCCTTCCTCAAATGCTTCTTTCCTAACTATGAGATTATGGCAACCCAATTTCTTGCTTTTTCTTTTCACTGACATGTGCAGTTTCCTCTAATTTCAAATCATGCTTCCGTCACTTCTAAAAAATACGACGTATTTCTTGTTAGAAAATTTACAATTTTTCTCCTTTATCGTCGAGAAAAGTGACGTGCGGTCGAAATTGTTTATAAACGTGAATTGGTAAAGTTAGTCTTTTGTTTTTTGTTGGCGTCATTCAGACCACGGCCTACTTTTTCTTATATTAGACGTATGTTAAGAAGGCGTTATGAATCAGCAAATTGTAATATAAAAATTAATTTTCTTATCTTACAATACACTTTTTGATGTTTGTTTATTGCCTTTCATTATTAGATCTCCGCATAAATAAACCGAATTTCTCACCACACTTCTTTTATTACTTCCTATCTTAAATGTTTTCTAATTAGCATTGTTAATTATTCAAACTTTTTTTTACATCATGTAGCTCTTAATGTTCTTAAAAACAATTTAGTTTTTCCTTCTTCAGCCCTCGCCTTCGTTCTGAAATGCCAGCAAAGATCATTAAATGTAAAGGCGATAATGGCCAACAGGAAGTCGTTCGTTTGTATTTTATTTTATCTTTACTGCTTGATAATGTTATAGTATTTATGTACTATTATATCTTTGCAGTTTTTAAATTATATGGTCATCTAACGTTTCGAATTTCTTTTTAACCGACTTCAAAAAAAGGAGGGAATGTCTTGGAAAGTTTTTTCGAGATTGGAAACTTATTTCATATCAATTTTTAAAAGAGCACCTCATAAAAAGTTCTGATTCGTGAGCAAATAACTTTGGAATTGGAAAAATTGATGTAGGACATATAGGGTGGCTTAAAAAGTAAAAATAATAGTTGAAAAAATAATCCTGCAATTTAAAAAATACATTTAGAACATACTGGGAGGCTCAAATGCGATATGAAGTAATATTATACAAGGCTATTTAAAAATTCATTTAAACTAGATTACCATTAAGTTATCAAATCAAATTATAAGTTAGTCTAAAACATAGAATGATATTTACAGAGTGGTTAAAAAATAACTACGAGCGCTCGTAGACGCCATACAGTGAGCTTTGAAAATGGTGAATGAGATTTCACCGAAACGTCAGCTGCCTTACAGTCCTGAGAGGGACTCAGCACCTACGCGGGATGCCCGAAAACCTTCGATTACACATCACACCCCACACCCGTGAGAATATCCGATATAATATATATATATATATATATATATATATATATATATATATATATATATATATATATATATATATATATACACATCATTTTTCCTTTATTTTGTCTTTTCTTGGGTTTAGGTTCTATATTTAATAAAAAGCACAAAACAGTTGACGTTTCGCCCTTTATTTAAGGCATTTTCAAAACTTTTTCCTCCTTGACATTTTGTTATTCTATTACTAAATCTAAATCTATGTAAATTATTAAATTAATGCAATACATTAAATGCATTTAATAAACGTTTATGGATCTTGCTTCAAGCACATACATTAAATTTAATGCATTTCCTTTTTACAGTTTGTTTTTATTTTTCCCCAAGATGTTCGCTATGCTCATGCCCTTAACATCCCTTCTCACTGTTGGCACTAATATCATAAATACCTATTACGCAAATATTTCACATTCTGCATGCCTCGTCTCAACATTACAAGTATAAAAACCCTTAAAAAATCCTATTATTTCCTTTAAAACCAGCTTTAAAACCTCGTTTTCCCAATTTTAATGGCAGTCTTTAAATCCAACAAATTTTTATCCACTCAATTCGTTTATTCATGCCACTAATTCACGTCTTTAATTTCGCCCTGATTTGCACACCGTCAGACTCTTTATAATCCCAAAGTTTTGTACTTAACTGCATTCCGTCCTTTTCCAAAGTGTGGTTCGTCTCTCTCTGGTACACGTTCTCGGCATAGCTAAGCGAGCGAGATCATTATTTGTAAGGGCGATAATTGCCAACACGAACTCGTTTGCATTTGAATGGACCACTTTAATGCTGTAAAGTAGACAATTTATTTGATTTAACTTTATGGAAGTTTTGTGCTTGTAAATGAGACGACATATGGAAAGTTGTTTTCACGATGTTTATAAAGATTTAAAAGTTATTTTGTTAAAAGGTTATAAATATAATTTATTAGGAGAGGAAAATGGTAAGAAAAAATTAAAGTCCAGCTAATAAACATATTTGTAAATGAATTTCATCGAAGTGAAAGACGAAAAATATCCCTATAGATTTCAACAACAATAGATTTATTTGAAGGCTGTTTATGGTCGGTGGAGAGAGGCTTTTTTGATGTTTGACAGACATAAACATGTTTATTTATCTTTTCTTTCAGTTTAATTGCTTGTCATGACTCTTTTCAGTGTTTTTAAGTGTTAGGAAATACTATAAATGCGAAGTTTGCAATTAATATTAACAAAAAGTTTATATATATATATATATATATATATATATATATATATATATATATATATATATATATATATATATATATTTAAAAAATATTTTATAAAAAATTATAGTGTAGGCTAACTAGTAGTGACCTTGAAAATGACCTCGACCGTACCTTTCAAGATCGTTTGCAGGTCAGTTTCATAATTTTAAATGTGACCCATCAATTTCCACCCCGGGAATGACAAGGGCGAGAAGTTTTACAAGCGAGTATGACCTTGACCTTAAGGTGAAGATCAAATATCACGGTTATTTTAGGGTCAAGACAATAAGATCGCCGTATTTCATGAAATGTCTCGTACAAAAGCTGTTGAGTGGCACGGGGGCTAGGTGACCTTCAAAATAACCTTTGTCGTTTGAAGCTCAATTTCAAAATTTGAAACAGAAATCCCAATTTGACTTCGGGAAATGGAAAGACCGATCAATTTCACAGTAATTTCTTCAACAGATATGACCTTGACATCAATATTACGGTCTAATATCAAAGTCATTTTAAGGTCAAACAAAAATATTCAACGTCATTATTTTATACTAAAACTGTAAGATTGCAAAGTTGCTATAACATTACCTTGATCTCGATCTTCAGGGCTATTTGAAGAAATTTATTCGTTCAAAATTTTTATCAAAAACTGTACTTAGTACGACTATGTGCATGATAGTTTTTGTTCTCTTCGGGGTGCTTGGTTTCGGTAAGTTCCCTTGCCTTTAACCATCAAGTTCCTAGTTTTGGTGAGTCCCCTCACCTGTCACCATCGGGTGCTTGTTTTCGGTGAGTCCTCTCGCTTCTCACCATTGGAGTGCTTGTTTTCTATAAGTTCCTTCGCCCCTCATCACCTTGTATGATCGTGTTAAAGTTTCATAAGAATTTATTTCAATAAGTGCTCAACTGCAATACACTTATTGACCTGCACCTCAAAAGATTGCACACAACTGCGGAGCATTTCAGGTGTTACTTTAGTACAAACATTTCTGACTCGCTGCTTCACGTTTTCATGAGTTGTTGGCACTTCTTTATAAACTTCTGGTGACGTAAAGATCTAGCAATTTCGCAGACCAATTTCCTGGGTCTCCTCTACCATCCGTTGATTCGCTATCCCACACTTGACGGGCTATATGGGAATAATACACTAGACATCCATCGTGTTGAAACCACATTTGTTGCCTTATATCTAAGGGTACGTTTTCAAGCAAAAGTGGAAGTTGACGTTCTAGAATATCACGATATTTTGCGCCGTTCAAATTACCTTCCAGAAAGTATGGACCCAAGGTTATTTTCAAGGTTACTACCGCTTAGCCCCGTGCCGCCGAACAACTTTTGTATGAAATATTTCGCGAAATATTACGATCTTTCTGTTTTGACTTTAAAATGACCTTGATATTTAATATTTACATTAAGGTCACGGTCATATCTAATAGTAAAAGTTCCCGCCCCTTTCATTCCCGGGATCGAAATTGGGGAATCCTATTCAAAATTCTAAAGTTGACCTTTAAGGGCAATGTCAAGGTCACTACTAGTTAGCTCCACTGTCACCCTATAATTTTTGTATAAAACATTTTTCGAAAAAATGTGATCTCACCGAGATGTTCCGTTCTCTCAAGATAAATGTTGCATATATATGTACCACCCTCCCCCCTCAGCGAAATTTTGTATCGGCGCCTGAAGTCGAAAAATAATTACCTATATACTAATAACACCTTATTAAGCTTGAAAATTAAGACCCTTAATTTTTAACCCAAACCCTCAGCCATTCACCGTCCCGAAGTTTGCCTCCTGAATATCTTCTTTCTCTTTCCAAACTCGAATCCATTTCGCTCTCGCACAAAGATCATTATTTGTAAAGGCGATAATTGCCAACGCGAACTCGTTTGCATTTGAATGGACCACTTGACTGCTTTAAAACACGAGATTTACTTAGTTTTATGTAACTTCGTGGAAAATACATACCCCTAAAAGGAATCGACATGTGGAAGGCAATCACGATAACTGTGTACTTTTACCTTATTTGCTCTTTGTGCCGTTCGCTATTTATCGTATTGAATATGGCAAATTTTAGAATTCATTATTACCTTATAAGAATTATTTTTTGTTTTTGTATTAAGTAAGTATTTTAAAATCAAACTCTAGAAAAATTTGCAAGTATTGCATATTCATCGTTACTTAGGAACAACATTTATTTTTTTCGCAATTCCGAGAAAGCACCTCGTCAACGGATACTACCAGGGTAGACGAGTGCTGGTTTTTAATGAAAGCACTCTAACCAGAGATACCGGGGTTGGTCTATAAGTTTTAACGTTATTATCATATTGAAAATTTCTAAGTAAATTTCCATATAAGTTCGTTAAAATTCGGTAAAATTGATCTTCTAATACGATTTTCGTGTTTATGTTTTAATATTTTAAGCAATTTTTGTTTTGTATTTAATTTAAGAATGTGCATTTTTATTTTAATATTTTCAGTAAAAATTTATACATTAGTCAAATAACTAAAGCTGGAAGAATATTGAGAAAGTATAAAACTTTATACTAACGCTTACTTGTACAGAAACTTTAAATCTGGCTTAGCTTAGTTCTCTTCAGAATGTTTCCGACATATAAACCAAATATATAGAATGTTTACATTCTATACTAGATTTAGCTAAAAAAACTTCTATATTCCTCTTCACAGTTATATTTTCAGGAAATAAATCATGGATTTTATGTAACATATTATTGCTCCATTTAGAACAAAATTAAGAAAAATCTACTGAACAATAAGTCTACATATTAACTAACGACAAATAAAGTAATTTAATATATAACCAGGATACAACCAAAACAACGAATAAACTAGCTCTACAAAAATGCAGTTCTAATATTGGTAGGATTTCTGTTAACTTGACTGGCACTATAATGAATAGATTTCAACAAGAAATACTATTACATATGCGTTCTTTGTTAGGCCTTGTTAGGTGTGATTATTTTTAATTATGTTGGGAATAGTATATATATATATATATATATATATATATATATATATATATATATATATATATATATGGAGGAAGAAATGAACAACAGTATCCCATTCTGGATTTGTTAGTTACATAGGCCAGACTTCCAAAAGCCTCAAAGGCAGAATCACTTCCCATCGCAGTGATAATAACAGAGGTTTATCCTCTTGTTCTCTGGCTGAACAGGTCTTTCATCATGATCACATCATTAACTGGGATGACACTGAGATTCTGGAAATAGTTCCTTTATATCACAAAAGATTCTTCCTCGAAATGGTCCAAATTAATCAAGATGGGAACTCTATGGATAAAAAAAGACATTGAGAATCTGAGTGCCATTTACAGCTATATTTTAACTTTGGAGAAAGAAAAGTATTTAAGACTCCAAGACAGTCCATCTCCAGATGAATAAGCATTGCTCTTATATCATGTAAAAAACATTAAACAAGTAATTTTTTGCTAAACTTCACACTTGGCTAAGCCACTGTTTTACGGAGTCTTATCCCATCATATTATACCTTTAAATATAATTAAAAAGTTTTAATGGTGCGTTTTTCCTCTGTTTTTCACATATCTACTTTTTTTTTATTCAAACCACATTGGTGAGTTTCTTAGTGATTTTAGGTTAGTTTTAATATTCTAACTTTCTATTTAATATTATAGAGATATTCTAAAGAAAAGAAAAATAAATTCTAGAAAGGTTAACAGAATCAAACAAGGGTTTTTTCCTTATTAAGGCCAACAAATTTAAATAGACTGCATCCCGAATGATCCTAGTTCTGAATATTATATATATATATATATATATATATATATATATATATATATATATATATATATATATCTATATATATTTATTGATATTGAAATGTAGAGTGTCAGATCACGTTATCAATACCTTATTTTCCATTTTCTCTTCTTTGGCGTTATATTTATATATTTTTTACTAAAATCAAATACAGTTGAAACAGAGTGTCTCGAAGAGGTAATTTATCTTGTCTACAACCTAATAATTAATCGTCTCCTATCTATAAAAATCAATTAAAATACTTAAAAGGGATTCATCTCTAAACAAGATTTATCTCCGTTTTTATATAATGTGTACTGCTCTGGTACAGATAGTCACCATTTCTAGATTCAGAACTAGCGCTCTTTGAATTCTTATATGCTGCAATTTGCTAATTTTTTATAGAGGTTTAAAACTTTAAGTTGGCAACACTTTTTTAACTGGCGGCCATTTAGTCAGCTGTCTAGTGATTTATATTTAGTTTGGTTTGGCATTTCAACATGAATAGACTGACGCCTGAACAACGCTTCCAAATTGTGCAAATTTATTTTGAAAATCATGATTCTGTTCGAAATACGTATCCCGCACTACGTCCATTTTACGGTCAACATAATCGTCCATCAGAGCAATTAATTCGATTAACTATATACGCATCCACAGAGACGTCGTACAGTGCGTACAGAAGAAGTCATTGCTGCTGTAGAGCGTAGCGTAGAGGAAGACCCGAATCAGTCTATCCGCCATCGTGCAAAGGAATTGGATATGTGTCCATTGACTTTATGGAAAATTTTGCGGAAAGATCTGGTTTGCGTGCTTACAAAATCCAACTCGTGCAAGAATTGAAGCCACACGATCACCTAGCAAGGCGTAGATTCGGTGAATGGGCCCAAAATAAGATTGCCGTTGATCCCGATTTTCATAAGCGAATTTTGTTTAGCAATGAAGCTCACTTTTGTTTGAATGGATACGTCAATAAACAAAACTGCCGTATTTGGAGTGATGATAATCCTCAAGTGTATGTTGAGACACCGTTACATCCAGAAAAACTGACTGTTTGGTGTGCTTTATGGGCTGGTGTAATCATTGGTCCGTACTTCTTTAAAAACGATGCTGGTCAGAACGTTACAGTCAATCGTGACCGCCATAGAGCCATGATTACTGACTTTTTCGTTCATCAATTGAACAACCATGATGTGCAGGAGCTGTGGTTTCAACAAGACAGCGCAACATGTCACACAGCTCGTGCCACAATTGATTTATTGAAGGAAATATTTGGTAACCGCATAGTTTCACGTTTCGGACCCGTGAATTGGCCTCCAAGATCGTGCGACTTAACGCCGCTAGACTATTTTCTGTGGGGATATGTAAAGTCGCTAGTCTACGCCGATAAGCCCGAAACGATTGATCACTTGGACAATATTCGCCGCGTTATTGCCGATATACGGCCACAAATGTTGGAAAAAGTCTTCGAAAATTGGACCTCCAGATTAAATTACGTCCGAGCCAGCCATGGCGTTCATATGCCAGAAGTCATATTTAAATTATAATGCCAGAAGGTTATCTTTCGAATAAAGTAAATTGCATGTCAATTTAAAAAATTCATCTTTGTTTTATTCCATTTAAAGGTTCTATACCTCTATTAAAAAAAAACACCCTTTATTATGACTCTTATGTTACATGGAAAAACTCTCAAACGAACCACTGAATACCTTCGAGAACTTTTATATACGACTCTAGTTTTACAACAGATATAGTCGTAGTATATTATAATTAATCACATATCATGCCAAAATGCTCCATCACTCATTTTGTATGATCATCTGCCTCCCACAAGTATAGCAAAATATCTATAAAAATCAATAGACCATAAACTTAAGTTTAAAATATGTCGTTATCGACGTCTTTCCAATGAATAAAAAAATAAAATATCCCATGGAAATAATATTTCGACTTGTATTATGAGCATATAAAATATTTTTAAAATATATTATGAATAGTATTTAATTCGTAATTATTCAATAAGGTTTGGCAACAACGCATACATTTTACATTGATTATTTATTTGCTTGACAACTGTCAAAGTTTTAACCTTTCTATGTGACATGTATCAACGCTTTGATTATCACTGATACTCGTTTCTTCTTTGACGAATCTGACTAAACCTTCGATTAGTATGTCGACAGTGCGATGGAAAGGCAAATTTGTAAAAAATAGATGTTTGAGAAAAGATATTATAAACGAGACGCGAAGTGGCAAAGCAGATACTGGAAAATCGTAAAAATGTAAAAAGAATGGATTAAACTAGACAAAACATTGATGTAAGGTGGTGTTATCGAGTTTTTCATTCCATCGTAGCAAAGTTTAAAGAGTATCAAATCTAAAAGTTTATAAAATGTGTTATGAAGTAAGAAAAAAAAACATATCAAATAATTCTTGAGAACCCATCCTATCATATCATTACCAATCTTTCAGTTGCTGAACATGAAATGGGGTATATTAAAAAATCAAGTTTTATGAGACCGATGTTTGAACTTTCTTTAAGAGCCATATTATTTGGGCTACATTTAGAATTGTTTTTTTTTTCGCAAAACCCCCGATAGAAAATATTGAAAAAATTCAAGATGGTTATAGACATACTAAATAATCATATTTTGAACCATCATAAGTTTCCATACACCGATTGAACATCCCTAAATAGCCCACCATCTATAAAATATTTAGAATTTTTTGTTTATTGATATGAACCTTTCTAGTGCTATTTTGATTCAAGTATTTACTTTCAGTAATTGGAATAACAGTTTAACAACAATTCACATCAAATTTAAGTGACGCTAAAGATAGTCTTGTCATCAAACAATAAAATATTTTGCTCGATGATGCATCTATAGAGACTTTTAGAGCATTCGGTTGTCGCTAGCGAGCTTTTCCATTCCAGAGGGATTTTCAGTTTTGCACCCCTTTATTGCAAAAAAAGTTTTTGTTCAGTATCAAATGAACTACCTTCTCCTTGAGTCTGAACCGATTTGACCGATTAGCCTTTTCCACTGGTTTCGTGCAGGGTAATTTCTTGCCTTAAACTTTTTAAAGTTTCCACCGTGCAAAAGATGATTTTTACCAACTTATCAAAAAAAGGTAAACAACAGTAAACAAAGGAAAATGACAAATAAAGCAGTGACAAAATAGAAACATTTTAATTTCATAAATACTATTATATCTCATTCCTAAAAAATTCTCTATGATCATCTATGCAAACAATCATTCTGATGCAAATGAAGAGAAAGAATCGTGGCGATATCGTCTGGGTAAAATTTTGAACTGATGTCGGAATATACAATGAATACAACTATCTATTTTCCTTGTCGAGAATTAGCATACAAAGGTACCTAGTGTCGATAGACTTTGTTCGACTCGACACATTTGAAATGTAGCACGCTAGACATTATAATTTTTTTCGTTTAATAGTCCGCTTTTATTAGAAACAATGTTTCAACAAAGTAAGTTTTTCTGGTCTTATTATTTTAAATTGTTACTTACGATAAACAAGTCAGAAAACTTTTACTTATGTTCTTAATGGCACAATATGTTTTTATAAAGTAAACTCATAAAGAATTTTATTCCAAATTTGATTAATATATTTAAAAACAACACTAAAGGACAGACATTTATAAATCCCCATAAGTCTATCTCCGAGTTCCCAAGGTATTTAATGCACAACTTCCAGACGGAAAAGCACTATTGGTGCCTTCAAGATATATGTGACAAATAAAAAAACCAGACCTCTGAATCTTTTTCTAGTAAGGAGATCCCCTTCCGTTCACTTGGTCACAGTCAATTACTGCTTCATAGTTCATATCGACGTCATACCTTATAGACATGCAATCTGTCGATTTTGATATGGATTCTGTTGGAATTAATTGTATCCAGAACGTTCATATGCCCAACAAAGTTTCCAGATTTGAGATTTTCTGTTTTAAACAGCTTGAAGGCATTTGTTACTGTTGCCCTCATCACATCTATAATGTAATGGAGGGATATTCAACACTGCCGCTGTCGCTAACTTCGATATTTTTTGTAGCGTTCTTTAAGCTACTGCTTGCTGTGTCTTTAGTCACCATACTAAGGAAGCATATGTGAACATGGATTTAATGATCATTTCATATGATCATAAGATTATTTTTGGTCTCAGGCTCCCTCAGTTTTTTCTTAATATTTCGCGCATCATCTCTCTTGTTAAGGTTTGTAATGTTGTCTGTTTCGAGAGCTTCTCTGATGATGGGTGTTCTATAATGCTTTATAGGTGCAAATTGTTTGGTTTCCTCGAAATGTATAGTGTGTCCTGTCTCCTAATGATGCTGGAATAAAGCTAATGTGGTTTGTTTATTCTTTATACTATTTTTATGTCCTTGGACTCTGGTAGAGATTCTTCTGCTTGTTTGGCCCATGTATTATTTTTACCAACCTGTCGAACAAGCTGGATTCAGAAAACACTTTAGCACCACAGATCACCTACACACCATAAGAATACTAATTGAGAAGTACACCGAATATAACGTACCGCTCCATATGGCTTTTGTAGATTTCCAGAAGGCATTCGACTCCGTCGAGATATGGGCAGTATTACAATCCTTAGAAAACGCAAGAATCGATTCAAGATACATAAACATCATAAAGAACATATACGAAAATGCAACCATTCAAATAAAAATAGACGACAAGACGAAAACGAACCCCATAAAACTACAAAGGAGAGTGAGACAAGGGGACACTATCTCGCCAAAACTGTTCACCCTAGTCCTAGAGGACATTTTTAAGGAACTTAAATGGGACATCAAAGGTATAAACATCGACGGAATATACTTGAACCATCTCAGATTTGCTGATGACATAATCTTAATAGCAAGTAATCTCCAAGAATTGAACGAAATGCTACAACAGCTAAATGACGCATCGGCATCTGTAGGCCTTAAAATGAACTACAACAAAACAAAAATAATGAGCCACGAACAGGCAAACATAACAATACAGAACCAGAGGATAGAAAACGTCGAACACTGTATACTTGGGTCATGACATCAGACTAAGGAAATCAAACTAGAGTGCTGAAATAAAAAGAAGAACACAGCTGACATGGGCCGCTTTCGGTAAACTTGCATACATCCTGAAAAATAATTCAATTCCCATAAATCTAAAAAGAAAAGTATACGACACATGCATATTACCGGTGTATACGTATGGATTAGAGACCATGTCCCTCACCAAAGAGTCCGCAAAAAAATTAGAAACAGTTCAAAGAACGATGGAAAGAAACATGGTTGGAATATCATTAAGAGATAAGGATTAGAAACACCGAGATAAGACGCAGAACGAAAGTCAAAGACATCGTGAAGCAGGTTGCAGAGATGAAGTGGCGATGAGCTGGTCACATAGCCCGATATGAGGGCAACAGATGGATACGAAGAATCCTGGAATGGAGACCGAGGGAGACAACAAAAAGCACGGGAAGACCTCGAAAAAGATGGGTAGACGACATAAGGACCGTGGCGGGCAAACAGTGGATGAGATTGGCGAAGAATAGAGAAAGATGGAAACAATTGAGAGAGACCTACATCCAGGAGTGGATGGACAGAGGTTGACAAAGAGAGAGAGATTATTTTTCACAGTCTCTACATGGGATGCTGTACAGTCCCTGTTTATAGTAAAAAACACAACGTACTAGAGTTTTTGATCAATGCATCCTTCCGATACTCACATACGTATCCAAGACTTGGTTATGAAGGAAGGAAATAACATCAAAAGTAGAAGAAAACCGATAATGCCAAGCAATCTTTACGAGACAAAAAATAATTGACTGAATAAGAGACAAAACGGAAGTAAGAGATATAATAAAAACTTAACAAAACTAGAGTAGGAGGTTGCCGGCCATGTAACCAGATGAGAAAATAACAGATGGAGTACTAAAATTATTAAATTAAGACCATTTCTGAGGAAAAGAAATAAAGAAAAACCGCAAACAATGTGGTATGATGACCTAAGCAGAACTACAGGATTGAACTGGCTATGGAAGCACAAGACAGAAACAAATGGAGATTCAAGAAGAAGACCTATGTCCGACTCTGGATGCACAAAGGCCAGAAAAGAAAAAGTAGGAATCCTATAAAACACGTCAGGTGAAATATTCTCCGACGTTTCTAGTTTGTCGCTATTGCCTTGAGGAGATTATTTTCAATGTGATTTCCAGGTCAGTTTAGTCTATTATCTCTCACATATATAACTTTTTTGGTAAAGTTCAGCATCTATTTAAAGTTGAAGCGTTCATGTTTAATTTTCGTCCCCTCGTAAAAGGCACGAGAACGATTTTGCCAGGATTAACGTTTAATCCTTCCTCTAGGCAGCAGTTACTAATTTAATTGCATAAAGCTCGTGGTAGCCCCTGAAGCCTTGCCTCCTGAATCATTTAGTTTACTCAGCAAACTATCCACAATCAAAGTCCACAACAGAGTCTATAGTACTCCCCTTGTGCCTTGGGGACACCCTTTGACTGTAGCTGCTTTGTTGCCGATTGATGCAGTGATGATACTACTTTTTAGCATTGATTAAATTAATCTTGTTAAAACAGGCTCTGCTTGTCTTGCATCTAAAGCTCTAACCATGGATTCATGTGATGCGTTATAAAAAAAAGCTCCCTCTGTAGCAATGAAAGCACTCAAAGAGATTTACTTTGTCATCAGTGTTTTTCCAGATTGCCCATCAGACTTCATTGTGGATTTGATGAATGATGGATTGATATGAAAGTTAGTTTTTGTAAAGCGGTTTCTGTTTGAGTGTTTCGCTTTTTAAATGTTGATCTATTCATTGTTTTTAGGAGAAAAGAGGTGAGGCTTATTGAACTGTATGATTTTGGTTCATCCCATTTTCGGTATGAACATCGCCCTGAGTCTTCCCCATGTTTGAGGCATTTAAAGAACAACTATATTATCACTATATTGTCAAATTTTCAAGATTTTCCTATATATAGTTTTCCATATATAGATCGAATTGGTTCCCGGTGGGACACCCTGTATATATCATAAATATGAATGAAATATCAACATATGTAGACAAGTTTAAGCCGATAAGTTACAATTATTTTAAAGCCATTATGATAATAAAACATATCCGATAATTCTATCCATTCACCTTTTCATCTCTCTCTTGAAACAATAATCTCGGACGATTTCAACCGAACATCTAATAAAGAAAAAGTGATGGAATTACTGATACCGCCTGGTGTTTCAGGGAGAAATATATTTCCGTTAACTCCGAAAAAGGATTTTATGAATCGTTTTCTTTGGTAATAAAAGTTTTAGGGGAGCTATTTTATGAAATAATCAATAAGTTTGACTTAAAATAATTAGTTAATTTAAATTTCAGGCTTAAATATTTCTGTCAACCTATCTAATAAAAGTTGTTAGACGGTGATTATACGTGTTGTGGTGTTATTGGGTCGACAAGAAAGTATTTTTGATTTTCACACATGCTTTTTCCTTTTGACTATTGGTATCAGTCACATTTAGGTTACTTAAGAAGCAACGTAATTTTGTTTGTGGCCGTTAATTTTGGCCCAATTTTAATAATGAAGTGCAGAAACGAATAATTTCGGCAAATTTTACTTTTTATTTCGGTAAAGAAAAAAAAGCTCCTAAGGCTTATAAAGAGATATGTGAAAGACAACGCAGCGTTTAAGTATAGAGTTTACAGTTTGAAATAGGTGTTTTCTTCAGACCTAGTGGTTTGTATCATTATAGATAACACAAAAATATCTTGACTATATTTGCAACAGAATGACACCTAAACTCGATTACTACCAAACAGTTAAACAAGCGCGTTTAGAAAGATAGCAGTAAGTACGACCACTTGTTAACTATTAACATATTAACCTACCATTCAGTATATCCTTTATAGATTTCGAAAAGGCTTTTGATTCATTCGAACACTGGCCACTTGAAGAAGAACTTATTTTGTAACTTCCCAAATATATTTACAGTCTATAATTAACATTACAAGTCAATGAAACGATATTATAGTAACACGAAGGATCAATATCCACTGATAATCATTCACCCATATGTTTGTCTAAGGAAATCATGTTCCAAAATCTGGCCAACAGGACCAAAGGAATATATCTCTGGAACTGAGGTCCAACTGGTTGAAACATCAGCTGCTTCGCCAGGTTGTTGGGGAGTATTCTTAGTTTCATTTCGTACTTATCGGTTCTTTGACGGATGTGATTTGCAGATTATGGGCTATGATGCAGTTTGGTACATACCAAGGGGCGTTAGTTATTATCCGGAGTAGTTTTGAGTGGAACTTTTCCAATAAATCAATGTTAGAATTAGCTACGTAACTTTAAATAGCTTTAACAATCGCTTTTTATAATAGAACTTTGTTTTCTAGAGATAATTTTGACCTTCACCCAATTACCCAATTGAGTTTACTGAATTTAAGACCTCGTTGTTTTCTTTTAGCGAATATATTTTTTTTAGAGTAATCGAGAATAAAGATGCATATCCAGATATTTAACTTCATGACGTTATTAGTGTCTGTTTAGAGAGACAGGTTGACGGCTGACCTCTACGTTTTATACAAGTAATTTGTACACATTTTCTTTTCTATGATCTTCATGCATCATTTTGCTAGACATGACTGTATTGCCTCGAGATTAGACTGCAATCGTCACGAAGGGATGTCTGGAGCTGGGTAAGCTGTTAATACGCTGTAATCACATCTTTTGAGGTGGGAAGATCATGAGAATAAAAATAACCTACCACTAAGCCTACCCTTTATATATTTCACCTTTAATTCAATCCAACACTGGATACTTGAAGGAAAACTTAATAAAGCGGAAATTGATCATCAACATGGTAAAATACTAAAAAACATATACCAGGAAGTAACATCTATAATTAAACTAAACGCTGGTACAACTTAAATATAAATTCCAAGAGAAATAAGGCAAAGAAACAACAATATCACCGCTGTTCACCCTGGTCTGGAAAGAATATTAAAAAAATTGACTCGATCAACAAGACGATTGAGATAAATGGAGAAAAATTATCTAACTAATCTGATTGATGACGGCTCAACTTGGAATGAGTATGCTGGTCCTCTGTCTGCCTTTTTATAGTTTGACGCTTGCGCAGGTTATACCTTGGTCCTGCCTGGTTGGTTTCCTTGCTTCCCTGGGTCTTGGCTTCCTCTCGGTCTCGGTTATTTTTGGTTGGGTTTGATTAGGTTTGTCCATGTATTTGAGATGTTTTGTGCATCATCTCTCTTGTTAAGGTTTATAGTGTCTTCTATTTCGAGAGCTTCTCTGATGATGCGCATTCTATAGTACTTTGTGAGTACGAACTGTTTGGTTTCCTGGATATTTATAGTGTCTTGTCTCCTGAAGCTGATGTGGTTTGCTTATTTTGCTTATTTTTTATGCTATTTTTATGTTCTTGGACTCTGATAGAGCTTCTTCTGCTTGTGTGGCCGATATATTCTTTTTCACAGTCTCTACATGTGATGCTGTACACTCCCTGTTTGTAGTGAAAAACGCAATGAACTAGAATTTTTGATCGATACATCCTCCCGATACTCACATACGAAGCCCAAACTTCGTTATTAACGAAGGAAATAATATCACAAGTACAAGAGAACGGATAATGTTGGGCAATTTTTACGAGACAAAAAATAATCGAATTGATAAGAGACAAAACTGAAGAAAGAGATATAATAAAAACTAAAACAAAACTTAAGTAGGAGGTTGCCGGCTATGTAACCAGATGAGAAAATAACAGATAGAGTATGAAAATTATTAAATGAAGGCCACATCTAAGTAAAAGAAATAAAGAAAGGCTGCAAACAAGGTGGTATGCTGACCTCAGTAGAACTTCAGGACTTAACTGGATATGGAAGCAGAAGACAGAAACAAACGGAGATTCAAGAAGAAGGCATATGTCCAACTCTAGACGCATAAAGGCCAATAGAAAAAGAGAATCAATCCTATAAAACGCGTCAGGTGAACTTTTACGCTCAGTTTGGAATGAAATTTACGTTATTTGGCTTTCTTTTACCCAAAAATGATTAGACCACAAGAACTGGCAGTCTATACTTCACATTACTGTAAACGTGCCTAAACTTTTCACATCATTGTAAAATTACTAAATATTTCAAACGAATACATCCGCTTTCACAGCTATTTTTGATTTTGTCTAAATTTATAGACGTTTTTTTCCAAAGTGTACGCCACTGAAAATAGGCCAACATGACCTCTGAAGTGCGCGCGACTTGCGAACATTTTTCGTACTATTTTTAGATCAGTTTGCGCTTTAAATACGATATACTTGCCGTAAACTGGTCTGCGTTAGACACGAATAGATGGTGTTCGCACTTAAGTTTGCACGTGTGCTGCACTTTCTAGATGATGCATAAAAAGCAGATAAGGTTTCTAGCGTATAAATAAATTGCACGTGAAAACCTAAAATGGAAAATAATGGGACCATTTACGTGAGACAAATATGGACTGTAAAAGAGAAAAAACGTTGCGAAGGATTCCGTCACATAACCGCCCATGTAACAAGACTGATCAGTAGGAAATTCTTTTTATGCTTTTGTCGGTGTATGTAAACTATATGTTCTAGCTTGTCTCATGCATTTTGTAATATGTGTAGATTCCCCTCTAATAGTGTCATTCCCCACGGACCGACGCTCTTACAATGATATTTGCAATCAAGCGCCAACCGCTTGGAAACAAAAAAGCTCTAAAAATTTTGTATATTACACTCAAAATTTTTAATTGACTTCACCGCTCCAGTGATTTTATAGTTTGGAATCCACATACACATTGCGGAAATTTAAATTGGTTGTATAAATATATATATATATATATATATATATATATATATATATATATATATATATATATATATATTTATATATATGTAATCGAAGGTTTTCGGGCATCCCGTGTATGTGCCGAGTCCCCCTCAGAACCGCAAGGCAGCCGACGTTTCGGTGAAATCTCATTCACCATTTTCAAAGCTCGGTTGCCTTGCGGTCCTGAGGGGGACTCGGCACATACACGGGATGCCCGAAAACCTTCAATTACACATCACACCCGTGAGAATATCCGACATATCATATATAAATATATATATATATATATATATATATATATGTATATATATATATATATATATATATATATATATATATATATATAATCTTTTCTTGGGTTTAGGTTCTTTATTTGATTAAAAATCCAAAACAATTTGACGTTTCGCCGTTTATTTAAGGCATTTTCAAAATTTTTTGTTTTTTTGTTTATTTACCTTCCTAAAAATATTTTTTATATAATTAAAAACATTCATACAGGACCATCTCTACAATCTTGAAAACAAAAAACACTTTAAAACACTATTCAAATTTTTTAAAAAAGTATTTTTTAATACGTGTAGAGAAAAAGCACTTTAAAACAATTCAAATTTTTAAAAAGTATTTTATTTAACCAGTACACACCTTGACATTTTGTTTATTAAGTAATAATCAAATGCAACTTTTACATCATCTATTTAGATTCTGAGGATACATGGAATGCGAGTGTGTTTTATTTTTTATATTTTACAATGCACCAAAAAAATCGAAAGAATGCATACTTGTAATTTTATGTTTAAGAGGATATTCAATTTTTGATGTTTATTAACAGGATCGAATACTTAATATTTTTGTTTAAATTAGACTAGTGTAAATGTGGCTCAAATTTCCTAGATCCGTTCTGTCGTTAACAGTGTTTTTTTTATTTCATCATTTCCTTTATCTGCAATTTTTTGTAAATCATCTTTGTTTTTAATTATGATACTGTTATAATCAAAGGTATGTTTTTCGTCTTGTGTGTGTTTGTTTAACGCTGTTGAGGTGTTTTTCGTATATTTATGACCATTCAGTCTGTTCTTTAGTAATTGGCTCGTCATGCCTATATATTTTTTGGAACAATTTCTGCATGAATGGGTATGTTATCAAGCACAACTGTCGTTATTGGAGTGAGGAAAATCCACGGGAGATTTATGAACGTTCGCTCCATCCTAATAATGCAACAGTGTGGTGCGCATTTGGAGCCGGAGGAATTATTGGACCATATTTGTTCAAAATGTGCAAGGAGATACCGTAACTGTTAATAGCGAAAGATATCAAGCAATTATTATCGATTCGCTTACGGCGTGTTTACAGCTGTTTGAATTTCTCTACTGGTAATCGTAGATTATCTATTGTAGTGGGCGAGATGCTTCTGCAGCGATACGTTCGAAAATATCGTTAACAAAAGAATTAATAATCGACATAACCTCGCTGGAAATACCGGTATCGAGATGAACCTGTTTCAACACCTTGTATATATAAATTTTCTCCTTTCTCCTCCGTTTCTTCTTTTTATCGGTCTTAGAAATGCTCTTTTGAGGTTTACCAGCTTTTTTGGCCGCTTTACCGCTTGTTTTAGGAGGCATGATTAATAGCAGGTCAGTTCGCCCACAGACACCGTACAGTGAGCTTTGAAAATGGTGAATAAGATTTCACCGAATCGTCAGCTTCCAAATTTTAATTTTTTTCCAAAAAAATCAAAAGTTGGGTTATATCTCAAAATGTCGAAAAAAGTTATTAGAAAAAGTTTTTCTAAATGCAATTTTTAGCCCATTTGCAAATTTTCAGCTGTATAAGATAATTTAGATTTTTGCCCATTTTTTGTAAACTGCACCACTGTTGCAAAATACGACTCAACGCAACCTACATAAAACTTCTTAGTTTCGACGATAATTCGTCCCAGACATATTTTGTTTAAAATAGCGCCATATTAAATGTCTGTTTTTCTACAAAATCCAAATAGGGCAATTAAAATTTGGTATATACCGGGTGTCAACGAATCTATTAGACAAGTCATAATTTCTAGAGTATTATGTGTATCAAAATGAGAATTGGTACAGGTAAATGTTGTGTGAAGAGGAGAGTTTTTGCATATTTTCCACTTTCCGGTCACTTCCGGTTTCACCGGAAATGGCCCCGGTTTTGAATTCTTAAATAGAACACCCTGTATATTTTAACATCTTTGGATTTCTGAGACAATTCTAGATCTGAATGTGACATTTTAAAAACTTTTTACGTCTACTTCATTTTTTTAGAGCTACTTTTAAAATTGCATCTAGGTGGCCATGATCGGACGCAAACTAATCTAACGGCCTTAGGTGATGTCAAAAAAATACAATCGCAAAGTTAGTGACTAGTATGAAAGACAGGAATTGGATTAAAAATTTAACAAAATTAACAAAATAAACTAATAACTTAGACGACGCACTTAAAATATTTGAAAGTACAGTAGCTGAATTTGTTAAAAAGTTTAGTGTAGTAAATGTTCAAAGTGCATTCCTTCTTTTTCACTACACATTTCAGCTCGTTCAATTGTTTCTCTCAATACGTTTTGTAGCATTTGGGGCGTTATACTTCTAAATGTCCGTAAAATTCTTTCTTCTAATATTTCAAGAGTAGCTGGGGCTGCTCCATAGTAAATCCTTTCTTTAACATATCCCCAGACAAAGAAATCGAGCACAGTAAGATCCGGTGAGCGGGCTGGCCACCGTACCGGACCATTGGTTGCAATAATTCGATTATTAAAATGCTCTATTAAATAATTAAGAACTTCTCTAGTATTGTGAGGCGGTGCTCCATCTTGTTGAAAGTAAATTCGCCGTAAAACTGCTAAAGGTGTATCATTGAGATGATTTTCGATTTCATTTTGAAGAAAACCTAAGTATCTAACCCCTGTTAACTGACTTTGAAACAATATTGGCCGCTTGTATTAGATTTCATATTTTGTCTTATGTAAGTTGCTTAAAGGATTTATTTTTCCGATGCTAAAGTGCGCTAGCCTATTCTGTACTGACGAGAACTAACAAGTTCGAAACCGGTCTACAGATGGCGGTGCACTACCATAGGAAAGGCTTCCACCCTTTCCTGGTATTCTTGCATTGTCTCTAACTGTGTTAGAACAGAGCACGTTTGTCCTTATAGTATAAGGTTTTTTCAGTTGGTTGAGAGCTAAATTTCTCTTATATAATTGTATTTTCAAGAAATATAATTTAAAATTAAAAACTTTACTTGATTTCGGACTAGGATCCTTAAACTCTTTCATATGCCATTATTATTAGGCTACGCATTTGGTATTGCAATTAATTTAATAACCACTTATTAAAATTATCAAATTAGCCCTTTTTTTTAAGTCGGCGCCACATTTAAAACTTAGGGAAAGTATCTGCAAACTGCATCAAGTAAAATGAAACCCTCAAAAGATATGTAGACAATATAATTGTACCCGAGATTTTAGACAGTTGCATATGAATACTTTTATCACTGATATCTCATTTTCATCAGATCATTGTGAACTAATTGTATTTTTGATACATTTTTACAACTCTTTAAATTATGTTTAATAACTTATAAATGCAGCCTTATATTTTCTTCTAAAAATCGATCCCAAAAATCACAAATAGCCCTCCATTATTTATTCGAGCTAGTTTCCGAAATAAGGCAATATGGCAATATACCTTGTACTTATAAATAATTCTTCAAACCCGTAATTAGTTATCTATAAAAAAATAGTTCCTCAACAATTATCGAACACTGTCCAAATGCAAGGTGTCGACAAACCTTACACAGCAAAGAGATAGTCGCAGGTTGTTGAACTGAAACTTGTTTCGCTATTGTCGGTAAATAGTTTTGCTTAGTTTGGCGTTTCTTTAGTATTATTCTATGCTCACGATTTCACATTTTTTTTGCTTCGGGCGCATCACATTAACAGGATCGGACTGAGGACAATCGTTAACAACTTACTCAAGCTTGCTCCCGCGATGCAAGAAACCAAAATATTTCTTTTAATATTTTGATTATTATTTGTGAGAACCGTAAAAAGGAGCATTAATTTCTGGTAATTTCAGAAATAATAAACTACTTTACAGCCAATTTGCGACGGTAATGTAAAAGGCAGTCTTTGGTTAATTTTTGGTCTCTAAATGCGAAAATGATGGTAAAAACTTCCTAAAACGTAAGATTATTGACTTATGATTTTATCACATTATTTTAAAAATAATTTGTGATATACCGGAGCGCAACGTTGCCAAATTTACGTTTTTCATAAGTTAAGGAGATTGTGCACAATCTGGCACAAGTCAACCACGAAGTCTCAACCCCTTAAAGCTTAAAATAATGGAAGTACTCATTTAAACCTATATAATTACAAATTTCATTCTGCCCCGTAGTCGAATCTACTTATAGATGGCCCCTGTATACGAGAAGTACGTCGTCGCTTTCCGAACTTCCAATTCCCGATGTTTCTAGAAAATACCAGAAGTACGAAACGGCTATAAAAGCAGCTGGCCGGCAGTCATATCATCACTATTTGTTTAGCACGAGGAGTAGTGGTCAGTATTAGATAGAGAAGCGAAGTGCGCGAACAAGCCGATAGTAAGAGCCTTGTATTAATTTTATATTTGTGCTGAATAACATTAATTGACGTCTGTGAAGGTAGTATCTAAGGAAGTTGGAAGGGATATGGAAAACTACAAAAATAGGCTAAATGCCTAAAAAAGTGTTCCGCCATGCAGAAAACAAATGTCATAAATTGACATCGACTGGCTATGTGGAGCAAGCGGAAAAAGAAATTTCGTAGTAAATTTGTTACATGCAGTTAGCGATGTGAGAACCGGAAACCAGAGCAGGGTTTACGACACGAACGACGTCCCAGCATATTTTTTATGTTTAATGCGATTGTTTGTCATCGTCCTCGACGCTTATTTTCTTTGTTGTGCGGTGCAGTATCATTAGTTAAATTTCGGAATTTATATTTGTGTATGTCGTCAAGACATTTGTATAGACTTTAATTTATAACAATGTATCAGTGTATGGTATTGTTTTGTAAATCGCGTGGTTCGATCCCGGAAATTCATTATTTTCGGTAAATACCTACGTTTTTTGTATTACATCAATATGTAAGATTATACTGAAGATCTTTTAATAGATCGGCGATTTTAAAGTGTTGTTTGCGCTAGTGTGTAGTTTTTATCATTTTTTTCATTTCATTTTTTTTTTGATCAGATATTAATTATTTTAAAGTTTAGAAGGTACATGGAAAACACTTTACTTAATAATAACATAAAGGAAGAGTAACATGTAGTTAATCCCTATGGCCAGATCCTTTTAACCATTGTAGATAAGATAAGATTTTATTTCGAATTATGTTTAAATTTTTTTTAAGGCAGTGTTTCTTTCATTAGTCGTTTTATAACCTGAACTTTAAATTGTAATTTTTCAATATAACAACATAAATAAGAGGTTTCTCAAATCCAGTCCTGCCCCTTGACCTACTGCTCAAGTGCAGCATAGCCACATTGAGGGGAGTACAGAGTTACATGCAGAACCAAATTTAGTTTAGGGTATTCTCCTTCCTTTTACCCCTTCCAACTTCCTTGGTAGTATCACATCTCTGAACCGTCTTCTGCGACAATACAAAAATGTCTAAAATACAGAAACGTGGCTGTGTTAACACCGCAGATAGTTTTTGCTACATATGTGGTCAGTTTACCCCTAAATCACAGCAAAGTCCAATTAATAAAATGACTAAAGTAGCTTATCATAAGTATTTTGGATGTCTTGTTGGCGAGCAAGATCAGGACTTGGCTCCTCACATATATTGCCAAACCTGTGCAGCAAATCTAAGTAACTTGTTAAATGGCAAATGCTCTTCTATGTTTTTTGCAGTTACAGTGATTTGACGGGAATTCACAGATCACTTTAACAAGTGCTACTTTTCATGACGAAAGTGGGAGGAAGATTTAAAAATGTATGATAATAAGGCGGAACCCGATAATGTATCAGAAAAGGATGATTCTTATTTTCCTGGAAGTGACAGAAAAGCCCCCCATTTAATCTAATAACCTGAATTAATAAATCATCTAGTTCGGGACCTCCACTTGTCCAAAGAGCATGCTGAAGTATTAGAATCTAGATTACAACAGTGGAATTTACTAGCCACTGGAACCAAGGTTACAATATTTCGGAACCGTAACCAAGAGCCATCCTCGTTATTTACTCTCTAGGATAAAATATGTGTTTGAATTTATCCAAATAGTGGTACGGAAAAATTAAGATTTGCACATAACCCGGACAAATGACGCTTATTTATAGATTCTTCTAATATAAGTTCAAAAACAGTTCTGCTCCATAATGACAACAAAAGACCCTCTATTCCTCTTGCGCATGCAGTTGACGTGAAGGAAACTTACGAAAGTAAGTCACTTATTCTAAATGCAAAAGTAAAAGTCAATACGACTGTTACTAGAGCTTCAGGGTGGATTTACAAAATATTGCTGTTTCCTTTGTCTTTGGAACAGTAGAGCAACACAGAGTCATTACGAAGTAAAAAATGGCTTTCTAGAGATCAGTATATTCCAGGTCAAGCTAACGTAAAGAATATACCTCTTGTTAATTCCAAAAAGTACTGTTATCTCCAGTACACATTAAACTGGGATTGATTAAAAATTTCGTTAAAGCATTAGATAAAGAATGAGATGCCTTTAAATACCTTAAACACATTTTTCCCAAACTTACTAAGCTTAAAGAAGGAATATTTGTTAGACCACAAATTGGAAAAATGCTAAGGAATCAACGGTTTAGTCAAATATTAAATGTTGAATTAGCTGCGTGGGGTTCTTTTAAAACAATTGTTTCGGAGTTTTTAGAAAACAAAGAACTGGAAAATTATAAAAAACTACTTGACAGCTACTTCAAAATAGGCTGTCGCATGTCTCTTAAAATACATTTCTTGCCCTTCCATTTAAATTTTCTCCTAGAAAAGTTGGATGCGGTTAGTGACGAGCGAGGAGAAAGGTTCCACCAAGACATATTAACAATGGAGCAACGCTACCAAAGCAGATGGGCTCCAGCAATTATGGGGGATTATTATTGGTTTTTATGAGAGAAAGCAATCAGGAATATAAACGAAAGTCAACATTTGCAAAAAAGTTATATACATTTTTGTAAATAAATCCTGTTATCCTTAAAATATCTTGTTTTTTGATTGGTTTGAACTTCTGTATAAATATTATATCAAAATGTTTGTATAAAATAAAAATAACTTATATATTCTATAACTCAAAATCTATACGGGGTGGAAAATTTTCGTTTTTGAATTCGCAATCAGGATGCTTTAAACTCCCATGGACAGCTATTATAACATCTGTCGCAATTTTTTTTGCACTTGTTGACTAGTATAATTAAAACATCCTCCACTTTTCACTAGAATAAATCTAAAATCTTTTTTTATCAGAAAGGCTCACCCAACTAAACTGCCCATAACTTGTTAACGTGTTATAGCAACCATGTTTTTTTTCTATTTCACTCCAAAATTGTCATTGTGTTTATTAATGTTTGGCAAATCATCATGAAAAGACAACTTGTCAATGCGTTACTATCTATACTTTAATTTACGCGCACCCATGATTTTTTTATTTGAAACAGACAAGTTGTTAAGGGTAACAATAAGAAGAAATCCCAAAAATACTATTTTTTTTATTGATCTGTACATTATTTATCAAAAAAATAAAAAAGGCATAAATTTAACGAGTATTGACCAAGGTAGGTGTCGAATACGCGACGCTGCCGATCTGTATCGGAACATTGTGTTTTGTATCTTGAATGTAACAGCCAAAAAAGGTAAAATTACTTTATAACAAATTTTATGCATATAATTCTTGACTTCAAATATTTTATTTAGTTTCAAACAACTTTATATAAACATTAATTTCATATAAAATGTGATTATTGAATGCAATTAATGTAATTTTTAGATTTGTTCAAGTACCACATGATCAATGAGTGCTATAAAAAATATACAAATAAAAAAACCTTAGATAGTTTAAAAGTTAAAAATGAAAATCTAAAAAGGAAAAATAGATGAGGAATATAAAAAAAGTTAAGCTTAGTCAAGAATCAATATCAACGCAATTATTAACGAGGCGTTCTGATAGTTGATAATGAGAGGTTTAAACAAATGTATTATTTGCTAGAAAACATCCTACAAAGGAAATTCTCACCTACATGATACGAAATCATGAAGAATTATATACGGCTTCCCGATTTTTTAAAGATCTCATTTACAATAAAACTTTGTTAATTTAAACGTTACCAAAAAGGCAATTTTTTTGGAGTGTTTAAACTTCAAATGTCTCGTGAAACGCCAGTTATGCAGTTTTTTGAACTTGCTAAAATCGAAATTACGCGTCTTAGTTTTTACCAGAAAAAGTAAATGTTGAAGGTTGACTAAAATGTGGTCGGACTTGCATTGTCTTTATTTTTATTTATTTTTATTTTTACGACGTTTCGATTAGGTTGTATCTCTAATCGTTATCAAGTAAAAATTGAATGTTTTGTCTTAAAACTACGAGCTTATATAAGGACTGTGTCCATTGAAACGCAAAGTTTCGCTTCACTGTACACACCTCAAAGATTTGATGTTACAAAGTAGTGGTTCCCAAAGATTAGGTATCTCAACACGCGGTTTACTGAAGATTCCATTATTGTTTTTAATGTATGCTGCTTCTATAAATTTTCTTTTTTTTTCATATTGGGTTCCATATATATTGCGGCAGCCTCAGACCATTTTATATGGTGTTGTTTATCCCAAGAGTGTTCTGCAATACCTGATCTCGACGTTTCCCCTTTTTGTGTATGAGTTTTATGTTCCTTAGTTCTAACTTCTAGTGGTCGTTTGGTTTCTCCAATATCCATTTCACCACACTCACATGGAACTTTGTAAACACAGTCGTCGCCAATATATATATATATATATATATATATATATATATATATATATATATATATATATATATATATATATATATATATGAATGGTTCGAAACTCATGCCATAGAAACGGCAACAGTAAAATCGAAAGTCTGGTTGAGATATGTCGATGATACTTTCATCGTATGGAAGGGCAATGATCAAGAACTTAATGATTTCCTGAAACATCTAAATACCATTCGACCTACCATTAAGTTTACCATGGAAAAAGAGTTAAATGATCCATTGCCCTTCCTAGATGTCATGGCGAATCGTTCAAAAGAAACTATTAAAACTTCAGTATACAGAAAGCCAACACATACTGGACAATATCTTAATCATAGTTCTAATCATTCTGTTGTAACAAAACGAGGAATTATACGCAACCTCTATAATCGCGCTATCTCTATATGCAATAATGCCGAATCATTGGAAAAAGAGGTAGCAAATATTAAATCCGATTTACAACAGAATGGTTATCCTTTAAAACTAATTGACGATGTTATAAATAATTTTAGAACAACGAACACTGGACAACAAGAAACACATTGCTTCTTCACAATTCCGTACATTAAGGGAACTTCAGAGAAAATAAGACGAATTACCCGTAGTTATAATATAAAAACAGCCTTTAAATCAGGAAATACACTTAAAGCTCATTTAACAAAAACAAAACCGAAAACTACCGATAAGAAAGAATGTGTTTACAAAGTTCCATGTGAATGTGGTGAAATGTATATTGGAGAAACCAAAACAACCACTAGAAGTTAGAATTAAGAAACATAAAACTCATACACAAAAAGGGGAAACGTCGAGATCAGGTATTGCAGAACACTCTTGGGATAAACAACACCATATAAAATGATCTGAGGTTGCCGCAATATGGAACGCAATATGAAAAAAAGAAAATTTATAGAAGCAGCATACATTAAAAACAATAATGGAATCTTCAGTAAACCGAGTGTTGAGATACCTAATCTTTGGCAACCACTACTTTGTAACATCAAATCTTTGAGATGTGCACAGTAAAGCGAAAGGTTGCGCTTCAATGGACACAGTCCCTATATAAGCTCGTAGTCTTAAGACAAAACATTCAGTTTATACTTGATAACCATTAGAAATACAACCTAATCTAAACGTCGTAAAAATAAAAATAAATAACAATAAAGACAATGCAAGTCCGACCACATTTTAGAAAAAGTAAAGTTTCAGTTATCGAAAATTCGTTTTCAAATGGTCCCTGTAAGCCCTTTTTTTTAAGAAATATTTAATTTTATCCAAAAATCCATCAAATTTGTTCACTGTGTAGCATACAAAAAAAAATTGAAAAATTTACGTCAAAAATAATGAATCTCTTCGTTCTACTTTTATAGGTTTGTTACTTATTTCTATAAAAACTAACTGAGATTTTTTTGAAAATTTAACAAAATCCAACTCTGGAAAATGTTTATGCCATGTTTTAAGATTGGAAATCGATATCTGACAACCTTTATTTACCTTGATTTAAGACTTACGTGAAAGGTGGTTACTTGAATAATAATGTCGCTAATAATAGATAATCTTCGATATTACCTAAGTATTATGCTACTGTATAATATTTCGCTAGGTACCGAAATAAAAGTAACTAGAAAAATATTTTTTTAAATGCTATTATGCTCTTTACAAAAATATATTTTTAATTAAATCATTATATTAATTACAATGTTTTCTTTGTTGCAGAAAAACCCAATGAGATTCTTCTACCGCATCTTCAAGCCTATGAAAATCAGACCAATCAAAATTGTCAATACCACTCTTTCAACTGGAGGAAAACAACTGCAAATAGTTCCTGTTACAGCTAGCACTCACCAGGTGACAAACGCCTCTTATCACAGCAATGAACCTGCTACTAGTGCATTAAAATCGCCCAAATCACCTAAATCTCCAAAAGTTGAAAAAATTCCTGAAAAGAAAGAGACAACTTTCACTAGAGAGGAAACCGAAAGTGAGCAGCAGGACAAGGAAATATTGCTGGCTCATCTACAGTTACAAAGCAAATCAAAAGCGTTACAAAATGCTGAAGCTAAAAGAGTACAAGTACAAGTACCTGAAAAAGTTGTAAAAGAATGCGTTTTCGAATATGAGGAACCCGACCAAGAAGAGATAAAAAGATTTGCGGAAAGACGAGATAGAGAATGGGCGTTGCAAAAGAAGTTGGAAGAAGAGATGAGAACGGAGCGAGAAGAGTATTATTCTCGAGAACATTATTCCAGCAAAAAAAGAAAAAAGAGCAAGCATTCAAAAAACGAGTCAAACGGCCATAAAGAAAAGAAGCGAAAAATTCACGCCGATAAAATTCATGCTGAAATAACCAATAATGACAAAACAGATCTTAAACTAAAGGTAAAAATTACAACCAACGGTCACAAACACAAACATCACAAAATAGAAAGTAGCGACAAGTCGGAACTCAGTCATAAAGAAAAACTTTTGCAAATGAGACAAGTTCGACACAAACATATGTCCGGATCATCAGGAGATGAAAAAAGTCAACCTGCTATCCCGACAATAAAAGTACCTAAGGTATATGTTAGTGAGAGACCAAAAGAATCTAGTAAGTACCTATCTGGCGAACCTGAAACCAAAAAGAAAAGAGAAAGCCCTAAACCTTCAGAAGTATCCAGTATCACTGAAAACAATAATAAACCCATAGAATCTCATCCACGACCCAGAATTGAACCCATGGTTATTAAATCAATGCCCAGCATGACAGACACTAATACCTCTAGAGTAAACCCGAGCTTATCTAGGTCTTTATCTCGACCAGAATTTCCTGCGGCCAAAATAAATAAAACTGAGGCAAATACAAGGGTTCCAACAGTGCAACTGGAGCGACATGATCAAACGGAACGGCATGCTCAGAAGACATTTCTTAAGACAGCTGCAGTTAATTCCGACAGATACTCCAAAGATCAGAAAATCGGCAAGAGCAAGATGGAAAGCGTTAAAACTGCGGGATCAATGAGTAATACTAAAGTGCTTCCAATTGGAAGCATTACTACTAATAATAGATCTTTGGATAGAAAAATTGCTAGCTTACAACAACGGTGTACGATTGAACCGAAAAATGTATCAAATAATGTCAGAACTGATAACGGAAAAATTGAGAAAAAAGTTACTTTCAATAATGATAAATCGAAAATGATGACTCCACAGTACCCTCCTGGTTTCACAGTTAGTAAAATCGAAAATAACGCTATAAGAAAAATTGACAATAATGACGATGTACAAGATAAAAGGCCAAGCCTTGAAATAACTTTAATCCCACCGACTAGTAGTACACCACCTAAATCCACCGAACCAAAACATGTCAATAAAAGGCCACCTCCTGGAACCATACCTTTAGAGCGGATTAAAAATGCTGTCAATTTGAAATCTGGAATCAGCATTATTCCAAAAATGCCTGAACGGACCGATAACATTGGCGTTCTTGATTTGTCTAAACCTAACAAGACGCCCGAAAACTCTCCAAGATCTTCACCAAAAAATGAACCGATTAACGGGCTTAATTCTATGGTGAACCGACAAATTAATAGTACAACGCCAAGACCAGCTAACTCACCAAATCGGGGAAACCCTGAAAACAAGAATGCTCAATTATCAAACTTAAAAATGCTTTCTACTGTTGCATTGGAACATCAAACAATTAACAAAACTACGTCTAACACCGTAAATAAACCTCGCCCTCAAATACCAAATTTACAGACGATTAACAGGATGCCCTCAATGCAACAATCGCCAAATTCAGTTAGAGGACCGGGATTGCAACGACTACCTCCAAAATTAAACGAAATTCATAAGTTCAGGCCTACAAATTCACAAATTCGGAATTTAAGACCGAATCAAAATCAAAATATTCGAAACATCCCTAATCCAAGTCTTTTGATGAATAGACAGCAGCAAAATCAAAGCAGACTTGTGTCAAACTCAACTGCATCCTCGATTAATGCTAGTGAGAAAAAAGAAAGTTCCCCTAAACCTTCGGTACCAGTGACCAGTACTACTGGTACTGTAACGAAAGAATTGCCGATAATAAAATCTACTATGTTAGAGCAAAAAGTGTCGGAAAAAAAGGAGATATCTGTGTAGAACTGGTACGAAATTCGATTTACCCAATTGGACTCAAAGGATAAATTCGAATTTGTGTAAATGTTATAAAGAAAGAAAGACGTTTGGAAAGGCTGACGGGAAAATAAAATAAATATGTGATAAATTTAATCTAGGCGTAAAGAATGTTTAATAAACAAAATGGTGATGTAAATAACTCTGTAAAAAAACATATAAAAGCATGAATTTTTGTGATCAAATTGATGTGTTTGATTGCAAATCTGAGTAGAAAATTTAAAATTGGCACTTTTAATTCAAAATATTTCACGTAACCAACGGGCGATGCAAAAAATGTAATGTCATTTTCTAGCTGGAATAAATTCAGAAACAAAAAAGCACACTATTTTATCTAAAAACACATCAGTTTATACTTTTACACAGTGCGTTTCAAAATAAACATGAGAACATAGAATTATTAATTCAACAAAACTTTTTGATTTTATTCAAAACACTCTCTTTGAGACTTCATAGAGCGATTTGCATGGTCAAGAAGCAATGTCGAAGGAGTGGTTTAGGTCGTTTGTAAAGATTTCGTTGAGAATGCCAGTGCAAGCCTTTTGGATGGCCTCCACGTGGTCATAACGCTTCAATTTCTTCGGCAAATGCAATTTTCCAAATAGGTATAAATCACACGATGCTAGATCAGGCGAATACGGCAAGTGATTGATGGTGAAAATGCAATTTTTAATCAAAAAATCAATCACTAGTGTCGATCAATAAGATGGCGCATTATCATGCACCAAGCGCGAACTTCCTTCTTGAAGATTGCTCGCCGAATATGACAAATACGCCGCTCCAAACGCTTCAAAACACCAGGATAGAACACAGCATTAACTGCTTATGAATTATTCCCCTCAAATCGTAGAAACAAATCAACATTACCTTAACTTTTGATGTTTCCAAACTGCTTTTTTCGGATTAGGGACATCTGGGCGCTTCCATGCTGCATTTTTGCGCTTCGTTTCCAGATCGTATTAAAAAAACACTTTCGTCACCAAGAACAATGGTGTACAAGAAGTCTGGGTCCCTTTTTGAGTGCTTAATGGTGACTTTTGAATGTTGAATTCTGGACAATTTTTGGTCGTCCGGCATTTTGTGCGGAACAAAGCGTGAACAGACTTTTGAAAGGCCTAAATGTTCGGTCAAAATGCGAATAAGAAATGTTTTCGAGATAATCAATCCCATTTTCATTAATTTTAATGAAGAATTGGGGCGATCTTTGATGAATTCACGCACAGTTTTGATGGCATTTTCTGTTTTCACAACATTCGATTAGCTAACTTGCTGGTTTTCATTTAGGTCTTCGCGGCCATTTTTAAGGCGCTTATACCACTGGTCGACTCTACTAAGGGATAAACGCTCATCACCGTATACTTCCTTCATCAACTAAAGCCTTTCGGTAAAAGTTTTTCCAAGTTTAAAACAAAACTTAATGTTGGTTCTTTGTTAAATATTTATTTATTTTTGTACCAATGCAACAAACACACTGTCACTTACAAGGCAGGCTTTTAATCATTCGTTTGTCATGATATTTTGAACAAATGTCAGTAAATGATTTAACAGCCGTCAATAGGTGGCGCCACTAGAACGTGCTATTTTTAAAAAGTTCTGTCTCCTTTGGAACGCTCTGGGTACTTAGGAACATTTCTGATCTCTAAAAGGTGAAACTCCTTCCTTTTTTTATTTCAAATTCAAAACTACGAGGTGTTACATTTGTCATGTCACATACGAGACATTTTATTTTAAATTTATACACCCCTCCTCTATCCCTGCAACGCTTCATGCTCGAAACATGGCGAAACAGTGAAGGAAGTCTTCTTCTGTGAACTCCTTCATGATAAGTGAAGCTTCTTCTCTCATAGCTTCAACGGACTGCAGTCTTGTTCCTTTTAATGCAGATTTGACCTTGGAGAACACAAATGTCACCTAGTGCAAGGTCAGGCGAATAAAGCGGATGATTGGGATATTGTACTTTGTTAGAGATGTATCGATGAAAAACCCATGACTTCTTCCACAATTAAGGTCGGTATTTTTTTATTCCTTCAAGAAGTTCAACCAGAACCTCAAGGGAGTAACACTGATTAATTGTTTGAGCTTTAGGAACCCGGTGAAGGCACACCATCTGACAAATATCGAACAAAGGGCGACCCAGGCGTGAAGCATCTTCAACATTTTCTCGCCCATCTTTGAAACGCTTAAACCACTCAGAAACTCGCGCACGTGATAAACATTCATTGCCATACACTCCTTTTAATAAAAGATAAGTCTCAGTAGCGATTTTTCCAAGTTTCATGTAAAATTTCACGACACTTATAGTTTTTCGATAAAACAAAAAAAAACGCTCTTATACAATCAAAGACCACGGCCAGACTGATTTGTCTATAGACACAGGAGGCGCCGCATTCAAAAGAGAAGGCTTCACGCTGTACAGCTGTCGGTCGTTTGCCTTTGGCGCATGTGTACTTCTTCTGTAGAAGCATCAGTCTCGTTATTTTATATAAAAGGCAATTTAAAAAAAAGTTCTACGCTCATTTATTATGTTTATTTATTTAAATATTGTTTTCGTAACAACACGCTAAACGATAATAAAATTCATAATAAAGTACAATGGATTAGGGCCTGGTGATCTAACAGTCCACTTAATTGTACCTCCTCTTCTTCGTCTTGTAATGACAAACATGGAAATAGTAACGGGGTAATCTTATTTATACAAAATTTGATAGTCAGATATGACTGGCTTCACCTGATATAAGAAAATAGGGTGGTTTACAGAGTTTACAGAATCGAGATCCATAGGCCCGCCAAGGTTGATTCTTTGATAAATATTGGTTCTATAACTCGCTTATTTTTTTACAGAATCTATTACTCGAGTGACTTAAATAGCAAATTTTTAACAACCCTATAGTTAATTTTATACTAATTCGACCAAACCTGTAAAATAGTTTGTCCGTTTTTTTTCGAATTTATGCCGGGTAAAGTTTCCACCCTGTATATCAGACATGCTATCGCTATAACTTTTGCATCGCTATATTGGTGGATGAAACTACATGAAGTAGAAGAGCAGTAGGACGTTTCTTCATTTTTTTAAAGCATATTATAGTTTTCCTTTGTTTTGTCCTGGTATTGGATGATTCTGATATATATGAATATAGCCAAACATCTCAAGAACCGCTGATCAAATCGTAATTTATACAGATAACAAAACATTATGGATTCAAACACTACCGCAACGATGTAAGAGTAATTTTTAAATAAAGATGTTATTTTTTATTCATAGAGTCTTACGTACATTACTAAATTGATTTCTTCAAAATATATTTAGTGGTTCCTAAGATATTTGGACTGTTACAGATATCAGTCACAATGTACAGCATATTGCATAAGTTCCTGATTTTACTAACGATAATTTTAAGACTTATATTTCTTATTGATGTTTAACCAATTTTTTATCATTAATTTTTTATTGTTAATGTTAATATAATTTTCAATTTGTTTAAAATATTTGTTGTATATTTTGTTAGATTTTATCTCTAATTTTGTCGATTTATGGCATTCTTTTTGAAACCATACCTCACTGTTATTTTAGAATTTTAAATGTGTATATTGGTAGAATAAATATAAAATTAAATGTGATTGTAAATATTTATATATTTTAAACCTGTATATAATTTAAAAATATTTTATTGTTTAATTTTAAAAAATATATTCGTACTAACAAACCTGCAAGCAAAGGATATTATAGGGTACAGTTAAAACGCCGACCACGCCCATTTATTGTCAACGGAACTTCATTTAAAGTTGAGATATTTAACTTTAATTTGTGTTTCTACTAACAATTCAATAAAATGAACTAAAATAAAATTGTTTCCAGCCGATAATAATCGTTCTGGCTTTCCAAATATTAAATTTTACAGTTACTTATAATAAAAGGGATCCCTTTTTGTTACAGAATCCCGGCTCAGCTATCTTTTGGAAGATAAATCTTTAAAAATATACGTGAAAATATCTTAAACTTTGCCCAAAATATGAAAGTACAAAATAAAAAGCTTTTTTAGAAAGGGAAACAGTATACATGGATGGATCAGAAAAGTGCTACATATATCAACTCAAATTTGTTTCATGAAACGTATTGTAAATCTTTTGATTTTTATATTCTATAATTAATTCTATATATTTTTAACAAAATATACCCTCCCTATACTCAAGAGTCTTGGAGAACGTGGTAGAGAGATGTCCATCAGATTACATGACGCAGCTGTTGAAACCCAACCACTCTCTTGAGATACTATTTCCAAGTAGGGAAGATTGGAAGGAGGAGCTCTTCCAAAAAATGGATCCCTGTGTTTCACAGATGGATCTTGACAAGATGAAAGAGCTGGAGCCGGAGTTAGAGTTCTACGTGCGATCTTTACAGCGAAAATTTATACTATTCTACAGTGTGGCCATCTCTGTGAGAGGAACATAAGCAGAAATAGGGTAATATATATATATATATATATATATATATATATATATATATATATATACTCAGACAGTAAGTCTGCGATAATGCCACTGAAGTCAAGTGTCGTAACTTCGCGACTGGTGTCTGAGTGCAAGGACATACTGAACACTCTGGCAAGGAATGGCTGCACGATCAGGCTCGTGTGGGTCCCGGATCACTCGGATATACCCGCGAATGAGGAGGCGGACCACCTGGCAAGAACAGGAAGGATACCATTAACGTAAATAGCTGTATTTGTAAACATTGCATAAAACCCTGCAGAATCATCGATAATCTTTTTTTTGTTCGGTTTTCTCTCTGTCCAGATTTTCTCCAGAAGCTATTAAGCATTAATTTTGTCAATGACCTGAGACCAGGATGGTCTAATACCTCACTGTAATCTAACTGAACATCTTCTTACTCGAAAAATTCCAGAATATTTTTGTCCTTTTCTTCGTCCGATTTACTATTTTAAGCTAATCTAAAGACTCTCTTGTCCAAGTTGCTTATTAAAAATTTCTGTCCTATATTGCCAAATTTCATAAATGTCCAAAATTATATAACCTTTCACTATAGCCTTCAAAACGGAATCCTAAATTGAACCATATGGACCACAACCGATTCTAGCTGTATCAACTGCCGTTGGCAAAAGGAAATTAAACTTGTTACTGCAAAGTAAATTTATTGAATTAAAGGGGAGCTCCTCGAATGAGTTGTGCCAAGGAACATATAAATGGGCCCAACGCACAGCTTACTAGGGAGCTTTTCTTCTTAGGAAGGAAAGAACTACGAACTGTAGTGGGACTGTTGACAAGACATTGTCACTTGGAGTGCCATCTTCACAAGATTGGTGTCGCAGACGATCCGACGTGCAGGTGGTGTCTGGAGGAGGATCAAACTGTCGATCATTTCCTCAGAGAATGCCCAGCACTCAACGGATTGAGACAGGGGTATTTCGGGGATGCAATTTTGTTATGGGAAGCGGTTAGGCAAGTTCAACTAACGAGGCTGCTTGAATTCGCAAAGGCAATTGGCCTCGAATAACTTGCAGTTATGGGGGATATAAAGGACCCAACGAGGCCTAAGCTGACCGGGTATCACCACCTTTGTTTCATTCATGCTCTCCCTATGCCTATCTTCAATTATTTTCAAAATAGTGACGCTTTTGGTTTTTAAAACAAACTAAGCCAACAACAAACAAAAAAAAATATTTAATAAGATGTTGAAAATGCCTTCCGGCAACTGTTCTGCACAGCGGTGGATCCCGAGAGAGTCTTTGGGGAAGGGGGGGGGGGGGGGTGATATCATAAATATACAGTATGACAAGTGAAAGCATGTTGTCGAAGGGTGAAGAGATGCAAGCAGTTATGAATTTGAAGTTCTGGGGGGGGGGGGGCAGTCGCAAGCGAAAGCGTGTTGTCAACGGGGAGGAGATGCCAACAACATTCACATTCCTAAGTAAGAAGAAGAGTCAGGTCTATTTTTCTGAATTCAAAGCTTTGGGGGGGGGGGGGGAGGCGATCGCAAGCGGACGCGAGTTGTCGACGGAAGGGGGAGATGCCGACAACATTCATATTCCTAGTGTAAAAGGCAAAGTCGGGTCTATTTTCCTGAATTCGAGGCTTTTGATGGGAACGATCGCACCCACCGCCTCCCCTTGGATCCGCCACCGGTCCTGCAGAATATCAATCGATCTAAAAATCTCTTTTGTACGTTTTATACCCCTTTTGGAGACATTTTTCTTATTACTCGTCAAATGAACCCCCTAAGCCTATCTACCGAGTCGGGTTTAGATTTATAAACTAAATTTTTGACCTGCTCTCACAAAAAATCCAGGGGGTTAAGATCGGCCGATCTGGGTGGCCATTGTATTACTCCTCATTTACGTATCCATTATACCGGATAAATTGTACTTAAGTACTCCTTGCATGAGTAAGCCAAGACGGATCCAGATCCTCAAAAATGTGTACTAAAAAAATACCGAAATATATATATATATATATATTCCATCTGGACATAGAATTGCAAGAGCTGGAATCAAATCACTTAAAAGAAATATAGATAGCTGTCTCCAGTGCGGCATATTTTTAGAAAAAGTCTAGAATTTATTCTAGAGTTAAAAAAAGTGATAATATACAATCTGTTTTATTAAACAGATTTGAGTTGATACACGTAACACTTTTTTGATCTACCCTATACAATATTCTCTATTTCTCAAATAAATCCATTCCAAAAGAATTTAATTGACGGGTTTGAGCGATTCTTCGTAAATAAGTGGTGCTCCATACAATATGCTAATTCTTTTATTTGCTACTACTCTATATATTTTTTTATTTAGTTAAAAAATTTACCAAATAAAAACAGTATGACAATAAAAGGGCGTGACGGTAAATGAAACGTCAACATCAATAGAAAGTTCATTTAGTATGACATTTTGAAGCTGTATGGTGTTGCTAACTTTTCTTATTGAGGCTAATCCAGAGGATGTCACTGACTACGTATCTCAAACTACATCAGTCTGCTGTTAAAGTTTCGGTACCTTATCTTACCTTCATCAGAATATACACAGTGTACCTAAAAACAATTATCAAGCTATTTTGAAAATATTTTGGTAAATACTTAATATTTTCAAAGTAGGTTGACAGTTATCACAAAGAAAATTTTCTATTGTTCATCAGCTATTCTGATGAAGGTAAGTTAATTTACCGAAACGTTAAATATTATCAAAATATTATATTTGTGTAGTTATTACTTGTATTTAAGTTTTAACTATGCGTCCATTAATAGCTTCAAAATTATATGAATTTTCTATTGATGTTACTCTATATCATTCTTTATTACAAATAAGGAAATTAGTAGACTGTCTTAGAAATAGAGTTAGAAACTATACATAACTCTTTATAGTATCGTAGGTACTTGTCTAGTATTATAAAACTATGTAGTACATCTACGTGTAAGAATTCCTGTACAATATTTGTACTATGAACTGCTGTGTAATTTTCGTGTAGATTATGTGTATTATTAAAAAAGTGATTAAGAATTCTATTGTTTTATTTAGAAACTTTTATCAGCCAATGTATTTTAACAATAGGTTAGTAGACAAAGCTGCGCAGGTACAGTGCATTTTTTAGCGAGAAACTTATAGTCCGAGATCCGGCTGCAAATTTTTAGAGCGATTGCGTACAGGGGCGGATCCAGCCTCTCTCTTTGGGGGGGGGGGGTGATATAAGAAAAGTACAGTATGGCAAGCGAAAGCAAGCTGTCGACGGGGAGACACCAACAACGTTCCCATTTCTAGTGTAAAAGGCAGGGATGGGTCTATTTTTCTGAATTTCAAGCTCTTGGAGAGGGGGGGGATCACAAGAAAAAACAAGTTGCCGATAGGGGGGAGAATGCGAGCAGCATACACATTCCTAGTATAAGAGGCAGAATTTTCCTGAACTCCAAGCTCTTGGGGAGGGGGGGGCTATCGCAAGAAAAACGAATTGTCAACGAGGGGGGATGTCAGCAGCATACACATTCCTAATACAAAAGGCAAATTCGGTTCTATTTTCCTGAACTCAAAGCTCTTGGGATGGGGACGGACGATTGCAAGCATACACATTCCTTTACTCTATTTAAGAACTAGAGAGAGTAATAAAACGATTACCGAAACCTCCAACGTATCTAATCTAATTATTTTTAATTTTATTTAAATATTATAAGCTTTTATAAATTTACTGCAACAATAAAATTTCTGATAGTTCAATTTAATTTCTGTCAGTAAGCAAAATACACCTTACAGTGTGTCCTTAGTGATTTATCTTGTTTGTGCTTGTTTTTATATATTATTTGAGATTAGTGGTATACCCAAAAGATATGGCTTCCACATCTATATTAATTTCAAAATCGTTAAACCAGGGCATTTTTTCCTCAACGAAAAACTTATTACAATGAATGTTTATGATGCCTCAAGATATCAATATCTAGATAATAATGTTAAAAGCTCTGTTTAGATGTGTTCCAACATGACAGGAGTTGGAAAATCTACTATGTACCGAATACTGAAGGAGAAAAAAACGACTGAAATTGTTAATACTCCCAAGCCAAATTCGATCACAGGCAGACGAAAAACCTCGTTAGAAGAAGAGATGTAAACTGCAGTAAAAGGAGTTGTACATACATTTTATTATGAGAAGCAGATCCAACCGTCGACAAAATTCTAACTAAAGTCAATAAATATCGGGATTTACCTAAAATTAAAAGAATTGAGCTCTGTAAATTGCTCAGAAAACTTAATTTTTGCTGAGAAAAACCAGATAGGAAATCTGTTCTTGTAGATCGTCCGGAAAATGTCCGTTAAAGGACATATCTCTCTAAAGTAAATGGTAGAGTTGCTAGAAATAACACAATTTACAAAACTAGTAATTTAACTGAACTTTTGTATAAAGTTACTGCAGAAAATTGGGAAAAACCCATATAATAAAACACTAAAAGAAAATGTGGAAACTCGATCTCATGATCGGTGAGATAGAGGAACCAATTATAATTAATTTCAGCAAACCTAGCTTCACTGACTGATTACGAATTAGATACGTATTGTTTACTAACGTAAACACAATTTATTATTTAAATTTTCTGTAACGTATAAAAATTAATTACATTTGAATCCCTTTTTAGTGTTTAATTGTAATTCTGCAGATGGTATAAGAAATAAATAAACTGAAATGTTTAACTTCTTGTATTTTTGACGATGGGTATTTTGTAAGTACTTAAATTATAACTTAGAATTTTTTGAGAGAAAAAGGCTACGTTTTAATCTGAATGTACCTAAAACAGTTTCTATGCCAAAATTAAAAATAATAAAAATACAGTTGTGATTTGTGTGAAATATGTCGAAATTATCTATATTTTCTAATGTAAGTGAATTATTAAGAAATCGTAAGAAATAAAATATTATAAAAACTTTTTATTTTAAGTTAATTACCGAAATATTATTCTATGCCATAAATACTTAGTGATAAAATAAACCTCCTTCCGACGCCTATGACAAGGATTATAATCCTTTTTAACACTTCACACTTCCAAATATCTATTGTTATCCAACCCAAATAGTAGTCCATTATTATAGACCTGTATTTTTTATTATAAAATTTCTAACCCATTCCTATGAAAAATATATGTCTTAACAGATTTTGCGAAAGACACCGGACTAAAGAACACAGGCAGTTTGCGATGAAAAAAACAAGGTAAAAAATGATTTATTACTCTCTCTAGTTCTTAAAAAAAAACTATAGTATAAGAGGCAAAATCGGGTTTATTTTCCTGAACTCAAAGCTCTTGGGGGGGGGGGGGGTCGCACCCACCGCTCCTCCCTGGATCCGCGCCTGATTGCGTAACTATTCGAAATCGTAAGATGAAATTTTTTATCGAGTGTTTCCAAAAAGGCCATGAGGCCAGTGTAATTTTGGCTAAAAGAGCGGAAAAAAAATGTTTATTGCTCAATCTTTCAACATCGCTTATCTGTATAAGGACATGGACAATGCACTTAGGCAATGCTAAAAATGTGTTGGTGTCGTGCCTCATCAGGTTGCGTTGTCACGGCACCAGCGCGTAAATGCGTAGTTTTTTTAAACAAATTTTCCACATCACGTAACCACTAATTAAACTGTCAAATGAAAATTATTAATCTCCCCCAAAACGAATATCACATAGTGCCTCTTCAAATCCGGCCGCAAGTGCCTGGCACCAATGATTTTAAACGCAATAATCTCGGGTAATTATCATGATTATTTGTCATTCATTACCAAAGTTATAGAGAATTATGTTATTACAATATTTGTCTAAAAAATTTACTTTGCAATATATTTTGTGCAAAATAGCCTCCAGGGAGAGGATTTTAGCGCAGTTTCCTCATTTCTCTTTTGAGAAGAGAACTAATTATAAACTGATAAATTTTGAGTGACAGGTGCATGAGGTAAATGTGATGTATTACTTCACTGGAAACGAGCAACTATTGATATGAGCCAAGTTTTGAATTTATTTTCCATCACACTTGAATGCACATGTTACCCAAAATTCATCAGTTTTTAATTAAAGTAAGCATATCAATGTTTGTCTGAAGGTTGTAGACAATGTTGAAGAATGACTAAAATGTGGTCGGACTTGCATTGCTTTATTTTTATTTTTACAACGTTTCGATTAGGTTGTATCTCTAATCGTTATCAAGTATAAACTGAATGTTTTGTCTTAAGACTACGAGCTTATATAGGGACTGTGTCCATTGAAGCGCAACGTTTCACTTCACTGTACACACCTCAATGATTTGATGTTACAAAGTAGTGGTTGCCAAAGATTAGGTATCTCAACACTCGGTTTATTGAAGATTCCATTATTGTTTTTAATGTATGCTGCTTCTATAAATTTTCTTGTTTTCATATTGGGTTCCTTATATATTGCCGCAGCCTCAGACCATTTTATATGATATTGTTTATCCCAGGAGTGTTCTGCAATACCTGATCTCGACGTTTCCCCTTTTGGTGTATGAGTTTTATGTTCTTTAATTCTAACTTCTAGCGGTCGTTTGGTTTCTCCAATATACATTTCACCACACTCACATGGAACTTTGTAAACACATTCTTTCTTGTCGGTAGTTTTGTTTTTGTTAAATGAGCTCTAAGGGTATTTCCTGATTTAAAGGCTGTTTTTATATTATAACTACTGGCAATTTGTCTTATTTTCTCCGACGTTCCCTTAATGTACGGAATTTTGAAGAAGAAATGTGTTTCTTGCTGTCCAGTGTTCGTTGTTTTAAAATTATTTATAACATCGTTAATTAGTTTTAAAGGATAACCATTGTATTGTAAATCGGATTTAATATTTGCTACCTCTTTTTCCAATGATTCGGCATTATTGTATATAGAGATAGCGCGATTATAGAGGTTGCGTATAATTTCTCGTTTTGTTACAACAGAATGATTAGAACTATGATTAAGATATTGTCCAGTATGTGTTGGCTTTCTGTATACTGAAGTTTTAATAGTTTCGTTTGGTACGGATTACCATGACATTTAGGAAGGGCAATTGATCATTTACCTCTTTTTCCATAGTAAACTGGAGAGAGTGAAGAACCCATCGGAAGTTCGTCGTCCTGAGCGTAGAACTTGTCCTTTACTTGAAAGTAAACACTACGCAGACAACAGTCCAAAAGGTCCATCACCCCGTCCAGTGGTAACGTGGTTCGATCTGATAAAGTATTATCATTTGAAACTCTAGTTTTGATTATGTCTAGTGATTCCCCTAATGGTACATTGGTATACAGACTTTCAACATCAAAATCCATAGAGTCAAAATCTATAGAACACTCAGGAAATACCAAAACAATATACCTGACAACCTACGATCGGCGCTCACACCACACTACAGCAAGCCACCACATCTTTACGGACTTCCAAAAATTCATAAAACAAACATACCATTGAGGCCAATAACCAGCTCCAGACGATCCCCAACAAATGCACTGGCGAAGTTTCTTTTAAAAATCATACAACCTTTAGAAGATAAGACAAACACATATGTTAAAAATTCTACACATTTCGTGAACATTATTAGTAGCATCAATCTAGAGCCAGACTACAGACTAATAAGCTTTGATGTGGAAAGTCTATATACTAATGTACCATTAGGGGAATCACTAGACATAATCAAAACTAGACTTTCAAATGATAATACTTTATCAGATCGAACCACATTACCACTGGACGAGGTGATGGACCTTTTGGAGTGTTGCCTGCGTAGTGCTTACTTTCAAGTATAGGACAAGTTCTACGCTCATATATATATATATATATATATATATATATATATATATATATATATATATATATGGAATGGTTCAAAACTCATGCCATAGAAACGGTAAGAGTAAAACCGAAAGTCTGGTTGAGATATGTCGATGATACTTTCATCGTATGGAAGGGCATTTAACAAAAACAAAACCTAAAACTACCGATAAGAAAGAATGTGTTTACAAAGTTCCATGTGAGTGTGGTGAAATGTATATTGGAGAAACCAAACGACCGCTAGAAGTTAGAATTAAGGAACATAAAACTCATACACAAAATGGGGAAACGTCGAGATCAGGTATTGCAGAACACTCCTGGGATAAACAACACCATATAAAATGGTCTGAGGCTGCGGCAATATATATAGAACCCAATATGAAAAAAAAAATTATAGAAGCAGCATACATTAAAAACAATAATGAAATCTTCAGTAAACCGAGTGTTGAGATACCTAATCTTTGGGAACCACTATTTTGTATCATCAAATCATTGAGGTATGTACAGTGAAGCAAAACGTTGCCCTTCAATGAACACAGTCTCTATATAAGCTCGTAGTCTTAAGACAAAACATTCAGTTTATACTTGATAACGATTAGAGATACAACCTAATCGAAACGTCGTAAAAATAAAAATAAAGACAATGCAAGTCCGACCACATTTTAGTTAAGCATATCAAGTAGGAAAAGCAACTTTTTTCCGGAAAAAATGAAGGAGAAATGGAAAAACTGCGCTAAAATCTATTTTGTACAAAATTATATTGAAGATTATCAAATTTTTTGGATAAATATTGTTGATAACATAATTCTCTATGACTCTGGCAGTAAAGATTTTGGCCGAAAAGTGGAGAATAATCATGATAATGACTTGCTATCAGATTTGAAGAGGCACCATTGGATATTTGTATTGGATAATTAATACCTCAAACAACTGGTTACGTGATGGGGATGACTTAAAAAAAAAAACTACTTCTTTACACCCTGGTGGTGCTTTTTTTAGCATCGCCTAAGTACCGCCATGTCCTGGTATGGATATTTTTTGGTTGCGCTAAATAATAAGCGATGTTCAAAAATTGAGCAAATAATAGAATATTAAATCAAGAAATAAATGGCAACGTCTCATTTTTTTTCCAATAGCTGGCAACCTGACCTCATGAGATTTTAATAACAATGACGCATTTTGATAAGATTGTTTTAATTGACAACATTTTTTCAGTATGTATAACCACAAATTCCAATTTTTTATGTTTATATTAATAGAAGAAAGTCTTAAAAATAAATTAGCTCACCTTTCTACAACCACATCCATTTTTTTAAATGAGGTATTCGTCACTACCCCATTTTAGAAATAAGAACAGGGTTTCCAGCTTTTTGATGGACTTCAGACAAACACAAACAATAATTTATCTTGATCATGTTGAATTTTATATTCCAGATTTTCAAAAAACACCATACCTACACAGACAATGTTTTTTTGAGTATTCTCTTTTCATTTAATACTTTAGAAACTATAAATATAATCAGTAAAAATACTAAACAAATTGTCTAAACTCGGAAAAACAACTAAACGTTTTTGTTTTTGTCAAGGTATAATTTAATACGTCACAGCGATTTTGTGTTCATGGAACTCTAGATTTGTTTCGCTCAATATGATATATTTGAATTAATACATTCCTAACGACAACGAATATATAAAGGTTTGTTTACAACTTCTGAACGTTTATTAAAATATGTTAAATTTTTAATAACCGTAGAGTCAACAAAAACTTTAACAATTTTATGGCTTTAAATGAACTAACCTGTATTTTTAAATTATTTCCATTTCTCGCTAAATACTTATATTTTTGAAACCATCTTATATAACCAAATATTTTCCATTATTGTAGAATAGTAGTTATATATTTAAAAGAGCCATAAAATACGCGAAACAACTCTACAATAAAAGAAAATATTTGCTTACAAAAGATGGTTTGAAAAAATGCAAGTACTTACCGAAAAATGGAAATAATTTTAATAAAATTTTTATAAAAAAAATTGAACCCACTTCTAAAAGTTCGCTAAAAAGTGAAAATTAACTGTAAATTTTTATATGAAATTGGCATTTTTGAAGTCGGCGCCAAACTAATATCTGATAAAATGTGAACTTTCTTACCATAATTTGTATATATTAGTGATTATTTATTTCATTTAGAAATAATTTGGCGCCGACTTCAAAAATTTCAATTTTATATAAAAATTTATAGTTATTTTTCACTTTTTAGCGAAATTTTAGAAGTTGGTTCAATTTTTTTTATAAAAATTTTATTTTTCGATTTTTAGTTTTGAATTCATTATAACATCCCTAAATTATTTGAACTAAGTACTAATCGAGATTAGTTTACCTCACAATAACTCCAAGGTGGCAAAAAATTACCCATTTTATCCAAAGATGTAAATCACTCTAAAATGAACCACTAAAAATTCTTTGATTCTTAGAGTTCTCCAAATACCAATGAAATTGTGTCAGACAATTAGTCTGTCATAGTAAATCCACTATCTCAAATTTCAAATTAATTTTAGATTGGTAATATAGACCCCAATGTCGATATTTGAAGTACTTAAGACGTAAATTTCTTAGCCCGATATATTTTATATTGCATGTTGAGTTTGTATACGCCCCAAGAACTCCGCAATATCAATTTTAGAGAAAATCGAAATGTACAATTTTCAGTCCTTCATAGTTAATAAGTAAAAAGTTAACCTCATATTCGTAATACAATACCCCAAAAAAAAATCTAAAACGATTCAGTCCCACCTTTGAACAAAATCGGAAAATGTAAAATCTTTAGTCCGCTATATTGGATTCGTCATATTGGATCCTGAAAAAATACTTTTAAATTCATAATTTACATCCTCAAGAACCTCTATATCAGTTTTGGAAAAAATCGAAAAATGTAAAATTCTCAGGACGCCATATTGAATCCACCAGATTGAGTTTTTCAAAAAATATTCTAAATTCGTAATTAGCACTAACAAAAAATCCCTCAATACTGATTTTAGACAATATCGAGAGATGTGGAATTTTTAATCCGCCATATTTAATTTTTTTAAAAATAATTTCAGATTCGTAATGTGCGATCCCAAAAACTCCTCCGTATCAATTTTGAAAAAAATCCAACAAAATTAATTTTTTATCCACCATATTGAATACGCCATATTGAATTTCTTAAAAATAATTTTAGATTAGTCATGTGCGACCCCAAAAACTTCCCTGTACCAATTTTGGAGAAAATCGGACAAAATTGATTTTTTGTCCGCCATATTGGATCCGCCATATTGCTTTTTTTTTAAATATTTTGGATTCCTTATGTACGACCCCAAAAACTCCCCCACACCAATTTTGGAGAAAATCGGATAAAATTAAATTTTTTTGTCGGCATATTGGATCCGCCATATTGTATTTTTTTTAAATAATTTCATATTCGTTGTGTACGACCCCAAAAATTCCCCCGTACAAATTTTGGAAACAATCGGATCAAATTAATTTTTTTGGCCGCCATATTGTCAGCGCCATCTTGGAATTTACTGCACCAATTTCGTCCAAAAAATTACGGGACCACCGCAGCAACTTTCTGGACATAACGTAAAAAATTTCATTAAAATCGATGCCGTCGTTCCGGAGTAATCGGTGTACCTACATAAAAAAAACATACATAGTCGACGAATTGAGAACCTCCTTCTTTTAGAAGTCGGTTAAAAATAGAGGTTATTTCATTTAAAGCCACAAAATCGTTAAAATTTTTGTTCACTTTCCAGTTATTAAAATTTAATATATTTAAATAAATGTGCGTAAATTGTAAACAAACCTTTATATGTTCGTTGTCGTTCAACACGTATCAAAATGAATGCATCATCTTGACCGAAACAAATCTAGAGATCCATGAAAACAAAATCACTGTAATCAAAACAATAATGTTTCGTTGATTCTTCGAGTTTTGACAGTTCTAATTTGTTTAATTTTCTTAATAATTCTCATTATATTTATAATTTCTAAAGTATTAATTGATAAGAAAATATTTAAAAAAACATTATTTGTGTGTACTTGTAGGTAATTGGTTTTCCTTGAAAACTTGGAGCATAAAACCCGGCATAATTAATTTACAATATTGTGTGTGTATATGTTTGAAGTCCATCAAAAAGCTGAAAACCATGTTCTTGTTTTTTAAATGGGATAGTAACCAATACCCAATTAAAAAAAATTGGATATATTTGTAGAAAGGTGAGCTAATTTATTTTTATGGAGATTTATTAATATAAAAAGAAAAAATGGGACTTTACACTTACATATTGGAAATATTTTGTCAATTATAGCAATATTATCATAATTAGTCGTTGTTATCAAATCTAATGACGCCAAGTTGCCCGCTATTGAAAAAGATGGAACGTTGCCATGTATTTCTTGATTTAATATTCTATTAGCAATTTCTGATAGTACAAACTTTTTGTAGAGAATTTATAGGCCTCGCGGTTTCTTTAGTCATAGTTCGGTAAATTAAGTAACGTTAATATCTTACAGTTTTTACAGTTATTTTTGAAAAATATACTATTTTAAGAATTTTATGTGGCAAAGTACACGGTGATATTTTATCATTACTATCTTGAACTTACTATTTTAATCACAGTAATCTCAAACATAAAATGCTGGAGTATACGTTTGTCGATTCCATATTTATGTTCCAATACTTATACAGCTTGTGCAAGTTCAAGTGCTACCACTGACGCTATTTCCAAAAACCGAACTACATACGAAATAGAGATAGAGAAAAGTTGACTTATTTGGAATACATTTAGGGTACGTTGGCAGAGTTGACAAATTTTTTATAGTTTCGGAGATATTTAAAATATTTTTTCAATTTTTGAAATTAATCTAATAACTCTTTAACTTTGACTTTTATATGTTTTATATAAAAATATTTTCCTTTTTTCTTTTCTAATATTTAGTAATTTGTCTTGATGTTTTATCAATAAATATCGTCTACAGCCTCAATTTTGCTTTTCTGTGTTACACAGAATATAATCATTAATTTATTTCAAAGGACAAAAAATAAATACTATTTTGATATTGAGCTCAAAGGTTAGGAGTAATGGAGATCCAACTTTTAAGATGATCTGATCGATATTTTTGGTTCTTTTTATTGTTGTCTTTCGTTTACAAGTTAATTTATTATTGTAAGTAGTTTAAGTTCATATAAATAGTTCTTACTTTTTCATTTGAAAAAATCACATTCAGCAAACGTACAACTATATGCAACTCCGTGTATAGATGAAGTAAATGCGAATTTCGTTCCATCATATCCTTTCCGTGTTAGAGGTTGCACAATTTGTATAAATTGCTACAGAACACAATTCATCCTATTCCACCACCATCAAGATGATGGCCTACCTATACCACCACATCGAGAAGAAAGTCAAAACTTACCCTTCCCGCTACAGTGATACGGCAGAGATACATGTTTCGTCTCTACTCTCTACTAGACTCATCAGGGTACCGACATGCACCTGTTTGTACACAGGACAGATCGGAAAGAAGTATGCAACACTGAACGCGGCTTCGCTGACCTCCCGCCGGATGACATATATATGTTTATGCGGCTTTCACACGACGGCATAATGTGGATATATCCACTGCTATTGCATCTTACACGGAAGAATCCGTGAAAGCCGCACAAACATATATACGCCATCCGGCGGAAGGTCGGCGAAGCCGCGTTCACTGTTGCATACTTCTTTCTGATCTGTCTTTTGCACAAATAAGTGCATGTCGGTACCCTGATGAGTTTAGTAGAGACGAAACATGTGCCTCTGCCATGTTCGGTAGCAATTTATCCAAATTGTGCAACCTTTAACGTGGAAAGGATATGATGGAATGAAGTTCGCATTTACTGTTCGCATTTTACGTCATCTATATACGGAGTTGCATATAGTTGTACGTTTGCTGAATGTGATTTCAGCACTACAACGGCATAATGTGGATATGTCCACTGCTATTGCATCTTACATGGAAGAATCCGTGAAAGACGCATAAATAAACATATATATATATATATATATATATATATATATATATATATATATATATATATATATATATATATATATATATATATATCTTTAACAATTAAAATGTTGGTATCATCTGCGTACTAAATTACGCAGAATATATATGTTTTCTGTCATATTCCATATAAAACTAATAAGGTCATTATATTTAAGTTAATGGTCAGAAACTGTTTCTGACGCGGGTTGGAACGAACCTAACATCGCCCTTTTTATATAGAAAAGTAACTGTTACTGATTCTAAAGTATCAGGGAAAATACTATTTTTGAACTTTATTAAATAAAGGGTGTTTTTTATAGAGGTATAGAACTTTAAGTTGGCAACACTTTTTTAACTGGCAGCCATTTTGTCAGCTGTCAAGTGTTTTATGTTTAGTTTGGTTGGGCATTTCAACATGAATAGACTGACGCCTGAACAACGCTTCCAAATTGTGCAAATTTGTTTTGAAAATCATGGTTCTGTTCGAAATACGTATCGCGCACTACGTCCATTTTACGGTCAACATAATCATCCATCAGAGCAATTAATTCGATTAACTATGGAACGTTTTCGCACCACGTTTACTCGAAATGATAATACGCATCCACAGAGACGTCGTACAGTGAGTACAGAAGAAGTCATTGCTGCTGTAGAGCGTAGCGTAGAGGAAGACCCGAATCAGTCTATCCGCCATCGTGCACAGGAATTGGATATGTGTCCATTCACTTTATGGAAGATTTTGCGGAAAAATCTTGGTTTGCGTGCTTACAAAATCCAACTCGTGCAAGAATTGAAGCCACACGATCACCTAGCAAGGCGTAGATTCGGTGAATGGGCCCAAAACCAGATTGTCGTTGATCCCGATTTTCATAAGCGAATTTTGTTTAGCGATGAAGCTCAGTTTTGTTTGAATGGATACGTCAATAAACAAAACTGCCGTATTTGGAGTGATGATAATCCTCAAGTGTATGTTTAGACACCGTTACATCCAGAAAAACTGACTGTTTGGTGTGCTTTATGGGCTGGTGGAATCATTGGTCCGTACTTCTTTAAAAACGATGCTGGTCAGAACGTTACAGTCAATGGTGACCGCTATAGAGCCATGATTACTGACTTTTTCGTTCATCAATTGAATAACCATGATGTGCAGGAGCTGTGGTTTCAACAAGACGGCGCAACATGTCACACAGCTCGTGCCACAATTGATTTATTGAAGGAAACGTTTGGTAACCGAATAGTTTCACGTTTCGGGCCCGTGAATTGGCCTCCAAGATCGTGCGACTTAACACCGCTAGACTATTTTCTGTGAGGATATGTGAAGTCGCTAGTCTACGCCGATAAGCCCGAAACGATTGATCACTTGGAGGACAACATTCGCCGCGTTATTGCCGATATACGGCCACAAATGTTGGAAAAAGTCAACGAAAATTGGACCTCCAGATTAGATTACGTCCAAGCCAGCCGTGGCGGTCATATGCCAGAAGTCATATTTAAATTATAATGCCAGAAGGTTATCTTTCGAAGAAAGTAAATTTCATGTCAATTTAAAAAATTCATCTTTGTTTTATTCCATTTAAAAGTTCTATACCTCTATAGAAAACACCCTTCATGATGGAATGGATTTTTCCTATAAAATCTTTACATTTTTTTAAGCCCTTATTAAAAATCATCATGCCTACATTTTGATTTTGAAGCTTACAGATAATACATTAAATATTGTTACTATCTATCTAATCTTAACAGCTGCTATATTATTTTACTAAAATCCCATAACTAATTCTTCTGATACACTCTTATCACAAGAATTACAGCATGGCAAGCGAAGCGCGAGCGAGTTGTCGACGGAGGGAGGGGAGAGGTGCCAGCGACATTTATGTTCCTAATGCAGTAAACAAGAGCGGGCCTATTTTTCTGAATTCGAAGATCTGGGGAGGCCAAAGCGAGTTGTCGACGAGAGGAGGATGCCAGCAACATTCACGTTCCTAATGCAGCAGGTAGGGGCATTTTTTTTCCTATATTCCAAACACCTGGTGGGTAATCGCCCCCTTGGATTCATGCAATATTTATGCTATTTTGTTATCCAAATAATGCCTGAAGAAGTTGAAAAAAACTGTAAAAACTGAAAGACAAATTCATCGCGAATCCGAATTCCATTCCTTCATTTATTGCAATGGATTGTCTTTTTTTGTATTTTCTGGACATCCCATAACAGACCAAAAATTATGTGATGTCAAAACATTTTTAGTTTCTTATATGGGGCTAAAAACTGAAAATGATCCCCCGAATTCACTAACATGGTCTAACCTTAAAACCGTTCTAAATTGAGAGTTTTTTAATTGACAAGAGCAACAATAAGTCAAGCCAGTTTTAAACGCTTAAAATACAGGCATAAAAGAATGATTTTCTTTTATTACTGAACCGGCAAAAAAAGAGAATTTTATTTACTTTTGGGATACAACTATTTCTTTTGCATATTTCAAGGCTTTATAGCTAGGTTCTTATTCTTATTATCCCTATATGAGCCGTTATTTGTTGACATATGTAATATAAATGGTGAAAATATCATAAACTAAACAAAACTGACCGTGTTACATACCTGTTGATGTAATGAGTGAAGTGCATATCTCGCCAGCCTCCCTAATGATAGGAGTTACACATATGTCTTCTTTTAGCAAGAGGGAACCTATATAATAAATCTCAACTTGAAAAGATTGACCTAACTTGAGAATTTCACCATATTGTAAGGTAGAAATTATGTCCTCGCTTTTGTTCTGTCTATCAAAAAGTAATTTATGTATTGAAAACAAAAATAAATAATTATTAGTATTGTAATGATAGTAACATTTAATTTTAGTACATAAAACTTTAAAGTATAGTAATTTAACATAAAATTATTCACTTATGGGCACAGTTTAAAACAATTGGGAACAAAGGTTTACAACTTACCTGTTCTTGTTGGTAAATTCCATAAAGACAAATTAGTATTATTTAATATATATATATATATATATATATATATATATATATATATATATATATGATTGAAGTTTTATCGTCATCACTGAAATACTGCTGATATCAACGACGCTTCTACTGACTAGTTTAAAATTTAACGCCAATAACGTGGGAATGTCACACAGAAAAATTCACTCACCAAATCGTTTTTTATGACTTTCAAGAATGGGAAAACGATGTCTGGTGGAAATTAAATCAATAAAGCTAGGGACACAACATTTCCTATATCTGCTCATATTTATTGTCTTCAGGGCACAACTAAAAATGTATTATAATTTTAAAAAATATATAAAAAAGCAAGCTTAAATTTTTTGAAAAGGAGCACACATTTGAGATGTTGATATCTAGAAAATTTCACAAATCATCACCATATTTAAACAAAGGGGCCAAAGCTTTCAGATGATAAGTCGGTAAATTACGGTTCTACTTTTCTGGCATTCTAACGCCATCCATTGAAATGTTCGCTAACTAGAAACGCGGTCTCAGTTCCCTTATAAGTAGTACTCAGACCGTACTAAGAAGGTTTAGAAAACTTAAACCCAATCTAATTGCCATGAAAGTTAAATCTTCTAGTTTGCCAGTTTTGTTTTACTTATGATATTGTTATAATTTGTATCAAATATGTTAAGACATAAACGCTTATATACGAAAATTAAGGATTAACTTATAGATAAAGCCGTGGAATTGGTAAGAAAAATAGTTGTCTCTTGAAAATTAACCAAAGTTTCAATTTTTGATGGTTCATGAATATGAAAGATTTTCTATTTTTTGTATTTTTAAGATTCATAACTTGTTTGACTAATTGTTGTACTTGTCAGTTTAAACTCGTACTGTCAATTTAGACTAGTTTTAACGTTAGGGGGTCAATTTTTGGGTAGCAGTTTATTTCATGACTGACTGACTGACTGACTCCGTAGCACTACAACCCAGGGTGGATCTTGGCTGCCTCGACTATCTGCCTCCACTTGGAACGGTCTTGTGCCAGCTCCCTCCATTCTCGCTGGTCAACTTCAAGGATAGCTAGATCCTTGTGGATGATATCTCTCCATCTAAGCCTAGGTCTTCCCAGTGGTCTTTTTCCTTGTGGTGCTTCCTCCCATTTATTAGTCGATCGTTTTGACTCCTTTGTATATGACCTGCCTATCGTAGTCTTCTGGACTTTATTTCTTGAATGATGTCAGGGCTTTGATATATTTGCGCAAGCTCTATGTTGCTTCTCATTCTGTGACGGCCTGTTTCAAGGTCTCGGTATGGGCCATATATTATGCGCAGGATTTTTCTCTCAAACCTTCTTAGCAGCTCCGTATCGTGGACTGTCAGGGTCCATGTTTCACTGGCGTAGATTGCTACTGGTCGTATTATTGTTCGATAAATTTAGGTTTTTGCCTTTCTAGTGATAAATTTTGACTTCAGCAAGGTTTGTATCGCAAATGTACATTTATTTGCTTGTGTGATGCGCTGTTTAACCTCTTCCTGCATGTTATTGTTTGCCGTTATCACTGCGTCCAGGTACTTGAAAACTCGCACATGCTCAAAATTATAGTCATCCATGGTGACGTTCTGCCTGATTCTGTCTTGGGCGGGGTTGCGGGAGACATGCATGTATTTGGTCTTTCCTTCATATATTCGGAGCCCTATTCTCTTAGCTTCTATCTTTATGAATTTTTCCTTCACACTGACTGTGCTTTCTCCTATCGCGCCCATATCATCCGCGTAGGCCAAAATAAGTTTATTTCATGCACTTTAGAAAGTATGTGCCACCTCTCCAAGTTTCCTAATATTGTTTCTGGGTACCCTGTATTTGAACCTCAAATTCAGAATAACTTTCCAATCTAAGACCTCAACACTCCCGAACTAATAGTTTTTCTGTTCCAAAATTGTTTAAATTAATGTCAAACAGTCTCTGTTCTTTACAAATTTGAAAAATTTCAAGAAAAAATCAAAATGGTTGGTTTATACTTCCAAAAATTATCAACTACCCTTAAGAATTTCTACTATCAACTTGCACTTGAAACTTAAATGGTACAATTTACTTTCTTCTATAATAGTCCCAACTAAAAATGAACAACTATGAATTAGCAACTAAGAATTTTGTCAACTTTTAACTTCTTAAAAAGTCGTATCCGCTTTCGGATGTTTTCGGCTGGCGAAAATTTTGACATGTACATAAAAATAAGAAAATAACATTATAAACAAATAAAACTTAGTAAAAATGTATCATAACCTAGTCGAACACACACATTTTTACTGATTGTTAAATTTCGAAGTATGAACTACTCATTTGTATTTCGTAGTGTGTTAGTTTAGTGGAAATTCTTAGTAATAAGTTGATAATTTTTGGAAGTATGATAGGCATGATAATACAGTGTACTATTTTACTATGTTTTTTACCTATAATCAGTGGCGGCTGGTGCATTAAAAAAGTAGGGGTTGCAATTTCAATGGTACATTAAAAACATAGATACGTACAAAACCTGTAATAGGCACCGGTGGATGAAAAAATAAAAGTCTTTAAAAATTGAATTAGTATGGGACAAAGAAAGCAATGTATTTTAAACAACTAAACATAAAGACGGTAGTAAATTTAAAAAATATAGCAGTCAAAACAAAATACACTTATAACTTACTATGTGAATTATTTATAAAAAAAAACCATACACCGATCTTTGGCATTAGCAAACTTAACTAAAATTTGGTTGTCGGACTTGCATTGTCTTTATTTTTATTTATTTTTACGACGATTAGGTTCTATTTCTAATCGTTATCAAGTATAAACTGAATGTTTTGTCTTAAGACTACGAGCTTATGTAGGGACTGCGTCCATTGAAGCGCAAAGTTTCGCTTCACTGTACACACCTCAATGAATTTATGTTACAAGGTAGTGGTTGCCAAAGATTAAGTATCTCAACACTCGGTTTACTGAAGATTCCATTATTGTTTTTAATGTAAGCTGCTTCTATAAATTTTCTTTTTTTTTTCATGTTGGGTTCCATATATATATATATATATATATATATATATATATATTGCCGCAGCCTCAGAACATTTATATGGTGTTTATCCCAGGCGCGTACTGCAATACCGGATCTCGACGTTTCCCCTTTTTGTGTATGAATTTTATGTTCCTTAATTCTAACTTCTAGTTGTCGTTTGGTTTCTCCAATATACATTTCACCACACTCACATGGAACTTTGTAAACACATGCTCTCTTATCGGTAGTTTTTGGTTTTGTTTTTGTTAAATGAGCTCTAACTGTATTTCCTGATTTAAAGGCTGTTTTTATATTATAACTACTGGCAATTCGTCTTATTTTCTCTGAACTGCCCTTAATGTACGGAATTGTGAAGAAAGAATGTGTTTCTTGCTGCCCAGTGTTCGTTGTTCTAAAGTTACTTATAACATCGTCAATTAGTTTTAAAGAATAACCATTCTGTCGAAAATCGGATTTAATATTTGCTACCTCTTTTTCCAATGAATCGACATTATTGCATATAGATATAGCGCGATTATAGAGGTTACGTATAAGTCCCCGTTTTGTTACAACAGAATGATAAGAACTATTATATATTAAGATATTGTCCAGTATGTGTTGGCTTTCTGTATACTGAAGTTTTAATAGTTCCGTTTGAACGGTTCACCATAACATCTAGGAAGGGCAATTATTCATTTACATCTTTTTCCATGGTAAACTTAATTGTAGGTCGAATGGTATTTAGAGGTTTCAAGAAATCATTAATTTCTTGATCGTGTATAATCGGGTTATATCTATATGCAATAATACCGATTCATTGGAAAAAGAGCTAGCAAATATTAAATCCAATTTACAACAGAATGGTTATTCTTTAAAACTAATTGACGATGTTATAAATAACTTTAGAACAACGAACACTGGACAGCAAGAAACACATTCGTTCTTCACACTTCCGTACATTAAGGGAATTTCGGAGAAAATAAGACGAATTGCCAGTAGTTATAATATAAAAACATCCTTTATATTAGGAAATACACTTAGAGCTCATTTGACAAATACAAAACCAAAAACTACCGATAAGAAAGAATAAGTTTACAAAGTTCCATGTGAATGTGGTGAAATGTATTTAGGACAAACCAAATGACCACTAGAAGTTAGAATTAAGGAGCATAAAACGGGAAACGTCGAAATCAGGTATTGCAGAACACGCCTGAGATAAACAACATCATATAAAATGGTCTGAGGCTGCGGCAATATATATGGAACCTAACATGAAAAAAAGAAAATTTATAGAAGCAGCTTACGTTAAAAACAATAATGGAATCTTCAGTAAACCGAGTGTTGAGATACCTAATCTTTGGCAACCACTACTTTGTAACATCAAATCATTGAGGTGTATACAGTGAAGCGAAACTTTGCGCTTCAATGGACACAGTCCCTATATAAGCTCGTGGTCTTAAGACAAAACATTCAGTTTATACTTGATAACGATTAGAGATACAACCTAATTGAAACGTCATAAAAATAAAATAAAAATAAAGGCCATTCAAGTCCGGCAACCAAATTTCAGTCAATCTTCAACATTGTCTACAACTTTCAAACAAAAATTAGCAAACTTATTAATAACCTGCTGATTGATGTCAGGTATGCTTTCAATAAGATTCCTATCTTTAGAAAGCACTGCCAAAGCAGAAAGTCTTTCTTGGCTCATAGTATTCCGTAAAAATGTTTTTATCGATTTAAGGATAGAAAAGCACCGTTCTGCTTCAGCCGATGTCATCGGAATAGTAATTAAAATTTTTAAAAGTTTTAGAACTTCACTAAATGTCTCACTTAGCTCGATATTTTGCGAAAGATAGTCATAAAGTACAAGAAGTCCAGAAATTGATCAAAATTCTTCTGTTTCATATATGACGGTCAGTTCTATACGGAGTTTTTGCTCCACAAAAAAAAAGGATAGATTTTAATCGTACCCTTAAATTTTTGTTCGGGAAAACATAGCCTACATTCGACATCCTGTTCCGAAAAAAAAGACTGGCTGCTACCAAGTGACCTGCTTCACAAATAATTATACCACAAACTTCTTTTGCTTCCCGAGAAAACTCCGCGGAATCATCGAGCTTATTTCGTTTTGAAGTAGATGGAGATGGCTCAATATCGTTTGAGGTAATATTATTTCTAATTTCTGTTAATTTTGATTCAAATGATAACATATTTTTATTTGTGATAACAGCGTCAATTTGTTTTGTTTGAAATTTACCAAATAACAAATCAACTTGCGGCATTAGTTTATAAAAAACGTTTAACCATGAAAGGAAATTCTTACTTTTGAGAAATTTGACATACCTTGATGATTGGTACAACGTTTCTACTGTCATCTAAGATTTTTTCGTTTGTCTCTAGAATGATGTCTTTGTATTCAAATACTTTACAAACAACTCTAGAATTAAAACTGGATCTTGTTGGGGCCGAACGAGGTAAGCGTTTGTTAACAATTTGATCTAGTATTGCGGTTCTTTAAGAACTATTTGAGAAAAAAGAACAAATCTCTTGTAAAATGGAAAAACTATGCGAATATTTTTATTAGTGGATGCAGCCTTTAACAATACCAAATTTAATTAATGTGGGTAACACACGTAAGCAGTTTATGTTCTCTAGAAAATAAAAAAAAGCATTCACTTGGTTTTACTTAAACATAAAGAAAAATAGAGAGCAGGAACTGCATTGTATTTAAGTGCTTTTCTAGAGCCTCAAGAGATTCTTAAAAATATCTAACACGTACACGATGGTTATTATAAATTCCTTCGTAACACGGAACCCTTTGAATTCGGAAATCGAAATCGGCCACTGTATTTGCCTGCACACTTTGGGACAGAGCACTTAATTTTGGATGGTTTTTTCTCGCCAAACATGTTTAAACTCTTTAAAACGTAACACAATATCTTAATCAAAGTAAAAACATAGTCACTTTCACAAAAATTAAAATACCGGTGCAGTATACATCACGCATAGAAATACCGATACAGTAGACCACGGTTGTATTCTAACCTAAACCAAAGGAATGGTTTAACTGCTGCTTGAAAAAGAAATATTTACTTGATAGTGGCAGCGCCACGCGCGACTGGAAGCAAAAGTTCAAATATTCGTCCAATGGGTTGCAAAAGAGGAATTTTTCTAGTAGAGGAATATTTTGTGGGGCAAACTAAACATAAGTTTGCAAGTCGACGTGCAACCTACATGAAGCTTATGAGACGAAATTAATCTCCACGTCTTACATAGGCAACTCCATATACGCTCTAATGAATTAGCTTGTATTGCATTAAAATTGCACACCAGCAAAGCGATAACGATTCCAGGCGTAATACTGCAATACAGGCAAATTATTAATGATATTTAGGTGAAGTAAGTTAAATTATTTCAATATTTGACTGGTGTTCGCATTTAATCTAGGTAAAAAATTGATTTAAATTGATTTTTCACGGTAATTAAAATTACCCAGTTGTTCATATTTCATGAAAAATAAAAGTCCTACGTGGCCCAAAACCCAGGATACTGTTAAATTTTGCATAAATTGTATATTTATTCATTGCATCATAAAATATAGGTCCTCGTTTAAAATCTGTGAAAATTCCGACTCCTATATTGTTTATAAAGAACAGAGATATAATTTTTAAAAAAATGTCTACCTGAAATTTATGGTTCATGTATCAGTTATTTACTGCTAATGTTGCTCTCGGTACGATACAGCTCCACTGACGAGATCATGAGGTGATCGAAACGCGTATGGAGAGAGGACCAGAGCGATATTTGCAGGAAATAAACTGCTTGTACATATATTTTTCATATTCTCTGCCTGAAAGGAGAATTACATATATAACAAACTATTTAAATACGGCAGAAAGATTTCTTTATTTTTTATTGAAATTTTGATTTTTTAAAATTTCACGTTACTCCGTTGATTCATAGATGTCGTTCGACTGGCGATATTTTTCAGTCTGACATCGAAGTTGGTAGACGGCAGGTGTAATATCCTGCCGACATACCTTGAAATTTATGGTTCATATATCAGTTATTTCCTGCTAATGTTGCTCTCGGTCCGATACAGCTCCACTGACGAGATCATGAGGTGATCGAAACGCGTATGGAGAGAGGACCAGAGCGATATTTGCAGGAAATAAACTGTTTGTACAGATATTTTTCATATTCTCTGCCTGAAAAGAGAATTACATATATAACAAACTATTTAAATACGGCAGAAAGATTTCTTTATTTCCTACTGAAATTTTGATTTTAGTTATTCTAATTGTATATAAGCAAAAAACAATTATCTTTTGAACAATTGTTTAAACTTTTGGCGTATTTAATAAAGAATTGATATTACTCATAAACTATTCAACTGATCTGGCTAAACTTTCACACACTTATAAGGACCTATTACGACCTTATCATCAAGATGTTATATGTCACTTTCGGCCATTATTGTAAAAGTTATTAAACATTTATAAAATAATGCAAAAAAGGAGTTTTTCACTATTATATCGATAAATTTAAGTACACTAAATATTAAAAAAATATTTATTAGTACGTTTTATTTTAATTACAACTTTTATGGGGGTTGCGCAAACCTGCAAACCTAAGGAAAAACCACCAGTGCTTGTAATGGTTAAAGGGTAGGTACTTATTAACAAACTTCTAGAAGGGGTGGTTCTCAATTAATCAACTATGTATTTTTGTGTTAAGTATGTACACCGATTACTCCGGAACGGTGGCTCCGATTTGAATGAAATTTTTTACGTTATGTTCAGAAAGTTGCTGCGGTGGTCCCATATTTTTTTGGACGAAAGTGGTGCAGTAAAATCAACATGGCGCTGACAATATGGCGGCAAAAAAATTATTTTCTCCAAAATTGGTATAAGGAAATTTTTAGGGTTGTATACAACGAATCTGAAAATATTTTTGAAAAATTCAATATGGAGGATCTAATATGGCGGACAAATAAATTTAATTTTCTCCGATTTTTTCCAAAATTGGTGTGGGGGAGTTTTTAGGGTCGCATATAATGAATCCAAAATATTTTTTAAAAATTCAATATGGTGGATCCGATATGGTGGGCAAAAAAATTCAATTTTGTCCGATTTTCTCCAAAATTGGTGTGGCAGAGTTTTCAGGGTCGCACATAAGGAATCTAAAATTATTTTTAATAAAAATTCAATATGGTGTATCCAATATGGCGTATAAGAAAATAATTAGGTCCGATTTTTTTAAAAATTGATACGAGGGAGTTTTTGGGATCGCAAATTACGAATCTGAAATTATTTAACAAAGTTAAATAGGGTGGATCCAAGATGCGGATTAAAGATTCTACATTTTTTGATTTTGTAGTGTTAATTACGAATTTAAAATATTTTTTGGAAAACTCAATTTGGCGTCTTAAAAATCTGACATTTTTCAATTTTCTCCAAAACTGATATAGGGGTTTCTTGAGGGTGTAAATTATGAATTTAAAAGTATTTTTCAGGATTCAATATCGCAAATCCATTATTTCGGACTAAAAATTTTACTTTCTTCGATTTTGTTCAAAGGCGGGATTAAATCATTTTTGAGAATGTAAACAGCGAATATAAAATTATTTTAAGAAAATCTAATGTATCAGATGCCATATGATGGTTTAGTAATTTTACGTTTCCGGATTTCATCTAAAATTGGTACTAGGGGCTTTGAAGGGTTTAGATTTAGATTAGATTAAGAAGTTAAAATTATTTTTTTGAAATTCAATATGGCGGATTCAATGACGTGGGTGGAAAATTTTACCTTATTCGTATTTTTTCAGATTTGGTATTAGGGGGTTTTCGGGGTTGTCTATTACGAATATGAAGTTAATTTTTTACAACTATTAGGTTGATAAGATACAATATGAGGAACTGAAAATTTTATATTTTCCAATTTTGTCTAAAATTGATATTGCGGGGTTCTTGAGGCGTATACAAACTCAATACGCAATATAAACTACATCGGGCTAAGAAATTTACGTCTCAAGTTCTTTAAATATCGATATTGGAAAGTTTTGGGGTCTATATTACCAGTCTAAAATTCATTTGAAATTTAAGATAGTGGATTTACTATAATCAAAGATTATTATAGCTTTAGCGTAAGATATATTAATCTTTGCTATAACAGACTAAATATTTGTTTGACACAATTTTACTGGTATTTGGAGAACTCAAAGAATTAAAGAATTTTTAGTGGTTCATTTTAGGGTGATTTACAACTTTGAATAAAATGGGTACTTTTTGCCACCTTGGAGTCATTGCGAGGTACACTAATCTGGATTAGTTCAAATAATTTATGAATATCATAATGAATTCGAAAAATAAAAATCGAAAAATAAAATTTTTATAAAAAAAATTGAGCGGACTTCTAAAAGTGCGCTAAAAAGTGAAAAATAACTATAAATTTTTATGTGATATTGAACTTTTTGAAGGCGGCGCCGAACTAATACCTGACAAAATGTGATTTGCATAAACAGATTAAAAATATTTTATTTGTAATTGCTTTCTTACCATAATTTGTATAAATTAATAGTTATTTGTTTCATTTACAAATAATTTGACGCCCACTTCAATCTCATATAAAAATTTATAGTTATTTTTCACTTTTGGCGCACTTTTAGAAGTCGGTTCAATTTTTTTTTATAAAAATTTTATTTATTTATAAGGCTCTCATCCTCATCTCAAATTGAATTAGATTGCATTTGATTTTAAAATTTAATCTTAGATGTTCATTTTCGATATCTATGACAAGACGAAACGGTATGTTGTTATCAAGTAAACAACAGTCAAACGGAGGTAATTCAAAATTTCAAACAGTTATCTAAAAATTTTAAAACTGATTATCGGTTAAACAAAAATTAAAAATAACAAAATAAATATATATTCTGCAAGTTTGCCAAACAACGCTTTCATGTATCCGCAATCATAATCAGTACTGTAACAACAATCTATTTATAACGAATATTATATTAGTCTTTCAACGTTCCAACATTTTCAACGTATTATCTCGTTTCTAGTTGGCTATGTGACCGCGTCAGCAAACCAGCGATAGCGTAACTTCCAAACTGGTTTGTGGATAGGATTTGCGGGGAGCGGGGCGAAGAGGTGGAAGTCCGGTTTACACTGCCGAAAACCAAAAAATCCATAACAGACGCGGTGCTTTGTAGTGAAAAGCCAAGCGAAGCTTATTTGTGTCTTGATGACGCCATCGGCACTGATTGTTAAGGCAAATATTGCGGAATAATTTTATGATATCAGAAAATTCCTATATAGTTATTTATTTCGTATGGAAATATTCGCTTTGTTTATACCCTTTGACCCCTAAAATTAGTTAGTACCAATGTATAGTACCAGGTAACTAAATTCAATAGAGATTGGCCATTTTGTTTTCCTAATTTATAGTTTATTTTGTACAATCTTTTAATTTTGAATGAAAACGAATAACAAACTCCATAGTTGATTTTCATTCATTCATAATCTTGATAACATTTTGGTAAACTTTAAACAAAATTTTGGTTAACAAATGTTTATAATTAAAAAAATCGACGAAAATAAGTGCAACAAAAATGAAGCAACAAAAAATGTTTTTAACAGTATTTTATGTTCCATACTAGAGCAAAAACATTAAATACATTTAAAAGTTACAGTGTTAATCGATTTTTTTTTAATGTTCGCAACCCCCCTTCACATCCACCATATTTAATCTGTAAAACAAAAAATAAAGGGTATGAAATAATATATTTAAGGACAAATTTCAGAACCAGAAGCCAGACGATAATTTTCTCAAGTTTTTGAACAGGCTGAAGTCAGAATTGTCTGATTCCTTCGAATTTCACGAAATTCTAACGTAAAAGTGTTAAAATCACGATTTTTCGTCCTTTTTTTGGTTATGTATCAATAGGTGCACTGTACAAAAACTTTTCATTAATTTTAATGTAATGTGCTGGAAGCAAATTTCATAAACCGTTTATTAATTTCGTTTAATATTAATGCATTAAATTTAATATTTTTTATATTAAATCTAATGTAATTATACAGTAAATTTCAATTACTTTATTGAGATTTAAGGTAACATTGAATTAAATTTAATGTGCAAAGCTTTAATTTTAAAGTACATATAACTTATTAACGATTTAAGGTACAGAATCATTAAATTTGATGAATAGATGTACATTAAATTTAAAGTTATTTTTAACAGTGTACACTGTAAAAGAGAAATGCTTTGAATGTAATGCATTAAATTTAATAATTTACATTAATCTAAATTAATTTATTCCATTAAATTTAATGCAATCATACATTAAAGTTGATCATCACTTTTTAAGGTGAGTATGTGCATTAAATATACAGCCAGTGTTCATTGAATTTGAAATATGTTATTACATATTTAATACACCAACACTAATATGAGTTCAAAAACTACCAGCGAAATTTTACCCACAAGTAGTGTACCATCATCTAGACCGGCTTCGAACTGATTGATTCCCGACAGTAGGGGGCTGATATGAACACCTCATGATAAGAAAACTGAGTCCTTCAAACAACTTATATTATACTAAACAAAAAGTTCAGTACAAGTTGAGCCATCTCCCGGAATCTCATGCTATGTACGTTATCGAATATTAAATAATACTGTTAATTTCTTTAATATTAGGTTATATGTGAATTAATTTTAATGTATAGAAGTTGAAATATCTTTTCAGTTAGTTTATTGAAATTTAAAATACCATTTATTCAAATTTAATATACAACGAACTGATATTTGAATGAATTGCTTTAAATTCAAAGTAAATGTAAATTATTCACGATTTTTGGTACAAAATCATTAAATTTAATGTAGATTGGACATTAAATTTGTATTAAATTTACGGTTATTTTTAACGGTGATAGTTAAAAGTACTAGTCTTTCTCTTCAAAACCTACTTACATTTATACAGATGTCTTCTTTCATATCTAAAACATCGTTAAAGCTATCATAAAACTGCCATTACCAAGATTCAATAATGCGGACTAAAATTTGTGTCTGAACCTTTGTACTCGGGGATTATTGAGGTCGTTAAATACGTAAATGAATCCAATTTTTCCAAATTTTCTTATTTAAGAGGGCTTTTTTACTTCATTGCATAAATGCCAAATTTTACTCAAGTAAAGGTCTGCTTAAGATGAAATACCAGATAAAATGACTTACCACTTGTAACTTTTCAAATAATCGCGCAAAAATGCGATCGACGTTTTTCGTGGATCACCGATCGACAGCACCGACAGTAGAATAAATAATGGCGCCTAGTTAGCATTCACATGAGCACTGTGCCAAATTTATTTCGTTATCAAATAAAATTGATTTAACTGCTGTGTTTTTTATGATAATATCCTTCAGGTAAGTTTTTGGTAAATTGTAAGTATGTTAGTAAAATTTTGCGCGATGTACGCTTTTAAATATGGATAAGAGTATAAAATAACCTTAACACTGTTGCCTTTAAATGTCAGTGCACATTTTCGTTACTCGTCGGGAAAAATGACATAGTGTAAAATGACATACTTACCCTTTCTATTTTAAACTTTGTGTACTAAATAAACTTGGTTTTGTAGCCTAAATTTAGATTCTTTAGGACACCTAACAACTACACGCGAACAGCAACGTGGTACTCGTGGTCCTAAGAGAATAGAGCTAAGACCATTGAAGAAGTCAGATAGAAGAAAATGGACTGATTACTAGCAGCTAAAAACTGTAATATGCCACCGGTCATACTTCGTCATCATTTCAACATCATTCTGTGTACTTTAGGTCGCTTTGAACCAACTGGACAATTCCACTCAGATGGCGGGTTGGGTTTTTTTTAACAGGGTTTACGACACGAAATTCGCAACTCTCATTAAGAACACCTAGGCCAACATTAGCAGCAAGAGCTTTTAACAAGCCCCCAAGTAATGAAATTTTGTACACCTTCCAAAATTTTCGACACAGACGTAACTAGCCTCAACACAGTCCATATACTTCCATTAATATTTGTTCTTGAAGAAAAAAAAACAAGTTGGAGTATTAACTAATGCCGAACGATATTAACGTGTAACAGTAGTTGTATATGGAAGTGCAACTGGTAGTTTAGTTTCACCACCATTAACATTTCCACGAAAAAACCATTAGGCAAAATCCTTCGATGGAGCACCTGCAGGGGCTTTAGAACTTTGTTATGAAAGTGGTTATATAATTGAGGAACTGTTTCTCAGATGGTAAAGAAACTTTATTCAGTCAATTGGTTGCAGTCTTGAAAACAAGGTTCTTTTAATCCTTGACGGCCACTGTAGTCACAAGTATTCATAGGCACAAGAATTTGCTAAAATTAACGGTGTAATTTTGTTGTCTACCCCCGCATTGTACACACGGAATGCAACGGTGTCTTTTTTTTGAACTACTTGATTCGTATTATAATCATGAAATGACATCCTGGCTTAAAAACCATCCAGATAGAATGGTTTATTTAAGTCAGTAGAATTTTAGGAAAAGCCTATGAAAATGCTGCTTCAGTCACAAATATTACAACAGATTTTGAAAAAAACTTGTATTTAACCACTTTACCTCCACATATTCTCCGATGATATTTTCTTGCCAAGCGAATTGATTGAATCTTTAAAACCACCTGACCAAGATTTGATTCAGGAAAATTCAACAATTCCAATACTGGTTTAATCTATTCACGATATTGCAGAATCTTCATCAGTTGCCCCAGTATATAATCCTCACAACCCTTCTGGACCTTCAAGATTGCCTTGGACCCAAGACATTCTGAATGTAATTTCACCGTTACCAAAGGCCGCTTCAGTAAGACGTCAAAGAATAAAAAACAAAACAACGACTTAACACTAGGTAACAAGTTTACCCAGCGCGACAATTTTTCTGTGCACTGTAAAAAGAAGGTGCATTAAATTTAAGGTAAATGTGCCGGAAGTAAATTTCATAAACCGTTTATTAAATTCAATTAATGTAATGCATTAGATTTAATAATTTTTGCATTAATGTGAATTAATGTATTACGTTAAATTTAATGTAATCATACATTAAATTTAAATTTTGATCATTGCTTTTTAAGGTAACTATGAACATTAAATATACAGCCATTGTTCATTGAATTTAAGATATGTTATCACATATTTAATGCACCAACATTAATATGAGGTCAAAAAATTCTGCTATCAGGAAAAAGTGGAAATTTTTCCCATAATTACTGGACCGTCATCTGTACACCGGTTTCGATCCCCTTGGTTTCCATCAGTACCGACAGACATGTACACTAGGGTTGCCAGAACTAGGGAAGTTTTCCTAAATCTAGGGAATTTGGCGACATATAGTTAAATATGTCTATTATGGGGAATTATTGAATAATATACAATTTTTCCAATTATCATATAAAAACTAATAAATAATGTTTCTTTTTACGTGTTGACATACAAAACAGTTTACAAATCTTGAACGCAGTTGTATATGTATTAAGAAATTTCGGCGAATTCCCATGCTCCCTGACTTTTAGTTGGTAAACTACAGGGGAAATCCCAACCGCTTTGTGTACTATGCAATTTTGGTAAAAAAAAATAGGCAGCGTTGCCGGACACATTGTGTGAGATTTTGCATACTAAAAGTTTGTTAAAGTCAAGCAATTGTTTTAATTTCTGTATTAGCCCGGAAATGATTAAAATATTTAAATCAGAAATTTTGTATCGAGAGAACAAAAATTCATCATACATTTAAAAAAAGTCCTATGTTTATTTCTTTTAGAGTAAGTTAGCGATTGGATATATTAAGTACCACACTCAATACAATCAATAGAACGCCTTGGTTTACACAGGAAATAAAGGAACTAGCTAAACAAAAGAAAAATGCATACATTCAATATATACGAAATAAAACGCCTGAAAACTGGAACAACTACCGGAGGGAACGGAACGAGGTAAACGCAAGAATAAAAGAACTAAAAGAAAACTATTGGGAAAGGTTCACAAAAGAGATGGAGAGAGACATGTACGGAACCCAGAGAAAAATATGGGGAATGGTAAGAAGAAACAAGCTTGAAGTCAAAGATACCGTGAGAACTAGTAAAATCACATAGAGCAGTGGGAAACATACTTTAAAAATCTATATAAAGAAGAGGAGAATATGGAACAGATACAAAATGAATATGAGGAGGACGATAGCATAGAACTAACAAATGACAAGATAGAAAACACCTTAAAGTCCCTTAAGAATAGAAAATGCCCTGGACCAGACAGATTAGATGCTTAAATACGGAGGGAAAAAGCTATGGAATGAAATATTAACCCTATTCAAGAATATCATAGAAGAACAAAAAATACCAAATGGATGGAAGAATAGTGGTACAATACCCATTTTTAAAAAAGGACAGAAAACGCACCCACAAAACTACCGAGGAATAACACTGCTTGATAGCATTTTCAAAGCATTCACAAAAACTATATTGGAAGAAATCACCAAAATCATAAGTATACGAGAAGAACAACAAGGTTTCAGAAGGAACAGATCCACTATTGACGCAATATTCATTGTCAAACAAATAACTGAAAAATCCCTAGAACTCAATAAACCTGCGTACATGTGCTTCGTCGATATGACCAACGCTTTTGACAGAGTACGCTTAAAGGACATCTTAGAAATAATGAGAACAAAAGGTCTAAACCATCGGCTAATTAACCTAATATCCGATATTAACATCCAGTGCAAAACAAAAATCAGAGTAGGGCATACAACAACGGAAGACATATATGTAAACACAGGAATTAGACAGGGCGATTCGCTCAGCCGCTTCATATTTAATCTAATAATGGATAAAATAATAGAAAATCTCCCCAGAACAGCTGGATAAAAAATGGTCTACTATGCGGACGATGCTGTTCTTATTGCAGAGTCTCAAGATAACCTCCAAAGACTACTGCACGCTTTTAACACTAAAGCGAAAGAATTAAATTTGCTCATCAACACCGAGAAGACCAAATGCTTAGTAACATCCAAAGAACCATTACGGTGCAAGTTGGAAATCGACTCCAAGTTTGTCGAACAGGCAAATCACTTCAAATATCTGGGAGCAGAAATAACGAGCCAATGGAAACCTTTTTAACGAAGTAAGAGAGCAAACGATGAAACCGGCTAGAATTTCGAGATGCCTAAAAGAAATTGTGTGGAAGAACAAATACCTTAATACCGAAAGCAAAACTAAGATATATAAAACGGCTCTAAGACCCATCATAACATACGCGGCAGAAACAAGACCAGATACAGGCAGAACTCTACAAATGATGAGAACAGTCGAAATTAAAACATTAAGAAGTATACAAGGCAAACAACAATGCGAGATACAGGACATAGGAAGATGGGTTAGACAAAAGCGAAGATTCTAGAACAAACATAAAGGGAGAATGGAGGACGGTAGACTCGTTAAAACGCAAAAATGAATAATCCAGTAGGAAAAAGATCACAGGGAAGACCACCAAAACGATGGCGAGAATGCTGGACCTCATCTTCCGCGGAAGACGTGATGGCAATGAACAGGCAATAGCCTACTAGCATGGTTAACTGTGTTAGAAAGAAGAAGAAGGAGAAGAAGAAGAAGAAGAAGATATTTTGTTACGTTTTAAAGAAATTAAAAATGTTAGACGAAAAAAAACATCCAAAATTAAGTGCTCTGTCCCAAATTGTGCAGACAAAAACAGTGGCCGATTTCGATTTCCAAATTCAAATGATTCTGAGTTACAAAGGAGTTTATAAAAACCATCGTGTATGTGTTAGATATTTCTAAGAATCTCTTATAAGAGATTCTAGAAAAGCAGTTAAATATAATGCAGTTCCTGCTCTCTAGCCTCCTGTATGTGTAAGTAATTCCAAATGAGCACTTTTTTATTTTCTAGAAAACATGAGCGGCTCGTCGAATGGGGTGCAAGCAATTATAAAAAAAAACCTATGAATATGCTACTTACGTACACTGTTATATACATCAATTAAATTTGGTAATGTTAAACGTTGCATCCACCAGTAAAAATGTCCGCATATTTTTTTTCCAATCTACAAGTGATTTCTTCTTTTTTTTCAAACAGTCCTCAAAGAACCGCAATACTAGATCAAATTGTTAACAAATGCCTACCTCGTTCAGTCCTAACAAGATGCAATTTTAACTGTAGAATTGTTTGCACCGTATTCGAATACAAAGACAGCATTCCAAAGACAATGGAAAAAATCTTAGATGACAGTAGAAACGTTAGTACCACGAACCAATCATCAAGAATTTCAATATTTTCAAAAGCAAGAGTTTCCATTTATGATTAAACTTATTTTACAAAATAATGCTTCAAGTTGATTTGTTATTTTTGGTAAATTTCAAACAAGACAAATTGACGCTGTTATCGCAGATAAAAATATACATTTCATCATTTGAATCAAAATTAACAGAAATTAGAAATAATATTATCTCAAACGATATTGAGCCATCTCGATGATTCCGCGGAGTTTTCCTGGGAAGCAAAAAAAGTGTGTCAAGCAAAAGAATGATTAGCTTTACAAGTCACTTTTTAGCAGCCAGTCTTTTTTTTCGGAACAGTATGTCGAATGTAGTATATGTTTTCCCGAACAAAAATTTAAGGGTACGATTAAAATTTACCCCTTTTTTATCGAAGAAAAACTCCGTATAGAACTGACCATCATATATGAAATTGAAAGAATTTAGATCAATTTCGAGACTTTTTGTATTTATGACTATCTCTTGTAAAACATCGAGCTAAGTGAGACATTTAGTGAAGTTCTAATGCTTTTAAAAATTTTAATAACTATTCCGATGGCATCGGCTGAAGCAGAACGGTGCTTTTCTACCCTCAAACGGATAAAAACGTTTTTACGGAATATTATGAGCTAAGAAAGACTTTCTAGACCAGGGCTTATCTGTAAAATATCGGGATTTCGTGGATATGAAACGGAACATGAAGATTTTTGCATGAGAGCCTTCAGAATAACCTGAATAACGATAAATTTGATATGCGTCATTTTGTGTAACATTGTTTTTATAATAAAAATATAAAATTAACAAAAAAAAAAACGTTTTTTTTTTCAAATTTTCTCTCGTGTAACTTTGAAGGTATTCATTTTAGAGGAAAGTTGAAAACGAAAAAAAATTTCGTAATTAAATTTACCTTAGGGTAGGGTTGGTCGGAAATTTCAAAATATATTTTCGTTATTGCAAAATCGCAATAATTAAAAACAAAAAGGTAAAAAAAGCAGTTTTTTGATCAATTTTTTTCGACCATTTAAATTTCTCTGTGGACCTTCATATTAGAGCAAAGAAAACTTTATGCCATGATAAAATAACACGCTAAAATTCGTTAGGATCGAATCGATACTTTTTGCACAATAATTTTGCAATCCGATTTCGTTTACAAAAATTGACCATTTTTCAAGTTTGTCTGAGTTCAAAATATCACGTTAAGGTATTTAAATTTATTTTCGACATATAGTAGGGAACTCAGGTTTTCCAACGCTTTTTTCAGAATCAAAATCGGATGATTTGGACGCCCTTAGGAATTCTTTAAAGACATTGTTGATATTTTTGCTTATAAACAAACAGATTTTCTCCGCTAATTTTCATTGGATTTTTTTTACAATACATGGTTTGAAAGTACTTGTAACGACGCTTCTTTTCGTGAGAAAAATTTCAAATCCATCAGTTGATTTCCGAGATACAAACTGTCAAAGTTGACAGCCTACTTTTCAATGTAAAAAAAAACGCGTTTCTGCATTCTGTAAAGTTTGTAATATAATATTTAATGTTAAGAGTGCTTTATATAACTATTTCATTTTTATCTGTATTTTACGAATAAAATAATTTAAAACCAAAATATTTTTCAATTTGTTTAAACAATGATTGTTTAAACAAATTTGATAATTAAAGTAAATATATATCGTTACAGTATGCTTAATTATATCAGTAAACAAAAATTCGCTTGGAGAGTCCAATACTATAGGGTGCAATATGCTGTAAGTATGATGCATAAATAACGTCATTTGTTTATAACAAAATGAATGCATGATGCGCACAAGGCATTATGATATTTGGGCTCCATTATTCACTGTACATCGTTTTAAAAAAAATTATCAAAATTGCTCCATTAGAAGCCGAGAAAATGAACATTTTTTCAGATATGTATTTTGAATCTACGAATTCAATTTTAAAATGAGAGCTCCCCACTCCTCTTTTTTTTTGATTTTGCACGCGCGGGAACGATATTTTTTTCATTTTTTATTCAAATTTCCGATATCATAAATATTTAAATATTTGTATTAAAAAAGAACTCAACAAGATAAAGTTTTTAGTTCAAGAATCAGGTCTGTATTGTTTATAGATTCACCGAAACAGGCTGTCAAATTTGACAGTTTATTTCTCGGAAACCAATTGACAGATTTAAAATTTTTTCACGAAAAGAAGCGCCTTTTCAAGTACTTTCAAACCATGTATGCCAAAAAAAATCTAATGAAAATCCGCCGAGATAATCTATTTATTTATAAGCAAAAATATCAACAATATCTTTAAATAATTCCCGAGGGTGTCCAAATCATCCGATTTTGATTCTGAAAAAAGCGTTGGAAAACTTGAGTTCCCTACTATATGTCGAAAATAAATTTAAATACCTTAACGTGATATTTTGGACTCAGATAAACTTGAAAAATGGTCACTTTTTGTAAACGAAATCGAATTGCAAAATTATTGTGCAAAAACTATCGATTCGATCCTAAGAAATTTTAGCGTGTTATTTTATCATGGCATAAAGTTTTCTTTGCTCTAATATGAAGGTCCACAGAGAAATTTAAATAGTCGAAAAAAATTGATTAAAAATCTGCGTATTTACCTTTTTTTTAATTATTGCTATTTTGCAATAAGGAAAATATATCTCAGATTTCCGACCAACCTATCTTATGGAAAATTTAATTACGAAACTCTTTTTCTTTTTCAACTTTCCTCTAAAATGAATACCTTCAAAGTTACACGAGAGAAAATTTAAAAAAAAAAATTTTTTTTCGTTAATTTTATATTTTTATTAATAAAAACAATGTTGCCCAACTTTTTGAAAGTACGCATATCAAAATTATCGTTATTCAGCTTATTCTGGAGGCTCTCATGCAAAAATCTCCATGTTCCATTTCACATCCACCTAAAAACATATAAACTCTGGTCTATTCTGCTTTGGCAATGCTGTCCAAAGAAATGAATCGTATTGCTAATGCCAAAAATCAGCTTATAGATTTTCTTTATAAATAATTCACATAGTATGTTATATGTGCATTTTGTTTTGACTGCTATATTTTTAAAATTTACTACCTTTTGTATGTTTAGTTATTTAAAATACACTGCTTCATTTCATTCTACCTCAATTTGTCAAGACTTTTATTTTTTCATCTGTCGGTGCCTGACAGGTTTTGTACATATCTACATTTTTAATATATCATTGGAATTGCAACCCCTTTTTTTTAATGCAGCAGCCGCCACTGGTTTCCAGCCATTCTAATTGAAAACTTTTTTACTTAAGTCACTTGTGTAAGTACGGATTATCAGTAGATAACATTTTATAGCTAAATTGAACTCTAAAAAAACAAATATGCGGAAGCGAGCTATGTCTACTACCCAAAAATATTCCAAAATGTTTTCCCAAGTACATATGAAACTAAATGGGATTATTTACATTACTCGACAAGTCATATAATCTGCATTACATCCATTCTATTTATAAAATCGCCAACATGTGGTTCTTTCTATTTATCACCTACAAATCTGAAATTCGCGACAGACATTCCTTAGTACTTAGACAGACACGTCCGGAATGCCTTCCTGAATGCAGAAAATAAATTCCGATTCTCAATTAAGAATGAATGTTCACACACACTCTCTTATACATCTTGAGAGAATTAAACACATCTGAAAGTAGAAAACACAAACTAACAAAATTTGAACTTCCGTACAAAAAAAAATCTACAACTATGAACGTTTTGAATTTATTTAAATTAGTCTGAAAAATTCCTGATAGACAGTTTCAGAATATGTGTAGAGATATTTAAAATTGCATACAATGTCGACATGATAAGCCATTATTACAATTCTGTAAAAGAGAAAAATTCATAGTTAGCAATACAGTCTTGAAACTAAGGAAAAGAAAACTTTATACGTGGGTAGCACCGGATGACAACCAGGCGCGGATCCAAGGGGGGGCGGTGGGGGCGATCGCCCCCCCCCCAAGAGCTTGGAGTTCAGGAAAATAGACCCGATTTTGCCTCTGATACTATAGTTTATTCAAGAACTAGGGAGAGTTTTTCATTTTTTACCTTTTTTTCTTCGCAAACTACCTGTGTTCTTTAGTCCGGTGTCTTTGGCAAAATCTGTTAGACACATATATTTTCATAGGAATGGGTTAGAAATTTTATAATCAAAAATACTAGTCTATAATAATGGACTATTTGGGTTGGATAGCAATAGATGTTTGGATGTGTGAAGTGTTAAAAAGGATTTTAATCCTTGTCATAGGCATCAGAAGGCGTCAAAAGGAGGTCTATTTTATCACTAAATATTTATGGTATAGAGAATTATTTCAGTAGTAAACTTAAAATAAGAAGTTTTTATAATATTATTTTATTTCTTATGATTTTTTAATAATTCACATATATTAGAAAATATAGATAATTTTGACATATTTAACACAAATCACAACTGTAGTTTTATTATTTTTAATTTTGGCATAGAAACCGTTTTAGGCACATTCAGACTAAAACATAGCCTTTTTCCCCCAAAAAATTCTAAGTTATAATTTAAATACTTACAAAATACCCATTATCAAAAATACAAGAAGTTAAACATATATATAAAAAAAATAAATTCGTCAATATAATATTAAAAATTTTTTGGGGCTATCGGTCATTTTATTATTAATTAAAAACATTTTTGGGATATTTGACGTTTCAGTTTATTTATTTCTTAAACTATCTGTAGAATTACAATTAAACACTAAAAAGGGATTCAAATGTCATTAATTTTTATATGTTACAGAAAATTTAAATAATAAATTGTGTTAACGCTGGTAAACATTACGTATCTTATTCGTCATCAAGTCAGTGAAGCTATCTTCGCTCAAATTAATTATAATTGATTCCTCTCTCACCGATCATGAGATCGAGTTTCCACATCTTCTTTTATTCTTTTATTATATGGATTTTTCGCAATTATCTGCAGTAACTTTATTCAAAAAAATCTTTCAAAAGTCCAGTTAAATTATTAATTTTGTAAGTTGTGTTATTTCCAGCAATTCTACCTTTTATTTGAGAGAGATATTTTCTTCACCAACGGACATTTTCCGGACGATCTATAAGAACAGATTTCCTATCTGGTTTTTCCCAACAAAAATTAAGTTCTCTGAGCAATTTCCAGAGCTCAGTTCTTTTAATTTCAGGCAAATCCCGATCTTCATTGATTTTAGTTAAAATTTTGTCGACGGTTGAGATCTGCTTCTCATAATAAAATGTATGTACAACTCCTTTTATTACAGTTTATATCTCTTCTCCCAACGAGGTTTTTCGTCTGTCTGTGATCGAATATAGCTTGGAATTACTAACAGTTCCAGTCATATTTTCGACCTCCTGTTATATTGGAACACATCTCAACAGAGCTTTTAACATTATTATCTAGATATTAATATCTTAAGGCATCATAAACATTCATCGTAATAAGTTTTTCGTTGAGGAAAAAATGTCCTCCATCTTTTGGGTATCTCACTAATCTCAAATAATATATAAAAACAAGCACAAACAAAATCAATCACAAAGGACGCACTGTAAGGTGTACTTTGCTCACTGACAGAAATTAAATTGAATTGTCAGAAATTTTAGTGTTGCAGTAAATTTATAAAAGCTTATAATATTTAAATATAATTAGATTTACGGCAGTTCTCAGTTACCGGGAGCACTGAAGCAGGTACGTTGGAGGTTTCGGTAACAGTTTTATTACTCTCTCTAGTTCTTGAATAGAGTATAGGAATGTGTATGCTTGCGATCGCCCCTCCCCTTCCCAAGGGCTTTAAGTTCAGGAACATAGAACCGATTCTGCATTTGATATTAGGAATGTGTATGCTGCTGGCACCCTCCCCCCCTTTAACAATTTGTTTTTTTTTTGCGACACCCCCCCCCCCCCAGGAGCTTTGAACTCAGGAAAATAGACCCGATTCTGCCTCTTATACGAGGAATGTGTATGTTGATCGCATCTTCCCACCCCCTGTCGGAAACTTGTTTTTTCTTGTGATCGCCCCTCCCCCTCTCCAACAGCTTCAAATTCAAAAAAATAGCCCCGTTCCTGCCTTTTACACTAGAAGTGGAAATGTTGCTGGTGCTCCCCCCCCCCCCCTCCGGGGACAACTTGCTTTCGTTTGCCATACTGTACTTTTGTGATATCACCGCCCCCCCAAGGAAAGAGGCTGGATCCGCCCCTGATGACAACAAGGTTGAATAATTTGGAAACGAACAGATTATATTCTATAAAGAGCCAGAAATGATACATATGCTGTCAAAACTTATCCTGGATTAGATGTTCGCTTCGATCATAACCCGGTGTGAAACGCCAAGAAGTACAAAACAAAAAGTTGCGACTTAGACCCAGTTTCACAATCGATGGTAACATGAAGTAGTTAAATAACCAACCCTTGCAAGTTAACCGTGAGTTTTCAAAGGTAGATGTTTCACAAACAAGAATTAAGGGCTGGTTACGAAACCATTGGTTAAATTTTATTTGTTAATGTTGGTTCCTGATTTTTAAGAAAATATCACGCACATTTTATGAAATTCGTGGGAATTAGGTTTAATGTCGTAATTAAAAAATAAAGAAGAATGATTGGTTTGAAAACTAACCTTTATTTTTACGACGGAATTTCAAAAAAAATCCTCGAAAATAATTTTATTAATATATAAAGCTAATATTTGTGAAAAATAATCATAGAGAAGAGAGAAAAAAGAGCTGTAAATTTCTCTAAAGAAGAAGAAATCCTTTTTCTATCTGTGGTAGACAAATATAAGAATATTATTGAAAGTAAAAAGAGTGATTAACATACTTGAAGTGATAAAGAAAATTGTTGGAAAATTTTACAAAATGAGTTCGCCAGTTGTTCTGTAAATGGCACAAGAAATGTCAAAGTTTTGAAAGAAAAATATAGAAATTTAAAAAGAAAAACCAAAGAAAATTTTTAAAAAAATAAAATGGAAATTAACAATACGGGAGGAGGAACTTATACAGTCTACAGCCGGTTCTCGGCATCAATCTAAATCTGCAAAAAAATCGTATTCATCATATTCTTCAAAATAATCAACTCGTGGTCTAAATATTCACGGTCTTCTAGCTTCCTCATCACTACTATAAACATTGATATCGTAATTATCCATCTTTCTTATTTTGGGTTATTCAACAAAAACGCAAATGATTTTTATTCTATCCGAACCGTCGACAAATAAAAAGCGTAAGCAAAGTAATGAAGTTATGTTCTTTTGGTTAAGTAAGTAACCACAGGATTGTCTACTGGTAAACTTAACTCATGGTTAACTTCCGGTAAAACGTAAATCATCAATTGTGAAACAATTTTTTTAAACAACCATCGGTTTTTTCTTAACCTCGGTGATCACACATTGTGAATAGCAAGGCACTCTAGCAAAAAATTTAGGTTTAAGTGAGGGTGTCTTGTCGAAAATTCTAAAGAAGTTTCAGTTACTGGGGAATGTTAATAATCTGCCAAAGTCTGGGAGTCCTAGAAAAACTACCCCCTATGTTCAAAAGTGCATTAAAAGAATTTACTGATCAGCATAAGTCATCCGTCCAAATTAGTGCAGAAATTCGCGAACATTTCAACACAGACATAACGACTCGAACTGTGAGAAGACGTCTTTGTGAAGTTGGACTTTGGAAAATTTTTAATTTCGGCAGTTTACCAAAGTTGATAGGGGCAATTCGGCTAAAAGGTTTTGAAGATGGTGGCAATTCCTGTTATGCCGGGAAATTAATCCCTTCTTGCTTATTTTAAATAGAACATACTGTATGTTATTTCATTTTTAGATTCTAGACAAAATTATATACATATTTCTTATATAATATCCTATACATAAGTCTAATTGTTTTTGACATATTTTAAATTTTATTTCAAAAGTTGTGTTTGCAGGCCTAAACATAACTATAATAAAAACGCTGTATATCTTTAAAAATGTAGTGATTATAACGATTTTTAGTTGCCATACATCCAAACAACCGGGCCCTAGTTCTGACGTTATGTTAATTCTATAGGGGTATGTTCGAAGATATAACTAGGGTTATTCATTTCGATTTTCTGTCTTCCTCTCGGAGTACATAAAAATAAGTTATTTCTAAAATTAAACCAACATTTATATTTGTTTTAAAATTTTTAACAAGTTTTGTTATCTGAAATTTAATAATTTCACAAAATATCCCGTTTACATTTTTATAAAAATATGAAAGTTATCACGCTTACCTACTCCAGATCACGAACTTTTCGTGCCACAGATGCAGTAGGGATCGTAAAAGACTAAAACATTTTGCGGTTTTCTCTCCTTATTTTTATCCATAATAATGAAGGAGATAACGATAAACTTATAGACTCCACCTCTTTAATTTCATTCATCATATACAGGGTGTTCTCAAAGCTGAGTCATTTATTTTAACAGCTTGTAGAACTCATAAAGAGAAATCGATTTACCATAAAATTTTTATAAAAAAATTGAACCGACTTCCAAAAGTGCGCTAAAAAGTGAAAAATAACTACAAATTTTTATATGAAATTGAAATTTTTGAAGTCGGCGTCAAACTAATACCTGACAAAATGTGATTCGCATAAACAGATTAAAAATACTTTATTTGTAATTGCTTTCTTACCATAATTCGTATATATTAGTAGTTATTTATTTCATTTAGGCGCCGACTTCAAAAATTTCAATTTCATATAAAACTTTCTAGTTATTTTTCACTTTTTAGCGCACTTTTAGAAGTCAGTTCAATTTTTTTATAAAAATTGTATTTTTCGATTATGATACATTATGATATTCATAAATTATTTGAACTAAGTACTAATCGATATTAGTGTACCCCGCAATAACTCCAACGTGGCAAAAAAGTACCCATTTTATCCAGAATTGTAAATCACCCTAAAATTAACCACTAAAAATTTTTTGATTCTTAGAGTTCTCCAAATACCAATGAAATTGTGTCAAACAAATATTTAGTCTGTCATAGTAAATCCACTATCTTAAATTTCAAATTAATTTTAGATTGGTAATATAGGCCTCAAAGTCTTCCAAGATCGATATTTAAAGAATTTGACACGTAAATTTCTTAGCCCGATATATTTTATATCGCATATTGAGTTTGTATACGCCCCAAGAACCCCGAAATATCAATTTTACATAAAACCGGAAAATGTAAAATTTTTAATCCCTTACATGTATCTTATCAACTTAATAGTTGTAAAAAATTAACTTCATATTCGTAATACACCACCCCCCAACCCTCTAATACAAAATCTGAAAAAATGTGAATAAGGTAAAATTTTCAACCCACCATATTGGATCCGCCATATTGAATTTCAAAAAAATAATTTTAACGTGTAATCTAATCTAAATCTAAACTTTTCAAAGCCTCCTAGTAACAATTTTAGATGAAATCCAGAAATTTAAAATTTATTAACGGTCATATTGCATCTGACATATTAGATTTTCTTACAATAATTTTATATTCGCTATTTACATCCTCAAAAACGATTCAGTTCCACATTTGAACAAAATCGAAAAATGTAAAATTTTTAGTCAGCTATATGGCGTTCGCCATATTGAATCCAGAAAAAATACTATTAAATTCATAATATACACCCTCAAGAACCCTCTATATCAGTTTTGGGGAAAGTTGAAAAATGTAAAATTTTAAGGGCACCATATTGAATCCGCCAGATTGAGTTTTTGAAAAAATATTTTAATTTCGTAATTAACACTAACAAAAATCCTCCAATACTGACGTTAGACAAAATCGAGAGATGTAGAATCTTTAATTCTCCATCTTAGATCCGCCATATTTAATTTTTTTTTAATAATATCAAATTCGTAATGTGCTATCGTATCAATTTTGAAAAAAATCGGACAAAATTAATTTTTTATCCACCATATTGGATACGCCATATTCCATCTTTTAAAAATAATTAAGATTCATCATGTGTGACCCCGAAAACTCTCCCGTATCAATTTTGGAGAAAATCGGACAATATAGATTTTTTTTGTCCGCCATATTGAATTTTTTAAAAATTATTTCAGATTCATTATGTAAGAAGATACCGCAACCTCCCCCGTACCAATTTTGAAGAAAATCGAACAAAATTGATTTTTTTCATCCGCCATAATGAATTTCTTAAAAATTATTTTAGATTCATCAGTGCAACCTCGAAAACTACCCCATACTAATTTTGGAGAAAATCGGACAAAATTAAATTTTTTTGTCTGCCATAATGGATCCGCCATATTGAATTTTTTTAAAATAATTTCAGATTCATTGAGTACCACCCCGAAAATTCCTCCATACCAATTTTGGAGAAAATCGGACAAAATTAATTTTTTTGGCCGCCATATTGTAAGCGCCATTTTGGATTTTACTGTACCAATTTCATCTAAAAAAATATGGGACCATCGGAGCAACTTCCTGAATATAACGTAAAACAATTCATTCAAATCGGTGCAGCCGTTCCGGAGTAATCGGTGTACATAATAAAAAAAATACATAGTCGACGAATTGAGAACCTCCTTCTTTTAGAAGTCGGTTAAAGAATCATTTATATAAAACTTGGCCAAGAAAGAAATTATAAACAATTATTTAAAAAATTGAAAAACTATAATACGAACCTTATTTCATGATATTTTCAACCACTGCATTGTAAAAACTTTGTTTACTATTGATACTGGGTATGCCTATTTTTGGTATGTAATGGTTACACGGTTTTGAGTGACATTTTCGGTTTGTCCAGTGCTAAATAATTCGTACAGTAGTGCATGATATTATTTTTCATTTGTGGGTGTTTTGTGCAATAAAAATGGCACACGTTTATGAAAACAATAAACTAATGGACGTAATGTTAACTTACGGGGAGTGCCAATAAAATGCAGCAGCATCACGTCATTTGTACGCGGAGAGATTTCTATTACGATACCATCCGTTTCCGCGGATATTTGTAAATTTAATTATAAGACTTCGCGACACCGGGTGTTTAAAAGAACAACGAAGAGATCACGCTGGAAGACCTCCTTCACGGGAAATGGTGGAGATCGAGGAAGAAATATTAGAAATTGTCGAAAATGACCCCAAAACAAGCACTACGTCCATAGCAGGTCAAGTAGAAGTTGCTCATAGTAAAGTGTGGAAAATTTATGACAAGAACAGCTTTATCTGTACCAGTATCAACAGGTACAAACGTTGCAACCAGAAGATTATCCTAGAAGAGTTGAATTTTGTCACTGGCTTCACATTTCAGACGAGGAGTTCACGAACATTTAAATAATGTGTTTCCTAATAGATGGATAGCGCGAAATGGACCCATGTGACGCGTGTAGTCACTCATGGATACGTCGAGCAAGACTTTGCCTTAACCAAACAAACGGTGACAGTTTTGAGCATTTTTTGTAGAACAAGATGTAATCTGTTCAATGTAATAAACAAAGTTTGTTCAGTGCAGTGGTTGAAAATATCATGAAATAAGGTTAGTAATACAGCTTTTAAATTTTTGAAATATTTGTTAATATTTTCTTTATTTGCTAACTTTTATATAAATGATTTTTGGTAAATCGACTTCCCTTTACGAGTTCTACAACTTGTTAAAATAAATGACTCAACTCACCCTATATATTGTTAATAGTGAAGATATCATATTTTTTTACTATTGCTATAGCTTTGGTTCTATTCCAAATTATGGCTCTATCATTATCAGAATTTTGAAAAAATAATGTGGTGATTAATTGTAAAATGTGCAATAATTCCTTCAACTTCGCGAACCTTATCATTTTCGGATGATTTTGAGAAATAAGTTATCTTTGAAGAGAACGCGTGTTGATCACATTTTTTATGTTTTATAGTTTTTAAAAAGTAGTTTTGTCTACGATCAAAACGCATAATAAATAATTTCAAACGTCACATTGACACTAACAAAACAGTGTTGATAAATCGCGACAGAAAGAATAAATAGAATAGACAAAAGAAGTGTGAGCGATGGCTATTAATAACTCTGCCACTAACATTCGTCACAATTCACGCTTCGTCCACATGATGTAGGAAGACTAAATAATAATATAAACGCAACCTCTTAAAAACCTTAGACATATTTGAAAAAACCCCTCGGACATCCTCCGATGTCCTTCAAAAGAGGAGAATGTCCGGGGAAAAGAGGTCGGATGGGAAACCTAGCGCTTCGAGGAGGCCAAGGTAATTCACTAGCGTAATCAGTCCACTAATGAGGAAAACGTTGATCGAGATGATTCCAAAGTGAGGTGATGCTCCATTTTGCAGAAACAACATAATATGCAACATTTTAAAACGTACATCATTTAACAGATTAAATAAGTCGTTTTCTAAGAATTTTTGATGATACCATTTAAATGTTAAATAAATTTTCAAGAGCATAATAAGATTCGTCTTCTGGTGAATATCGCCTCATGAATAAATAATATGTTTTTGGGAATGCCGGGTTTTAATTTTTTTATATAGTAAAACAGTGCACTGACCATCGCACAATAAGCCTAATGGGACACACATTAAAAGTATTCCTCAAAGTGATTCACACGAGAATTCACAAAAAACTAGATGTGGACATTGGTGATACTCAATTCGGATTTCGGAACGGGCTTGGAACAAGAGAAGCACTATTTGCATTTAACGTCATGTGCCAAAGATGTCTAGATATGAACCAAGATATGTATATGTGCTTCATGGACTACAATAAAGCGTTCGATAAAGTACGTCACTATCGTCTAATAAGACTGCTGGTGGAAAAAAACTTGGATAAAAGAGACATCAGGATTATTTCCAAGATTTACTATAACCAGAAAACGAATATTCGAATAGAGCAAGAGACAACGGAGGAACTCGAGATTAAGAAAGGCGTAAGACAGGGGTGTATACTTTCACCAATCTTATTCAACCTATACTCAGAGCACTTTCGGAGCAAAATATAGGTATTAAAATAAATGGCATCCCAATAAACAACTTGAGATATGCCGAAAACACGGTTGTAATTGCAGAAACATCGGAGGATCTTCAGATACTAATTAACAGAATAGTAGAATGCAGTGAAGAATATGGATTATCACTTAACATCAGTAAAATAAAAATAATGGTGGTATTTAAATCGCCACAAAACTTCCCTGACAACCGTGCATGATCAAAGAATTGAACGTGTGAAAAAATATAATTACCTGGGAACTGTTATCAACGAACATAACGATAGCTCTGAATAAATCAGAATCAGAGTGGAAAAAGCTAGAGCTACGTTTATTAAAATGAAGAAGGTGTTCTGCGGACGAGATTTAAGCCTCAAACTTAAAATTCGCCTTGTGAGATGTTACGTGCTGTCAGTTCTTTACTACGGAATGGAAGCGTGGACATTGAAAAAGATTGATATTAAGAGGATGGAAGCATTTGAGATGTGGATGTACCGTAGAATATTAAGAATATCGTGGACAGAGAGAGTAACAAATGTGAAGATTTTGCGAAGAATGCGGAAAGAGAAAGAATTAGTACTTACTATTAAAGAACGCAAACTGCAATACTTGGGACATGTTATGAGGGGAGAGAAATACCAGTTGCTGCAATTAATTATCCAGGGAGAAATAATAGGCAAAAGATCCATAGGAAGAAGAAGGCATTCATGGTTAAAGAACTTAAAAGAATGGTACAATTGCAACAGTTGCCAACTGTTTAGATCTGCAATGTCAAATTTACGCATAGCTTTGATGATAGCCCAACTTCGGAACGAGGACGGCACCTAAAGAAGAAGATTTAGTAAGAACTGAGAGAATTTCATTGTAGCTGGTAAATCATTTCTCCATAAATTTTGTACAAGCGTACAATGATTAGGGAATAATTTTTCTGTTTAGTCTATCCTCGACACTTTTGATTTTCTTATAGTCTAGGCGCTGTCGTAGTAATACCCCTGATGTTAAAGGTATATAACTAACGAACTATTTCGACCACCGTCAAAATGTTAGGATGTTTCGTCCCGGCATCGGTGGTGGACTCATCAGTGGGATCCACCGATGCCTTTCGTAGACATCCTTGTTCATGCTTTCCACAACTTGGAACTCCTACTTTAGCCAAATTTGTCGGAGGACAACGGTGGGATGTTCTTACCACAACAGCGCCCAGGAGATTTCGTAGCAAATTGCAGGTTTCTATGTATTTTGAGCTCTTGATTCCGAATGTGCAATCGAGCAAATGATAGAGACATTTGTTATTAACAATTTAACTGTTTTAACGATTCTAATTAAGAAAAATTTAAAAGTTCTTAGATTGTTATATGTAACTTCTGCTAGAGGTTTCTTCGTGCTACTATTCCTTCTTTTCTTATAAATAGGATAATGTGGCCCAAGTCGTACCCACTAAAGAAAAAGTACTGTAATTTTTAGGGTAATTTAAATTAAATTAAATAGTTTATGTCCATTGAATTTTTATTCATCAAGCTCTCAATTCGCTTTCATAAATCTTTTATCGAAATAGGTATTTAGACGTTTTTCGGAAAAGAATCTTCTGTACGGTATAGGCTCTTGGTTGCCTAATTCGTACCTCCTATAGCGTAAGTCATATTTAGAATAAGGCATCAGCAATAACATCATTAATTTATCGAATAAAATAACAAAAACTAATAATAACAAATTAATAACTACAAAAAGATATTTTCTTGGGAGATCAAGTCACATTCTTCTTTTCTATAGTCATCAAAGTTAAAATTATTTGTAAATAAAACATAAAAAACAAAATATGCATTTTAAAAAAATAATTATTTGGCATCTAGAAAATCATTTGGTTGGAACACAGATATCACTAATATATTTCTTTATCTTACTTCTCACCCCAGCATATAGGTCAGGTACTCAACCCTTACATTTAATACACTGAACCATGTTTTCTTGACGGCCTTCATTACATAGTCGGCATAGCCAAGTTTCTTTGACCTCTGTTTTTATCCTTGTTACATTTTTTTTTATCTATATTTCTTTTTTTATAGTTCTCTGCATCCCTCTTTCTATTTAAACTTGTTTTAAACTCAGTATAGGTTTATTTCTTTTATTTGCTTTTTCTTTGGCTTCTATATCATTTTTGTTGGTATTTGAGGTTAATGCCATTGTTGTCTCAGTTCCTCTCTTCATTTTCTTGATAACTGTTGTTATACAAGAAATAGAGGATACAGTGTTCCAGTAAGATATTATTTGTTGACTGTTAATATCATCAACTGTTGCAATATTGTTTTCTGAAACAGATTCTTGAGATGTTGTTGAACGTCCAAGTGGAACTTAAGTGGTATTGCAATCCTCGGTGTTGTTGCAATTTTTTGCGGCATCGCGACTCTGGGTGGCGATACAACTCTGGCCAGCAGATAAGCAACTCAGCAGATTCTTGATCCGATTATTCAACCATATATACAAAAGCCACAAAATCCTCTTCTTTAATGATAGTTACATCACATGACCATAATAGTTGGTCTAAATCCATTTAGTGCTATTTTCATCCGAACTGATCTAGAGTATGCATTACCAAGAAGTTCTACAATGTTAGTTTGTTTTATAAGACTGCCAAAATTTAAGCGTAGCCAAGAAGATACCGCTCTATTGTAGTTGTGTTGTAGTGATTTAAAGAACTATCTGTCCAATGGCTGTAGTCTATGTGTTGTGTGAGCAGGAAATGATAACATGATTACAATACAAAAAAAACATTTGTTTTTGATCACTTTTTTCTATTTTTAGAACATTTTATAAAATGTTCAAACCATGCGAGAAATAGATCATATGTAATCTACCCATTTTTCAACCATCCAAACGCTACATTTGGCAGAGCTCCTTTTTTTAAATATGTCTTTCATTCTGCTTAGATATCAACATAATGATATGAATTTGCCTTTTGCACCTATCAAGGGGGACTCAAAAGTAACGGGAATTGGGCTGCGGTGGGGAGGGAGAGTGGGGGAACTCAATATTCGATCAGGTGTCCTGAGTCAGTGTGTGAAATTATGTCGCTGTGAGTGCATCGGTTCGCTCATGAGAATTTTTTTAGTAAAACAACTTTTTTCATTTCGCCGAAAACGTCATGGCAGATTGTCGAGAGCAACGCGCGGCTATGAAATTTTGTTTCCTGCTGGGAAAATCGGCCGCGGAAACTATTGTTATGTTTAAGACTGCTTATGGGGATGCTGCCCTAAGTAAAACCAGAGTCTACGAGTGGTTTTCACATTTTAAAAATGGAGAAATGTTAATTGAAGACCAACCTCGTTCAGCACGCCCCTTAACGTCAAGGAGTGTCGAAAACGTCGACAAAATCAATGCCCTCGTTCGTGAAGACCGTCGCCGAACCATTGATCATCTCTGTGAGATGTCTGAAATGTCATGGAGTTCAATTCAGAGGATTATATCCAAAGATTTGCACATGAAAAAGGTTGCAGCCAAAATTGTCCCTCGCCTTCTCACAGACGTGCAAAGGGAGAGTCGACTTAAGGCATGTTTTGAGCTTCAAAATCAGCTCGAAGAGGCCCCTGAATTTTTTTCCAAGGTGATGGTGATGAATCGTGGTGCTATGGATACGATCCCGAAACAAAGCAGCAGTCAAGCCAGTGGAAGACAGCTGACTCTCCTCGTCCCAAAAAAGCTCCCAAGTGAAGTCAAACATCAAGAAAATGCTCATTTGTTTCTTCGATTGCAGACGTGTTGCGCACGCGAAGTTCGTTCCCCCGAGTCAAACTGTCAATCAGAAGTTCTACTTGGAGGTTTTGAAAAGATTGAGGGAGAGTATCCGGAAGAAAAGGGCAGATCTTTGGCGCACAGACGACTGGTTTTTGCCATCATGACAACGCGCCGGTCCACACCGCCCTCTCCGTAAAGCAATTTTTGACCAAAAGCGGCATGACACCGATTGTCCACCTCCCTACTTACCAGATTTAGCCCCCTGTGACGTCCTTTTTGTTCCCCAGACTCAAAAAGGACATAAAAAGAAAGCGTTTTGCCACTGTGGAGGAGGTAAAACAAAGATCGCTGGAAGGCCTAAAGGACATCCCGATAAACGAATTTAAAAACTGTTTTGAACAATGGAAGAATCGTTTGGAGAAGTGCGTTGTGGTCAATGGAGAGTACTTTGAAGGTGATCAAAATTTGGTGTAAAAATATTAAGAAATCAAGAAGTTATGACGAAATTCCCATTTTTTTTTGGGTCCTCCCTCATATACCTGTCGTATACCCTTTCTCCGCTTGTGAGTTCACCCACTACCCCCTAAATGTTTGCTTTTTTGAGCAATGATATTGGAAGGTATGTGAATGGTGGATAACGCAGTTTCATCCATATTGCATATTTGGTCGGAAATAAACTTATGTTTATCCCGTATTTTAACATACTGATCAAAAAACTCATATACACGTTCTTTCTTAAACCTCTGACTTGTCGCCATCGTTGTTGTCTCCGGAACATGTAAAGACAAAGTAAGAAGTTCTTTCATCAACCTGTAAAACCACTTCTTGCCGGCTATTTTTTTTCCTTTTTGAAGCGATGAAGTAATCGATATTTTTCATCAAGTTTCGTTAAATCAGTAGTAGTTAATCTAATGGAACTAGACTCTAATTAATTTTATTCTGCTGTGCTAATTCATCTTCATGTTATATCCAAAATCACCGGGGCACAAAGTGAATAAGGACAGAGTTACAGTTATGGTTTGTGCTATCGCTAAAGGAACACATCGATTGCAACTGCTACTTATTGGTAAATCAAAAAATCCGCACTGTTTCAAAAATGTTAAAATTCCCTTAACTTACGCTAGCCAACAAAAAGTGTGGATGAACACAGATATTTTTCTTACTTGGTATGAAAATACATTTATTCCTGAGGTGAAGAAATTTCAAAAGGACGTGGGAAATGAGGGCGATGTATTGTTGTTAGATAATGCGCCAACTCACCGTTCCGCTGAAACAAAGTCGAGAAAATGGGAAGTTTACAGTTAAGTTTTTGCCCCTTAACGTAACATCGATATTGCAGTCTATGGACCAAAGTGTCATTGACATCGTTTATACAGAAAGCAGCTATTGCGTCGTCTTTTGTCAGCAGACAACAGTGAAATAGAAACGATATTAAAGTTTTTTAAGAAAATAAATTTAAAAGATTGTTGTTTTATGCTGGTAGAAGGGTTGAACTCTGTAGAATCGCAAACATTATAATGAGCATTGAATAAATTATTAAAATTAACTCCGTCTAATTCTCCAATTAAGCCGCATGACGATTATTTTAAAGAAATAACAGAAGCAATGAAAATTCTTAGCATTGGTAAAGGGTGCGATGAAGAGAATAATTGCGATAGTGAAGACCCTGGATTCCAAATACTACCTAATGAAGAAATCATTGACGATTTGAACAGTAACGAGAGAGAAGATGAAGGAGAGACTGAAACTGGGGATGTATGTCAAGTACCATATCATCCAGAAGTTTTTGAAACTCTAAATGTGGCTTTTAAGTCCTTTGAAAGACAGGACGAATCGGATCCCATACAGTTGTTACAACTGAAGCGCACCAGGGACTTAGCCACAATGAAAAGATGTGATTCATTACGTCAAAGATCAATAACAAGTTATTTTCAATCAAAATTTTATATTTACATAGGTATTATGTAACTCATTATCGTTACAGCTCGTAATTTTTTTATATCGTATTGTCTAAACGACGTATGTAAAACCCATTACATAATAAAAATTGATTAAAATTTAAATATTGTTTAATTTGACTTTGAAATCGATTATACGGAATACCCCTGACTTTATTTGATCTGGATAATTGAGACTCTACTGTACTTTTAATATTATATTAATTCGTTGCAAGGCACGTCACATTCAATTATTTTCATGGCCCACTTCGTTAGTTTTTTTAAAAATATGAATTTAGTAAGTTTGGATGTATCATGATATTTACACGCAAATATCTCAGAGACTGTTGGACACATAAAGATCAAAAAAGTATAGCCTTTTAGCTAAGAAATAGTACTTCTTTGAGAATCTTGGATCGAAACATATCTATCTACGGTAAATAAATTGCTTAGATTTATTAAATCCAGTGTATTGCTCTCTTGGAAAACTGAAAATGGTTCATACATTCTTATTTATTACCTTATAATTATGCCGATTTTGAATATCATACATTGAACTTTTTTCTAAACGTAGCTTTTCCCAAATAAATTTTCGTTTTGAATACCCTGTATCCCTTAAACGAGTAACATGTCAAAAAAATTTATGACTTGGTCCACCCTGTATATATTTCCTATTTTTTTATATTTATGTCTTTTCTCTTTTCTCCCATAGATGAGATTCTTTATATTTTTTTTACAAAAGTTTCTATTTTTTATTTGCGCTTTCCTAAATCCTATAATTTTAGAAATGTTTTGTATATATTAGGTACTTAAATCAACAAACGAAAAAATATTCCTTTACATAATAAAAAGAAAAATAACCTAGATTTTATTTAAACAAAACTGGAACGCTTTTAAATAAAATATTTATTCGCGCACGATCAAGTAGGCCACGGCATATAGTTAAAAAAATATCAAAACGAAGCCACTCTAAGATTAAACGCAATAGAATTTGTGTGGTGTAAAACGGGCCGCATTAAAAAGCATTAGGGCATCGGAAAAGATCGTCCTAGATCGGCTTCTACGCAATGCAGTCGGCAGAGAGATCCTGTGAATATAATTCGGTACGAATGGGTCGTATAGAGAGAATACGATTGCTGTAAAATTCCATTTTAAATTTTATGGTAAGAGTTTTATTACCAGTAAATATAGTAATAATAAACAGGTAAGAGCATGTAAATTACTTTTAGAATGATAATTTATACTGTAATTATGAAATATTAATGGAATTTCTATAAATTATTATAAACGTAAATTTAATATCCTATTGTAAATCATGTAATTGTTTAGGTGTGGCAGTGAAACTATTATGCAGAATGAAAATTTATTATACAATACCTGCTAAGCAATATAAAAATTAATATCTAAACATTTTAATTTATGTATCTGATTCAAAAATAAATATAATTTTGTTAATAGACTTCGTTTTTTATTTTTCTGCAATCAAGTTTAGAAAAGTATCGAATTTTTGAAAAGATCTCAAACATACTGGTAAAATTGTCCGTCTCTATTTTTAATAGATTGAAGATGACATTTTTCAGTTCTCCACTGTGCATCATAAACATTTATTTTTTCACCTGGCATCAAATTTGGACTGATAGGTGGATGAATTTACAGAATTAGTGGTGAAAGAAAACGATTAGTAGATATGATGTATATGTGTATCTACTAGAGTAACGATAAACAGAACTTTTTCCATGGTTATTATTTTTTTCTGCTCTTCTTAATGTTCTGGTAGCATCGGCGATATTATACCAATTCTAAATATGCTTCATGAATGTAATTTTCGAGAAAGTTATGTTTAAGAGTTGTAGTGTGTTCCGAATAAGTTGTTTTTCGTTGTTTCACAACATGTAATAATTGGTAATGAATGTTCTTTTCAAAAAGTGCATTCAGGTTGCATACTTCAATGGTGTCTGTTTTATTCGGGAATTTGAATCTGAAAGATCATCTACGGAGAAACTGGTCATATGTAGCATTTAGTTACAAGTAATCTAAGTCCTAAGCGGAAAATCTTGACGTAGGTGATAGCTGAATGTGTTAGACAAGTTTATTTGAAGGAAATGACGCCAATTAACATCATCTATGCTTTCAAAATATGTGGAATCCATCCATTCGACGATATTTACCGAACTATGTTACAGATAAACCAGAAAAGGAAACTTATGAAACAGATTTACAAAAAGAATTCAATGAGCTCCGTTACCATCATAACGAGCACAAGATCTTCCAATCTCAGATGATGTACCGCAGCCAACTATAAAAGCTTCTCCACAACAATATCCTTCATCCATGACATTCCTACATACTTTTAAGAGAAATTCTTTACTAACAAGACTCAATTTCTAAGGGAGAGAGAAGTTTGATTACACCTAAAATAGATCCTCTCTGAAAGATGGTCCACGAAACAATAACAAAAGAAGCAGACCCCTGAGAAAAAGCATCACTTTCATACTGTCCTTTTTGATTGGTTAAATGTTTCTTTATTTTTATTATTGTTTTCAGTATAATCCATTATTAAGAATGAACATTTAAATATGATAATTATTAATAAAGCCCAATATTTTCAACATTTGTAGTAACTATAGACCATTAATAAAAGACTAATAGATAAATTAAGAAGTCCAATAATAAAAGATACCATCATTGATATTTACTCTTTAGTATAATTTTTTCTATATCGTTGTTTTTGAGAATAAAACTATTTGGTAACGTTTAATATGTCGTTTTGTTAACCTACCTTTTTTTAAAATTAGTACATTTTAATTACAGTTAATTATAGCTAAATTCACTTTGTACATAGTTGTTCTCTAAAGACTAACCTATACCCGGTTCACTGTGTACCTAGAGTTGACATATGCCATTTTTTAAAAAATGTATATGAACTCTATCGTAGTAGGTTTTGGTCGGAAATTGATAGATAATATAACCTTACCCTAAACCAAAGAAGCGATGTTTCAAGGATTGTGAGAAGGTTCTGGGAAACAAATGATATACGAAATCTTCCAGAGCAAGGAGAAAAACGCAAACGTGTGAATAATTACCAAAATAAATCCGAAAATATATGGATATACTTTAAGTATAGAATCTGCGGGTATTGAGGAAGTGCGTGTATCAATACAAACAATCCAATTCGCCTAAAATTTATTAATTTATATCATATTACGTTGTTATGAGTTAAACAAAAACGTACACGGCTATAGTTGGTAGAGGAAATAATAGCTCTTGGTCAAAATTCGGATAACGTCATGTTATTAGAGACAAGGGTAGACTTGGTGGTAGATTCTCATCATCCCTTATCCAGAGAGCTTCGAGAAGACATACCAAATTAGCTGCAGCTAATTTCACGCCCCATTTCAATTTAGAGAGGTTTTAAAGTTAAACGATGTTATTGAATTAGAGCGTAAATATTTTAGTAATGTAACTAACCTAATCGAGCCGATTTGATGGGATCGTATGAAATACCGTTAAAGTGACTTAAGTAATTTAAAAATTTAGGTATATTACTTCGCAATTTGATTGCCTGCATTGGGTTAGCTAAATGGGCGAGTAAATTAAGAAGTTTTTTGATATATGGCCAGCTAAACCATGTTATTGACTAAGGGGGTATATATTTTACTGATTTCACTAACCTAGTCGAGCTGACTTTATGAGATCGTATGAAATACCGGTAAAGTGACTGAAGTAATTTAAAAATTTAGTTATATTACTTCGCAATTTGACTGAATTTGGTTAGCTAAATGGGCGAGTCTATTTTTAATTAGATCAATTAAGAAGTTTTTTGATATCTGGCCAGTTGGTTAGACCGGACGCTCATTGATTTAAGTTTAGGTGAATCCAATCAAATCTAATATTCGGTTAAGAAGAATCATGGGTTAGGTAAGTTCAAACTTTTTTGATATGTGGAGATTTTATTATATGAGGCGTTTGTTATTTTGGATTTAGATAGAAAATTTTAAGATTGATATTATTTAATTAATTAGTAAGAACATTCGACAAAATCATTAGTTAGTCAGATCAGAGCATCATCAGGAGTTTAGGGGAGTAATTTCATAATAAAAATTAGATGTTTTATTGACGTCTCTGACCTGATCATGAGTTAGGTAAGTTCAAACTTTTTTGATATGTGGAGTTTTTGTTATATGAGACGTTTGTTATTTTGGATTTAGATAGAGTATTTTAATTGATTGACATTATTTAATTAATTATTAAGACCAATTGATAAAATAATTAGTTAGATTAGAACATCATCGTGGGTTTAGGGGAGTCATTTCACAATAAAGATTAGATGTTTTATTGATGTATCTGACCTGATCATGTGTTAGGTAAGTTCAAACTTTTTTGATATGTGGGATTTTTGTTATTTTGGATTTAGATAGAGTATTTTGATATTGATATTATTTAATTGTTAAGACCAATGGATAAAATCATTATTTAGTCAGATCAGAGGATCATCAGTTTCGGGGAGCAATTTCACAATAAATATTAGATGTTTTATTGATGTATTTGACCTGATCGGACCGATTTAATCAGATCTTATGAAATACCGGTAAAGTGAGAGATATTTAAAAAATTTAGGTATACTACTTCGCAATTTAATTGGCTGCATATAGTTAACTAGCAAGTTTGTTATTAGTTAGATAAATTAAAAAGTTTTTTGACATCTGTCGAGTAGGTTAGCTCAGACGCTTATCGATTTGGGTCTAATATTCGGGTAAGACGTGTCATGTGTCAGAAGTTCAACCTCTTTTGATATGTGACGTTTCTGTTAAATGAGGCGTTGGTCTTTTGGATTTATATAGAGTATTTTAGGATTGATATTATTTAATTATTAAAACCAGTAGATGAAATCAACTGTAATTGGTTGGTTGGTATTAAAAGTTGGCGCTGGCTTGCAATAGGTATCCTTTACTTTCTTTCCCCTTTATGACTTTAAAAGCTTTATGCCTTAACAAAAAAATTAAGTTTTGGTAATGTGTTTGACATACATGTTTGTTTGCCTATAGCACTGTAAATCTTTAATGGAGGTTATCGATTTTAGTCGGGATATTTTCACTGCAAATTTTTTTTTGCATGGTGACATTACATGAAATAGAAAAATACCGCCATCTCATAGGTAATGCCAATTTCCTACCGACTGACGCTTTTCACGTGACTTGAAATAAGTTTTTGGGATTGGTAATGCTCGATTGTAGGAATCATAAATTATGTTATAAAAATTTAGATATGGGCTGAACTATCTGAATTTCCATATTTACCAGTTCTAATAACGGCACCCTTAAAAAATTTTTCGGGTTTCAATCTGTTTTAAACTTGCTAGAAATGCACTTGCGGGTGTAAATATAAACTGCGTTGCTCAAATGCGCCCCCTTTTATTACATGATGCTTCCCCACAGGTTGAGAATCGCTGAATTTTTTTTGATGATCAGTTTGTACAAATATAAAAAATATGTTTTAATTACTGTTTCCATTATTGGACATATTGTTTCCTAACTTCAAAATAACGGCTAACCAATTAAAGTTTTAAAATAAAAAAAAAATTATAAACATTTTTTGCAAAATTATGCTGATACATAGTACAATACAAATACATTTTAAGTAAATTATGATAATACATGTTACGATTGTGACATTTTCTTTCTATTGCGGAAAAAACTGTAAATAATGGTTAAGCATCACTAAAATATTTAAAAAATTATTAGCATTTAAACAAAGCAAATTACAATTTGTAACACAGTAAAAGTTGAACGTCCTTTTGGCAAGTTACCACCTGACTATCTCCATTTTATAATTTGACTTGCCATTTCGTCAACAAAAAATCCTCACAATTGCCACACTAACTCAAAACATCTGCCACTTTTCTACCAATCATCGACCGAGGTGGGCGGAGATTAGGGTGTGGCTAATCCCTCTCCCTTTTTTCAATTTTAACCAATCGGAATACATAATTACTCTCAAACTGCCTTTCTTTTTCTCCCGTTTATTTTATCAGGAGCCAGTAAACTGAAAGGTCTCAAATTTGACTTCCCGCCCCTACTTATGTTCTCCTGGTAAGTGAAATCGAACGGACTTCGAATGTTATTCAACTGTTTGTTGCTAGGCCATACGTCATAGACCTCTAAAGTCACGTGAGCGAGTATTGGCCTCGTTCGCCTCGGTTTTCGTAATTAATTGGTAACCCTGAGCGACGCGTTGTGTCTGTGAGTGCGAGTGCTTTGTACTTATTGCTTTGGCCAGTGGCAGCGACCGGATTTCATTAAATATTTAGTTAGTTTTAAAGTGAAATGTTTTAAATTTTTTTATTAAAGATTGCAACAAAGGCGTTTTTTTGGATATTCTTAAAAGAGATGTAAGACACCATACACCCTCAGCTAGAAACAAAAGGGCACTTGAAATTGCATGTTTACTGTAAAAGCCCTAACTGCGATAAATCCAGTAAAACCTAAATTTTCCCAACTCTTAATGATAAAAGTCCGAACAGTTCTGTGATCATCGTTCACTTGATATCGTCTCGTACTCGTGGGCAGTCTATAGCCTTCCGCTACCCGTACCGCCTCTGCTCGCCTCAAAGCAAGCGCGGATCCAAGGGGGGGAGCGGTGGGGGCGATCGCCCCCCCCCCCCTCAAGAGCTTTAAGTTCAGGAAAATAGACCCGATTTTGTCTCTTATATTATAGTTTATTCAAGAACTAGAGGGAGTAATAAATCATTCTTTATCTTTTTTTTTTTCGCAAACTACCTGTGTTCTTTAGTCCGGTGTCTTTGGCAAAATCTGTTTGACACATATATTTTTTATAGGAATGGGTTAGAAATTTTATAATCAAATGTACCGATCTATAATAATGGACTATTTGGGTTGGATAACAATAGATATTTGGATGTGTGAAGTGTTAAAAAGGATTTTAATCCTTGTCATTGGCGTCGGAAGGAGGTTTATTATCACCAAGTATTTATGGCATAGAATATTATTTCGGTAACAAACTTAAAATAAAAAGTTTTTATAATATTAGTTTGTTTCTTATAATTTCTTAATAATTCACATACATTAGAAAATATATAAATAGTTTTGACATATTTAACACAAATCACAACTGTATTTTTATTATTTTTAATTTTGTCATAGAAACCATTTTTGGCACATTCAGACTAAAACGTAGTCTTTTTCTCTCAAAAAATTCTAAGTTATAATTTAAAAACTTACAAAATACCCATTATCAAAAATACAAGAAGTTAAACGTATATAAAAAAATAAATTCGTCCATATAATATTATCATTTTTTTGGGGCTATCGGTCATTTTATTATTAATTAATAACATTTTTAGGATATTTGACGTTTCAATTTATTTATTTCTTAAACCATCTGCAGAATTACAACTAAACACTAAACAGGGCTTCAAATGTAATTAATTTTTATATGTTACAGAAAATTTAAATAATCAATTGTGTTTACGCTGGTAAATATTACGTATCTAATTCATAATCACAGTCAGTGAAGCGATCTTCGCTCAAATTAATTACCATTGGTTCCTCGATCTCACCGATCATAAGTTCGAGGTTCCACATTTTCTTTTATACTTTTATTATATGGATTTTTCCGAATTTTCCGCAGTAACTTTATTCAAAAAAATCTTTCAAAAGTTCAGTTAAATTACTAATTTTGTAAGTTACATTATTTCTAGCAACTATGCCTTTTACTTGAGAGAGATATTTCCTCCTCCAACGGACATTTTCCGGACGATCTATAAGAACAAATTTCCTGTCTGGTTTTTCTCAGCAAAAATTAAGTTCTCTGAGTAATTTCCAGAGCTCAGTTCTTTTAATTTCAGGTAAATCCCGATCTTCATTGATTTTAGTTAGAATTTTGTCGACGGCTTCTCATAATAAAATGTATGTACAACTCCTTTTATTGCAGTTTACATCTCTTCTTCCAACGAGGTTTTTCGTCTGCCTGTGATCGAATGTGACGTGAAAGTACAAACAATACCAGTCGTTTTTTTCTCCTTTAATATTCGGTACATAGTAGATTTTCCAACTCCTGTCATGTTGGAACACATCTCAACAGAACTTTTAACATTATTATCTAGATATTGATATTTTAAGGCATCATAAATATTCATCGTAATAAGTTTTTTGTTGAGGAAAAAACGCCCTGGTTTAACGATTTTGAAATAAATATAGATGTGGAAGCCATATCTTTTCGGTATCTCACTAATCTCACATAATATATAAAAACAAGCACAAACAAGATAAATCACTAAGGACACACTGTAAGGTGTACTTTACTCACTGACAGAAATTAAATTGAACTATTAGAAACTCTATTGTTGCAGTAGATTTATAAAACCTTATAATGTTTAAATATAATTAGATTCACGGCAGTTCTCAGTTACCTGCGGCACTGGAGGTTTCGGTAACAGTTTTATTACTCTCTCTAGTTTTTGAATAGAGTATAGAAATGTGTATGCTTGCGATCGCCCTTCCCCTTCCCAAGAGCTTTGAGCTCAGGAAAATAGAACCTATTCTGCCTTTTATATTAGGAATATATATGCTGCTAGCACTCCCGTCCCGTTGACAACTTGTTTTTCTTGCGATAGCCACTCCTCCCAAAAGCTTTGAGTTCAGGCAAATAGACGCGATTCTGCCTCTTATACTAGGAATGTGTATGCTACCTGCATCCTCCCTCCTGTCGACAACTTGTTTTTTCTTGTGATCGCCCCCCCCCCTCTCCAAGAGCTTCAAATTCAGAAAAATTGACCCGACCCTGCCTTTTACACTAGAAATGGGAATGTTGTCATACTGTACTTTTGTGATATCACCGCCGCCCCCCCCCCCCCCCCAAGAAAGAGGCTGGATCCGCCCCTGGCCGTCACGGCCAACTAATAACAAAACTTAAAAACCTTATTTTTAATGCTTAATATGATTGATATGATATGAATTATAAAAATAGGTGCTTTCTATTGACGTTTAACGATTTTTTAAATATAATTTTTATTTCTTCTTTTTCACCACTCTGTACTAATAATTTTGAAAACGTTATAAAAAGACTACTAAAATCCATCCTCGTCTATACGAAAACTAACTCAAATTAAATAATAAAGACTTTCTTATAGGAAAAATTTATAGTTAAGTTTTGGTCCGCAAACGTCATTTTTGACATAAAAATTTAAATATGTCCAAAACGGTGAGACTCTAGTATAGAACATTATGCGTAAAATATGTCTAGAATTTTACGTAGAAATCAAAAATGAAATAAAATTTAGGACGTTACATTTAAAATAAGCAAGTTGATATCTACTTCCGGTGTAACCGGAAGTGCCGCCATCTTGAAAATATTTTAGCCGGCTGTCCCTTATGCACGTTAGTAAAATTTTCAGATTCTTCCTAATTATACTTTTCCCACAATCAATCAATAAAATTCCCGGAGAATTACCGTGTACATATAAGCGTTTATTTGTTGACATATGTAATTTAAATTTTGATAATACCATAAGGAAAACAAACTGACCGATTGGAAGATTTATTTTTCATGATAACTAGATCGAGTTTAAGTCTTAAACCTTTTTAGTGAATCTGGTTGTCCAAATTTAGCAGTTTACCTCTGGCGGAACACAGGCAAATTTGCACTGATAAAGTTGATTATTTCTAAACATACCGGTAGTTTATTATTTTTATTGATAGCACAAGAGTTCCTTTACACATACGAGGAGGTATTGAACATGTAACCTTAGGTATTTCGATTTTTTCGTTGATAAACCTTAGGATGACGGTACTGGGGGACTCTCTTATAGATGTAACTTGTCTATTTTTCCATATCTTTGGTGTAGAACCCAATTTCTTCTAAAGGTAATTTTAATGCCTGCGGGCTGATTGATCAGCAACTTAAATATTACACACGAATCGTGAGTAAAAAGCTACTACCAAATCAAAAGCAAATAAGTTAAAACGAGAAATAATATTCCCGGTTGAAATATTTAATATATTTAAATATAATATACTTAATTTGTGGATCTAATAAAGGTATTTATGTCCTTTTGTTCATTCATCCCTAGCTCAAAAACACTAACCAACACCCTGTACGCCCGGCGCAATTTAATTTGTGTTTGAGCGAGATTAAAACATACGAAAAAGAGGGTGCCACCCCCGTTCTGGTTATGACTCATCCCATCGCTTGCCCAAGAGAGATTGTGCGTCTGATTCCATTTACGTCTAATGGATGCAGGCATTGTGTACTGTACAAGACGGAAGTGACAGTATCGAATTTACCTTTACCTGTAAAGGAAATAATATTTTTCCTGTCATGCTGTAACAATTTCGACATTTTTCGAATGTAAAAGTCGAAAATATGAATTAAGTTCAGTCAGTGGGGGCGTTTCCTTTGGTTTGCAAGTTTGCGCAACCCAAAAAAAAATTGTAAATTAAAATAAAACATACCAATAAATATAAGTACAAATATTTTTTTTTTATTTCTACTGATAATTTAATGATTCAATTTAAATCAATTTTTACCTAGATTATACGCGAACAGCAGTCAATTATTGAAATAAATTAATTTACTTCGACTAAATATCAAGAATAATCTGTATTACAGTATTACGCGTGGAAATGTTATCGCTTTGTTGGTTTGCAATTTTAATGCAATCCAAGCTAATCCATTGGAGCGTATATGGAGTTGCATATCTAAGACGTGAAGATTAATTTCGTCTCATAAGCTTTATGCAGGTTGCAAGTCAACTTGCATACCTATGTTTAGTTTGCTCCACAAAATATCCCTCTACTAGAAAAATTTCTCTTATGCAACCCACTGGACTATTTGAACTTTTGCTTCCAGTTCAACGTGGCGCTGCCAGTATCAAGTAAAGATTTCTTTTTCACGCAGCAGTTAAACCATTCCTTTAGTTCAGGTTAAATTACAACCGTGGTGTCTACTATGTTGGTATTTCTATACGTAATGTCTACTGTACCGGCAATTTAATTTTTTTGTGAAAGGGTGACTGTGTTTTTACCTTGATCAAAATGTTACGTTTTAAAGGAGTTAAAAACGTTTCGCGCGAGAAAAAAACATCCAAAATTAAGTCCCAAACTGCACAGTAAAAAAATTTTATGTAAAATTACCATAACTTTCATTGGTAATATATTACCTTGTGTATCTAGGTAAAAAGTTACTTGCATTTCTATGTAAAAAATAATCATGAATCACTAAGTAATTTTCGTATTTATATCATGTAATTTTCGTTGTTTTTCCGTGTCGATTTACTTGTTGTTAGATGCAGTGTAACTAACACATCATGTAAAAATACATATTTCACCATGTCAGATTACGTAAAAATACGTATTCCACTATGTGAGATTACGTGAAAATACATTATAATTTATGTTAGAAAATTTAAGTCATCAAGTAAAAAAGGCCCCCCACACTCTTCTTATGAAAAAGTGACCCTGATTAAACAAATTTAATTTTTAATATGATGCAATTTATGGCATCCTGTCTAAAAATTATCCTTGTCACAACTCGATAATTTTGATGTTTTCTCAAATAATCTTTAGAAAACCTATATTAAAAAATACATATTTCACAAAAAATAGATCATGGAAAAATCCAGCCTGTTTCCGTACTGATTATATGAGAACATTTAATTTTATTTCTGATAAGCGACAACATGAAAACTACACAGTATATTGAATTTTAACAGAAGTAACTGAAAATAGGATATAAATTACATCATATTAAGAATTGAATACGTTTGACCAGAATACTTAACCATAAAAAATGTGCAGGGCTCCTTATCTATCTGTTGTTAAAAGAATTCGTGAAATAGACATATGGATACGTCAGTAGGTAGGGACTTTCATTCATCTTCTGAATAAAACAACGAACAGTTGCTGTTAACGAAACTTTTATTATTGTAATGATCTGTATATGAATAAAGAAATAAAAGCTGCCATAATAACGACTTATTTATATTGAAACAACTAACCAATATTTCGAAAAAAAAACATGTACATATTGTAGTTATTTTACAAGTACCAAACAAGACTGAGGCAGAACAAAAGTTAAACTTATACAGTTTGTTCTTTAAATTTATATATTTATAGTATATTATATATAAGAAAGTGGCTCACAAAAACTTATAACTAAAAATTTATTTATAACAAAAAAAAACTTAGCAGCTCAGATTAATAATAACAGATACATTTAGACATAATTTTCTACGCAGAGTGGGGATAATCAGAGAGACCCAGTAGTCCGTATCTATTTTATTTGTGACTCATGTACTTAGCAGGTTTTGTGATTAGTAGATTTTTACTAGCTTTTAAAATGTAAAGATTAAAGCTTTGTTAACTAAGCACTTCGTGTAACGCTGCTTATTATTTACTTTTAGGAATCGAGTACTTGGTCAGATTTATTTACTTCCCCCATGGCTATAACGTTTTCTTGACATTTTGGAAGTAACATTATAGTAAAAGTAAAGTACTACAAAGCATCCCCACTATTTTTTCATATTACTATTTCAAACTTAAAAGATCTTGGCGCATACTGATACAAAATTTTTGAATGAGATGCTTTATCTGCTTTGTTTTTTAATCTGAGCTTTGTCAGTCAGTTATATATTTCTTGTTATTATACAAATATATATATATATATATATATATATATATATATATATATATATATATATATATATATATATATAAACTTATGTTCACAAAAAAAATATTTCAACCTCTAATAACAAAAATCTTCTTTAAAGTAAAGCCTTCAAAAATAAATGGCGCCAATTTATTTTTTAGCTTTACTTTACATACAAAAAGCTCTATGTATCTTTCTAGTTACATATTTTCTTAATAAAATTTATACCCTATTTTTCGAATTTCGTTTTTTAGATCTTGATCCTCTTTTAGGGTTCAGGTTATTTAAATATGTGATACTTTTTTCTATAGATTCGCCATTTTCTCTATTAATGTTACTATCACCAGAATTATTGTAGTTTTCTAAATGCTCTCTGCAAAAATGAACCCTTAATGTGTTTTTATTACTAAAAATCGTTTCAAATTTACACCTAAATGGACACTGAAATGTTTTTCTCGACTTACCTTCCAATATCAACTTGTAACTAAAACACAATATACTTTATAAAAAAAACCAAATGTGTTACCTATGCAGTACAAAAATAATGGCCAACTGCTACGTCTCGCTGCTGCTCTTGGGAGATGAGTGGGGGAAGGGTCGTGGGAGATTCAACATTATTTTACATTATTTTATATTATTTTACATTATCTTATTTTACATTTTTTAAACAATTTTACATTGTTTTACATTATTTTATATTATTTTTCATTATTTTATATTATTTTACACCACTGCACATTAATTTACTGTTTTTATGTAATCATACATGAAAGCATATGTAATGGGAAAAAATACATTGTGCACTTAGTAAAATTTCAATAGCAGTAAAAGTATTTAGATGTAGATTTACATGCGTTTTTTACTGTATGTGCAGACAAATACAGTGACCGATTTCAATTTCCGAATTCAAAGGATTGCTAGTTACGAAGGCATTTATAAAAACCATCGTGTATGTGTTAGACATTTTTAAAAATGTCTTGTAAGAGATTCTATAGAAACAGTTAAATACGAGGTATGTTCAAAAAGTATCGCGAATTTTGAATTTCCGCGGGTTACGTATATTCAGTTCTCGATTTTTTTGTGGCGTTATGTTGGTACTCATGTCCCTCACTTATGCCGACAAGTTCGGCCATTTTGAATGTTCAATTAATTTTTGACAGCTGTTTTGCTTGGACGTGTTTTGGCTCGTCTTCGATTTTTGTCTATTCCAAAAAATGGATCAAAGAGTCTGTATCAAATTTTGTGTGAAAAACAAAATTAAGTGCGCGGACGCATTCCGAATGTTGACTGTGGCATATGGTGAAGCTACATCTTCGACCAAAGCAACATTTATCGGTGGTACAAAATGTTCTCAGAAGGTCGAGAAGATGTGAACAACGAAAAGCGTGCTCGAGCACGTCAGAAACAGACGAAAAGATTGATGAAATGAAGAAAATAGTATTGGCCAATCGTCGAATCACCATTAGAGAAGTTGCTGAGGACCTAAACATATCGATTGGCTCGTGCCACTCGATTTTTACCGATGATTTGGGGATGAGACGGGTCTCCACGAAATTCGTACCAAAATTGCTCAATTTGACCAAAAACAGCATCGCATTAACATGACTAATGAGCTGTTGGACTCTGTCCGCGACCACCCAAATTTGCTCCAGAGGGTCATAACTAGTGACGAATCATGGGTTTATGGTTATGACGTGGAAAGCAAAGATCAGTCATCCCAATGGAAGCTGCCACATGAACAAAGCGAAAAAAGCGCGCCAAGTTCGGTCGAATGTGAATATTTTGCTTACAGTTTTCTTCGATTGCAGGGGCGTGGTGCATCATGAGTTCTTACCAGAGGGTAGAATGGTCAATAATTACCTGCAAGTTATGCGCAATTTGCGCGAAGCAATCTGCCAAAAACCCCCAGATTTGTAGAAGAACAAAAATTGGCTTTTGCACCATGATAACGCCCCTGCTCACACATCGTTGCTTGTGCGCGAATTTTTGACCAAAAACAACACACTAATGATGCCGCAGCCACCGTATTCCCCAGACCTGACCCTCTGTGATTTATCTTGTTCCCGAAACTGAAGAGGCCCATGAAAGGACGACGCTACGCTACGATTGACGAGATAAACACGGCATCGAAGGAGGAGCTGAACAAGATCACAAAGAATGATTTTTTGAAGTTCTTCGAGGATTTGAAAGAACGTTGGCACAAGTGCATAATAGCTAATGGGGATTATTTTAAATGGGACAAAATAGATATTCATGAATAAATAAATAATTTTTGAAAAAACACAAAATTCGCAATACTTTTTGAACAGACCTCGTATAATGCAGTTCCTGCTCTCTATCTTTTTGTATGTGTTAAGTAAAACCAAATGAGGGCTTTTTTATTTTCTAGAAAACATGAGCGGTTCGTCGAATGGGGTGCAAGTAATTATAAAAAAAACCTATGAACATGCTTCTTACGTGCATTGTTATGCACATTAGTTAAATTTGGTAATGTCAAACGTTGCATCCGCCAATAAAAGTGTTCGCATATTTTTTTCCAATTTACAAGAGATTTGTTCTTTTTTTCAAATAGTCCTTAAAGAACGGCAATACTAGATCAAATTGTTAACAAACTTTACCTCGTTCGGCCATAACAAGATGGAATTTTAATTCTAGAGTTGTTTATACCGTATTCAATACATTGGCAGCATTCCACAGACGATGGAAAAAATTTTAGATGACAGTAAAAACGTTAGTACCACGAACCAATTATCAAGGTATATCAAAATTCTCAAAAGCAAGAGTTTTCATTCATTGTTAAACTTATTTTACGAAATAACGCCTCACGTTGATTTGTTAGTTGGTAAGTTTCAAACAAAACAAATTGACGCTGTTATCGCAAATAAAATTAAATTAAAATTAACAGAAATTACAAAGAATATTACTTCAAACGACGTTGAGCCATCTCAATTTACTTCAAAATGATGTAAGCTCGATGATTCCGCGGATTTTTCTCTGGAAGCAAAATAAGTTTGCGATATAATTATTTGTCAAGCAAAAGAACGATTTAGCTTTACAGGTCACTTGGTAGCAGTCAGTCTTTTTTTTTTCGGAACAGTATGTCGAATGTAGTGCATGTTTTCCCGAACAAAAATTTAAGGATACAATTAAAATTTACCCCTATTTTATCGAACAAAAACTCCGTACATAACTAACCGTCATAATTGATATTGAAGAATTTAGATCAATTTCGGGACTTCTTGTACTTTATGACTATCTTTCGCAAAATATTGAGCTAAATGAGACTTTTAGTGAAGTTCTAAAACTTTTAAAAATTTTAATGACTCTTCCGATGACATCGGCTGAAGCAGAATGCTACTTTTCTACTCTCAAACGGATAAAATAGTTTTTACGGAATACTAAAGGGTGTTTTTTATAGAGGTATAGAACTTTTAAATGGAATAAAACAAAGATGAATTTTTTAAATTGACATGACATTTACTTTATTCGAAAGATAACCTTCTGGCATTATAGTTTAAATATGACTTCTGGCATATGACCGTCACGGCTGGCTCGGACGTAGTCTAATGTGGAGGTCCAATTTTCGATGACTTTTTCAAACATTTGTGGCCGTATATCGGCAATAATGCGGCGAATGTTGTCCTCCAAAGGATCAATCGTTTCGGGCTTATCGGCGTAGACTAGCGACTTCACATATCCCCACAGAAAATAGTCTAGCGGCGTTAAGTCGCATGATCTTCTTCTCTAGGTGCCGTCTCCGCTTCGAAGGTTGGCAATCATCAAGGCAATCCTGATTTTTGAGACCGCTGCTCTAAATAACTCGTTGTTACTGCATGCAAACCACTCTCTAAGGTTCTTCAGCCATGAGTTTCTTCTTCTTCCTATGGATCTCCTTCTTTGGATTTTTCCCTGCATAATAATCTGCAATATTTGGTATTTTTCTCCTCTCATGACATGTCCCATATATAGTAGTTTTCTTCTTTTAATTGTTAGAATCACTTCTTTTTCCTTATGCATACGTCTCATTACTTCCTCGTTGGTTATTCTCTCTACCCATGAAATCCTCAGCACTCTCCGGTATATCCACATCTCAAATGCCTCCAGTCTTCTCATGTCAGACATTTTCAGTGTCCAAGCTTCCATCCCATAGTACAGTACAGACAGCACATAGCATCTCAGCAGTCGTACTTTTAATTCAAGGTTTAGATCTCGGCAGCAAAAAAGCCTTTTTATTCTTATAAATGTGTTTCTGGCCTGTTCGATTCTGATTCGTATTTCTTGGGAGCTGTCATTGTCTTCATTAATGGTTGTGCCAAGGTACTTGTATTCTCTTACTTTTTCAATAGGTTGATTCTTTACACACACCGTACGAATGTCCCGAGTTGTTTTTGTTACTAGCATATATTTTGTTTTGTTTATATTCAGTGAGAGTCCATATTCTTCGCTTACTGTGACCATTTTATTAATTAGCATCTGTAGGTCTTCATGTGTTCCAGCTAAAAGAACTGTATCGTCGGCGTATCTCAGATTATTTATTGTCATGCCGTTAATTTTAATGCCTATGTCCTGATCAGCAAGTGCCTTATTTACTATATCTTCCGAATACAGATTAAAAAGAATTGGTGAAAGTACACACCCTTGACGAACCCCTCTCTGTATTTCTATTTCCTCTGATGTTATGTCTTCTATTCGCATTGCTGCTTTCTGGCCATAGTATAGGTTTGAGATTATTCTTATGTCTCTGAGGTCGATCCTTCTCCTTACCAATGATTCGATGAGTTGATCATGTTTAACTTTGTCAAAGGCTTTATTGTAGTCTATAAAGCACACGTGTAGATCTTGATTCATGTCTAGGCACCTTTGTGACAAGACATTGAGTGCGACCAGTGCCTCTCTTGTTCCTAGGCCTTTACGGAATCCAAATTGTGTATCGCTGATGTCCACATCTAGTTTCCTGAATATTCTGTTATGGATCACCTTCAACAGGACCTTCAATGTGTGAACCATCAGGCTTATTGTACGATAGTCGGAGCAATGCTTGGCATTTTTCTTTTTTGGGAGGGGTATAAAAGTTGATAACAACCATTCATTTGGTATTATTCCTGTTTTATATACGGTGTTGATTAACTCTACCAGAATATGAATCTGGTCCTCCTCTATCAGTCGCATGATATTGGAAGCCAATTCACGGGTCCGAAACGTGAAACTATGCGGTTACCAAACATTTCCTTCAACAAATCAATTGTGGCACGAGCTGTGTGACATGTTGCGCCGTCTTGTTGAAACCACAGCTCCTGCACATCATGGTTGTTCAATTGATGAACGAAAAAGTCAGTAATCATGGCTCTATAGCGGTCACCATTGACTGTAACGTTCTGACCAGCATCGTTTTTAAAGAAGTACGGATCAATGATTCCACCAGCCCATAAAGCACACCAAACAGTTAGTTTTTCTGGATGTAACGGTGTCTCAACATACACTTGAGGATTATCATCACTCCAAATACGGCAGTTTTGTTCATTGACGTATCCACTCAAACAAAAGTGAGCTTCATCGCTAAACATAATTCGCTTATGAAAATCGGGATCAACGGCAATCTTGTTTTGGGCCCATTCACCGAATCTACGCCTTGCTGGGTGATCGTGTGGCTTCAATTCTTGCACGAGTTGGATTTTGTAAGCATGCAAACCAAGATCTTTCCGCAAAATCTTCCATAAAGTGAATGGACACATATCCAATTCCTGTGCACGATGGCGGATAGACTGATTCGGGTCTTCCTCTACGCTACGCTCTACAGCAGCAATGATTTCTTCTGTACGCACTGTACGACGTCTCTGTGGATGCGTATTATCATTTAGAGTAAAAGCGGTACGAAAACGTTCCATAGTTAATCGAATTAATTGCTCTGATGGACGATTATGTTGACCGTAAAATGGACGTAGTGCGCGATACGTATTTCGAACAGAACCATGATTTTCATTCAAAATAAATTTGCACAATTTGGAAGCGTTGTTCAGGCGTCACTCTATTCATGTTGAAATGCCAAACCAAACTAAACATAAATCACTTAACAGCTGACAAAATGGCCGCCAGTTAAAAAAGTGTTGCCAACTTAAAGTTCTATACCTCTATAAAAAAAACACCCTTTATAAACCAAGAAAGACTTTCTGCTTTGGCAATGCTTTCTAAAGAAAGGGATCTTATCCAAAGCATACCTGATTTCAATCAGCGGGTTACTGATAAATTTGCTAATGCCAAAGAAGATTGGCATAGGGATTTTCTTTATAAATAATTCGCACAGTGCATTTTGTTGTGACGGCTATGTTTTTAAATTTACTACCTTCTTTCTGTGTAGCTGTTTAAAATACATTGCTTTGTTTCATACTAATTCAATGTTAAAAGACTTTTATTTTTTCATTCACCGATGCCTGTGACAGGTTTTATACATATATATGTTTTTAATGTACCATTGGAATTGAAACCCCTACTTTTTTAATGCATCAGCCGTCCCTGCAAGGTAGGAATATTATTTGTCCATGGAGTATTACAAAAATACAGCGAATAAAATATCACCATACCTGATTAAATAAAACACGCCAAGCGTGATTCATATTTTGTCAATTGTTTTTATACGAACTTCGAGTTTAGCAGCAAGTTTTCTTACTCCGATTTTTATGTTTAGGTACCAATTTCTTTGTTCATTTAATTAGTAAAAGTCATGTCGAACGTGCGTATTGGGAAAACAGGGGTTTTCGCGTGGCCCCATGGTCTTTAAGAGGAGATTTTCTCTCCACAAATATATCCATCGTTTACTAAAATTAAACCTGACTTGATTTTTATATCCTTTTTTTCTGGATGGTAAGCCCACTTTTTATTTATATTTTTGAGGTATTTTTTTCTGTTATTTATTTATTAATTTATTTATTTGAACAATAAATTACCCCATTTATATAACTTGTTACTTGTATTTAGGACATTCACTTAACGTTAGCTGTTACATAGTTGCCGTTAAAGGTAACTGCGTAGTTTAAAAATTTAAAATTCTTTCGGAAATTAAGAAAAGATTGACCGTATTGTACCGGGTTGCCCAATAAGAGTGGACGCCGGCTATATTTCAGAAACTTTTAATCGCATAGCTTCCGGAAAAAAATATTTATGGTAAAAGTGGCCCTAAAAAAACGGTAGAGAAATTTTTTTATTAATTTTTCTTCAAGCTTAGTATATTTTTTATTTTGTTTGGAAATCTTCTCGGGTAATAGGTTGTAAATAAATTTCAAAAGTTAATTTTTTTTTTGTTTTTTTTATTTACTTACAACGTTATGCATGTTTCAAGTTTTTTTTCTCAAACAAAAGATTTACATATGTTAAAAACAAAAACATTTAAAACACATTTAAACATCTTAGAACACTGAAAAGTTTTGTATAACGTATTAAATATACAGATACAATTAAAAAAAATTTTAGATACCTTACCTTGGAGTTTGTCGGTTCAAAGAGTATTAAAATTATTAAATATATCTTAATTTGTTGTGAACTAATTTTTTTGACCTAATTCTTGGGGTAATTATGTTTTATATAGTATTCAATAATTTGTTATTATACCGGGTGTCAACGAATCTATTAGACACGTCATAATTTCTAGAGTATTATGTGTATCAAAATGAGAATTGGTACAGGTAAATGGTATATGAAGGGGGGAGTTTTCGCATATTTTCCACTTTCCGGCCACTTCCGGTTTCAACGGAAATGGCCCCGGTTTTGAATTTTTAAATGGAACACCCTGTATATTTTAACATTTTTGGATTTCTGAGACAATTCTAGATCAGAATGTGACATTTTAAAAACTTTTTACGTCTACTTCATTTTTTTAGAGCCACGTTTAAAATTGCATCTAGGTGGCCGTGATCGGACGCAAACTAATCTAAGGGCCTTAGGTGATGTCAAAAAAATACAATCGCAAAGTTTTAGTTACTAGTATGAAAGACAGGAATAAGACAAGTTGACAAAATTACGTTTTCATTTCTAACTATTAATTTTCAAATGGCGACCCCTTTTTGATAACTACTTTTCGAAAAAAGCATTCTTTGACGAATCTAACGGTACTAATTTATTTACGATTGGATTAGACATAAGAACAGAAATTAAATATTATTAAGCAAAATACTGGATAATTTATTTACTTATGACAAGTGCGCCATGGACAGCCATGATGCATAATAATTTGCAACTGTTTTTATCAAGTCTTCTTTGAAAAAGAAAGCACTTGATAAAAACAGTTGCAAATTATTATGCATCATGGCTGTCCATGGCGCACTTGTCATAAGTAAATAAATTATCCAGTATTTTGCTTAATAATATTTAATTTCTGTTCTTATGTCTAATCCAGTCGCAAATAAATTAGTACCGTTAGATTCGTCAAAGAATGCTTTTTTCGAAAAGCAGTTGTCAAAAAGGGGTTGCCATTTGAAAATTAATAGTTAGAAACGAAAACGTAATTTTGTCAACTTGTCTTATTCCTGTCTTTCATACTAGTAACTAAAACTTTGCGATTGTATTTTTTTGACATCACCTAAGGCCCTTAGATTAGTTTGCGTCCGATCACGGCCACCTAGATACAATTTTAAAAGTGGCTCTAAAAAAATGAAGTAGACGTAAAAAGTTTTTAAAATGTCACATTCTGATCTAGAATTGTCTCAGAAATCCAAAAATGTTAAAATATACAGGGTGTTCCATTTAAAAATTCAAAACCGAGGCCATTTCCGGTGAAATCGGAAGTGACCGGAAAGTGGAAAATATGCGAAAACTCTCCCCTTCACATACCATTTACCTGTACCAATTCTCATTTTGATACACATAATACTCTAGAAATTATGACTTGTCTAATAGATTCGTTGACACCCGGTATAATACCAAGTAACATTTCAGATTGGCGAAAAACACCCTTTTAACTCGTAGGATTTCAAAGTTTTTATTTTTGCATAAATTACCTTCCTCTGCTTTAGGAATAAAAATATCTTAATAAATCGTATAAGTTTAATATTTACTTGTGGCAATAACTTTTTGGGACACGCTATATAAAATAACTTTTGTATAGATTTATAAATAAAATGACGTAGAGAAAAAATAATCTTAATACGTCTATAAAATATCGCAATACCTGTGATAAAACAAACAATGCCAAGATTTCCCATTCTTTTTGAATCAGATATTCAGAAATTTCTCATGATAAAGCCATCTGTCTTTCACGAATCTATTGGGATAAAAAAGGACATGGCGAATCATCTTAACATCTGATAGATTTCTGCTGTAATAAAGACTTTGCAATATGTCCTATTTTTCTTTTCAGTTGTTTTTATACCAATTTTGCATGGAGCTTTTTGCTGGAATTTTTGTATTTTAAAGATGTTTAATAACGGCTTGTTTTCATCCTTAATATAAAGTGTTGTTCTGCTGTATTATTTAAAAGTAAGTTATATTTTGGTAGTTTTTTGTCAAGCATTTATTTATTTTATTAAACAATAAATTAACACGTTTATATAACACTTACATGCGTTAAAAGTTAGGGATTTTATGTACTTTTGGCAATAACTTTTTGGGACACACTATATAAAATAACTTTTGTATAGATTTATAAATAAAATGACGTAGAGAAAAAATAAGCCCCATCTTAATACGTCTATAAAATATCGCAATACCTGTGATAAAACAAACAATGCCAAGATTTCCCATTCTTTTTGAATCAGATATTCAGAAATTTCTCATGATAAAGCCATCTGTCTTTCACGAATCTATTGGGATAAAAAAGGACATGGCTAATCATCATAACATCTGATAGATTACTGCTGTAATAAAGACCTTGCAATGTGTCCTATTTTTCTTTTCAGTTGTTTTTATACCAATTTTGCATGGAGCTTTTTGCTGGCATTTTTGTATTTTAAAGATGTTTAATAACGGCCTGTTTTCATCCTTAATATAAAGTGTTGTTCTGCTGTATTATTTAAAAGTAAGTTATATTTTGGTAGTTTTTTGTCAAGTATTTATTTATTTTATTAAACAATAAATTAACACTTTTATATAACACTTTACATGCGTTAAAAGTAAGGGATTATCTCATAAAAGTTAAGGTATAATTACACATTTTCAGCGTTCAAAACTTCTCTCAGAAATTTGCGGAAGATTGCCTATATCATTCTATTTTCCGAAATATTCCCTTTTATTTAAATTTATTTTTTATTTTCCTGCAAATTTATATTTATGGTTATATTTTTTAGCTGAATCAAACAATGGAATTATCCTGGCCCATTTACATAGTTTATTTTGCTGATTTTAAAATGACTGGCGTGCGTGCCGATTTGGGTAAGATATTTTATATTCCAAGCGAAATAATAAATCATGGACATACATTGCTATATTTTCTTTATTATTTAATTTAGAGTTGTAAAATTTATATAGAGGATTTCCAAATAAATACGAAACATTTTATTAGGTTATTCTTAAGCTAATTTTAAGCATACAAGTTTATATAAATGTAAGGTCGGAAATGCTTAGTTTTTGCCCAAACAGCACAAATACGTCTTAAAGACGTTCATAAAACGTTTGATCCCAACATTCAGGACGTCTTATGGATATCCATAAAAGACGAATGACGTCCATAAGACTTTGTATAGACGTCATATTCCACCAATAAAATTATGTACATTAAAAAGGGCCCCTTTAATTTTTTTGTTTTTCTTGTTTACAAAGTCAAACCGTAATTATTCAAAAGTCCAAGAAATACCTTTAATTAAGAAAAAATCAAGAGCAAAATATACACTACCATTTTAAATAACTACAAGTTCCACATGAATAATTTGCTTTAAAAAATATGTTCAACATAATCTCTTTATACAAAAAAATACATAACTTAAGCATAATGTAAACTTTTTCTAATTTGAAATTTAAGAAGTGAGGTAGAAGAGCAAATATTTTCAGACCTACTACTGTTCGAACTATAAGTGAACCTATCAAATTTAAGCCTTAGTTTATCCCTTCGATATAATAACTTTAAAAGGTAGACTATCAACAAAATAAAAGTTTGTTGAAATAAAAAGTACACAAATCTTTAAATAGTTTTAAAAACAAGAATTTTTATTTAGTCGAATAACAAATCTGGTCTGTTGCTCTTTTCAGCCATGTTTGGATTGGAATTTCCTCATTCTTCCGACTTTTTGCCAGTCCTATTGTCTCTGTAGATCCTAATAACAAACTGATTTTAATTTTATAGGATAAAGTTTATCATTTGTTGTGTTGTGTTGTGTAAATTTTTTGATATTTTTGCGAATTTTTATAATTGTCCTCTACTATAGAATGGTGACTTATGATATTTCAAGGTTAATATGTATAATGAAAGGCAGAACTTACTCATAATAAGTCTCGCCAAGTTGGAATCGTAGAACTTTCTCTTTCCTTTTCGTACTAATCAACTGTACATGGTAATTTTACAAGCTCGCTTTACAAAGTCATAAATGCTCCCTACTCCCAGTTTTGAAATTTCTAAAACCTTAAACAAAATTATTTCTTGTAATTAACAAAACTCTATTTTCTATGTTTTTTAAATATAAACTAATCATCAGGAACGAAATAAATCTTACAGGTTTCATTAGTGGAGCACTCCATAAACAAACATTTCGCCTTCCACTTCATTAGTAATATTTCTTGTAATATTTAGGGCCGGGTCTGGATGAGTTGTGCAGGCCTTTTTCGCACAGATAATATTTTTGAAGATTTCATTTCATACTTCTAATAACATAGAGTTACTACAAAAATATAAGCGGTAAAGCATTCGGGAATTTCCTGTAACACAATCTATAAATAACGTTGCTGTTCCTAAATACATATGATTTTCGACCTTACCTTAAGTATTACATAAACACGAATAAAAAAGATTTTCAGAGGAACATAGATAAATCAACTATTTTAATAAAATTCTTTCAAAAGCTAAATTTTTACAGTCGGCACCCCAACAACATTAAAAATGAATAACAACATGACGAAACACAAATACAAAACTGAAAAATGACAGTTGACAGAAACAAAAGGCGGTTTTTTTTTTAAAGTTATAGTTTCGCTGGCATCATATTGTTATTGTTATCGGTACATCAGTCTGTGACAAAAAGCACCAAAGTATTGATAAAAAATATCACGCAAAAGTTCTATTAACCAAGGTCGTAGTGAGGCTACTAAAAATTTGTCGTTCAATCAAAAATTTCAACCTCAGCTTGTATTCAGCTGAGCTCTGTGCGGCGTTGCAAACTTATTACCCAACTGCGATAAAATCCATAGGAAACTAAATTATACACAACTGTATTTATTTTCAAATAAAATGTAGTATGTAGACTTTTAAAAGTATCTTAAAGACGTTGTATATAGACGTCTTATAGACGTCTTTAAAACAACGTCTATAAGACGCCTTATTTATGTCTTAAGACGTTCAGACATAATCTGGATATAAAAATGACGTCTATAAGACATCTAGTGCTGTGTGCGTGAGATATAAAGTATTAGAATGTATTTTTTTTTTAGTTTTTTAAATTGTTTTAAACATAATTAAGGCAAGTTTGGTACACGTAACAATTTTTGCAGTTCCCATAAAACACATTTATTACTACGTGGTATAATTTACACAGTGATATTTTTTTCCGGGCTTGTTCCATTTTAAAACCTCAAATCTTCTTTTCGGACACCACTGACAATTTGATAACTCGGTTAGTTTTCCGATTTTATTAGGAAACTTTTTTACTTCTTACTTTTTCCTATAAAAGTTAATAGTTTTTACATGAAAAAAATAAAATATTTATGTAAAAAATCAGAGTGTTTTACCACCTCTACTTGTCATTTTATAACCCATCCTAAAGATCTTATTTTGATATGCATCCTAAAACAATTTTATTTTTTTGTAGAAAGATTATTGAGTTTTAAAGGAAAACTTACGATACCAGAAAGTTTCACAATAAGATAACCAAACTAAACGAGTGATCAAAATGAGTGGCGCATAAAAAAAGTTTCACATAATAATAAATTTACTAAATGGGAACTACAAAAATTGTACCAAAGTTGGCTTAATTACACAGCACAACATGAAATTTGTACAGAATTACTTCATCACATCAGGTTTTTTAACCATCCTAACCTAAATGTGCAAAAATGCGATTTTGGCCTATATTTGAGGTTATGTTTCATAGCGACATTTTTTTATTCTCACAAAACTATACATAACATCTTAAAGTATAAGTCTTACTCTTTCAAATCCCACTGAATTTGCTCAAATATATTTATTTTTCTTCAAGATACTCAATTTTAAAAATTTCAAATTATTTCCATTCGTCAAATTTCAAATTGCATGAATTTGCCAAGTTTTGAAAACCTTCACCTTTCGTCACCGATAAGCATTTAAGCGACAATTCTAATAAACCATAGATGTTTTTAGGCTCATTACAAATTTATCATTAGTTTTGCAAAATAAATTTGTTTAAACAAATTATTGCAAAATTCATTATTTTTTTTAAATAAATACTTCTATTGCATGTTACAAATACGTCAAAGGAGTTATCATTATTACGATATATTTTGTTACAAATAAAGTATTAAATAACAAATTTTGCAATTTAACGATATGCATTTTGTACACTTCGTATTGGTAGAATATGATTTTGTGAATTTTGGATTGCAAAGTTAATTGTGTATGATTGTGTTTACAACAAAACACATCGTAATGCCGATAACGACTCCTTTAATTGTATTTATTTTTGTAAAATGCAATTGAAGGATTTATTTAAAAAATAATGAATTTTGCAATAATTTGTTTAAAAAAATCGTTGAAACAAATCAATTTTGCAAAACTAATGATAAGTTTGGATTGATCGATGCTTTGATAGCCCTAAAACATCAGAATTGGAGCTTAAAAGCTTATCGGTCCCAACAGGTGAAGGTTTTCAAAACTAGAAAAATTCATGCAATTTTAAATTTTCAAAATTGAATATCTCGAGGAAAAAGAAATATATTTGAGCAAACTCAGCGATATTTGAAACAGTAAGACATACTTTAAGATGCTATGTATAGTTTTTTGAGAACAAAAGCTGTCAAGATCATACATAACCTCAAATAAAGGCCAAAATCGTGTTTTTCAGTTTTAGGTTAGGATATTTAAAAAACCTGATGTGATGGATCAATTTTGAGGCTGGATTGGAATTCAGCGACCCAAAGTCTACAAGAAATGACTATTCTTATTCAATGTACAAATTTCACATCGTGCTGGGTTACTTTTTATTTTAAAACATAAATAAAATGGGTAAAATTTTTTGATTTTAAAAGTGTTTTATTGGGTTATCCGAGAGGTATGCCCTAAAATTTTTCTCTGGATTTTAAGATATTTATTTCCAGTTCAACTAATTTTGTTTATGATGAATAATTTTTAATTGAGATGAAAATTACATCATCATTTTACAGGAGCTCCATTTTTTTGTAAATCTGCCTAGGCTTCAGATTCAGATATGTTATAGGAAAAAAATAAACAATTCAAATTAAACAGAACATATTTATCGGATCAAGGTGTGAAAAATTTCTTTATATCGCAATGTAGAACATTTATTTAAGTTAATTACAGAGGTTTACAAAAAAAAAGTTGATGCATATTTGACTAGACCATTTTATTCTTATGTAATTTAACGCCCTGGCCATTTCAAGGTAAAATGAAGTAAAATGAACTAAATTAATCTTAAGAAGTAGATATGTAGGTTTTTGAGGTCGCCGAATCCGAATTCGTGGTCTGTTTAATCCTTAAGGTCAACCAGAGGTCATTTAAAGGACATTACAAGGTCAAGTTGAGAAAATAACAATAAATAAATCTAAAAAAAAAGATATGTAGGTTTGTGGGGTCGCTGAACCGAATTTATGGTTTGTATAATCCCCCAAGGTCTACCAGAGATCATTTCAAGGTCGACTCGAAAAAAAAATTCATTAAAAAATCTGTAAAAAAAGAAAATCCACGCGCAGCTAGATCGACATCCGTTAAGAGCACTCAGGCCAGCGGATCGAGTTTTTGAGCCGAAACTCAAGTTCCCAAAACCATGTACCCCACGCGCAGCTACATCGATAATCGGTATAAGCAGGCAGGTGAGAGGAGCGACTTTTAAACGCAAAATCCAGGCTCCTACAACCTCATACTGCTGGAAGCAAATTTCATAAATCGTTTATTAAATACATTTAATGTTAATGCATTAAATTTAATAATTTTTACATTCAATCTAATGTAATTATACATTAAATTTGGTATGTTTTTAGTTACTTTTAAATTTAATGTACAAAGCTTTAATTTCAAAGTACACGTAACTTATTTACGATTTAAGGTACAAAATCATTAAATTGAATTAACGAATGTACAGTAAATTTAAGGTTATTTTTAACATTGTATTTAAACATCAATAATATACACAGGGTCCGGAAAAGGAGGCCAATCCATTATAAAAATAATCTTTGGGTAAAAAAATAGGACTTTCATTTTAGCGCTTTTTTAAAATACAGAGTGTCAAAAACTAATTAAAAAAAATGTTTGCGCTTTAGTTCAGTCATTTCTTAAGATATTAAAATTAAATAAAGAAATCATATATTTTATACTGAAATTTAGTTAAAAACAATAACTAAACTATTGAAAAAAAAGTGTAAATAACGACCCCGCAGATCCCACGGTGCGGAGGCCGCAGCCAATCCAAGGGCTCCCTCAAGTCCCTTGATGAAAATTAATACATAAGAAGGATCAAGATGGGTAGGGCGCATTCAAAGATCTGCTGGAGGCGCACATAGTCTTAGTTACCACTGGTTAAACGGTACAAGCCGATTTATTTTGCAATTGTTTATTAATTGTTTTTAACTAAGTTTGCAAGAAATGTGTGTTTTAATAAAAATAATTTCATTCCAATATCTTAAAAAACGCCTAATTTGTAAGTGAAAGCAATTTTTTTAAATTAACTTATGACACCATAGGCCCAATTCTGTACGTATATTTTTTGACATTCCCTGTCCTTATCTCTTTTAGGGCAGTGACATATTTATGTTACTACAGACTAAACAAAGATCCTTATTCTGAGATTCTCTTTCCCTTTACATTTATAGAATTGCAGCCCATGTACTAAAAAAAACGCCAAAAATGACCAAATGAAAGTCCTATTTTTTTTAACCTAAAAAATGTATAGTTCAATCGTTTAATTTGATGCAGTTTTTAATTCATTTCCTATTTTACCAGTGTTACAATAATTCGTCTGATTTTAAACAAATAAATTGGTTATTTACCATTAAATTCGTAACCCAAAACTTTGTAGTGTTTTGGGATTTTAATTTTTTAAGAATAACTCAAACTTTGTATTTTAATATGTAAAAACTTTGCGAAGTGTGGTTTTTTATTTCTGTAAAAAATGTTTCAAAAGGAAATACAATTCATTTCCTAAAAAATGTATAAGGGCTTTAATAAATCCGTGTAGAAAACTACAACAGCCAAAATCATTTTTACAGTGCCATCTATGTGGTAATGGCTGAATTTTATGATATGGCCATTTTTAATTTATCTAACTTAAATTTAAAGCCGAATCCTAAATAATAGAAATATAGAAATACATGCTTCCATTTGTAGCATAGGCCCAAAAGCATAAAAAGAAGAATTTTTAGTGCATAACCTAATCTTGTTCAACGTTTGTTTTCGGTATTTAACAAGTTCGAAAAAGTTTATTAAAAGTGATATAATTTTATTAGAACCAATATATAAAGGTACTTTATAAGTTTTAAAAATATAAAGTCAGTTTTATATGCAGAAAAAAATATATTTTAAGTCAAAATAGGTTTGATTTAATAATGGCATTTATGGCGGATGCAAGTTAAAATTTGTTGCCTTGTAAAAATCTCACATAAAAGCAAATTAGATGTGTCGTTATTTACTGCATGTAATTACTTTAATGTTAATTTTATTGAATCAGTTAGAGCTGCTTTACTTTAATGTTAATTTTATTGAATCAGTTAGAGCTGCTTTACTTTATGGTGTCTTGAGATTAGTAGTTTTTTCAATTAAAACACTACATCATCACAGTAGTATAATTAGTAAAGCTTTCATCTAATGTTGACTCTAAACTGGCAATCTGGAAATTTGATCAAACACTTGATTAATGTTTATTCCTTTTAGTAAAATGGATGCTGATTTATATGATGAATTCGGTAACTACGTTGGTCCAGAACTAGACAGTGATGATGACGAAGAAGAGGATCAGGAACAACAAGATGAAGATGAACAACGAGAGTATGATGTGAGTATTTATCTACATACTCCTCTGAATGCAATACAAAATTTCTATGGACTAGAGTAATTTTTATAAATATTGTAAAATTGATGTAATTATTGTTAAAGTTCATCATTAATCTTCTTTAAGATTTTAATTTGACCTTTAAACTTCCTTTAGAAAAGTAGACATCTTGCACTTATTTTTAAATAACATTATTTTATTGTTAATTAGGATGAACAAATGGAAGATGAACCCCAACCAATGGCTATAGTGTTACATGAGGACAAACAATACTATCCTTCAGCTCTACAAGTTTATGGTCCGGATGTTGAAACTATTGTTCAAGAAGAAGATACTCAAGCTTTAGATGTACCTTTAGTTGAGCCTGTAAAAAAGAAAAAATTTCAACTGAAGGAGCAAGATTTGCCTGAAACTACCTACAGTATGGAGTAAGTAACAAATGTTATAGTATATTTAGTTTGGGTTCCCCTGTCTCAAAATTAAATAAGACGTAATTTTTTTAAATGTCATTAATGTAAATGCCTTAAATATAATTTGCTAGTGGTGATTGTAAGTAATGATGTTGACATTTTGGATTTATAATAATAATAATATTATCCTTTATTTGCCAACAAAATCATAGGTAAAAAGAATAAAACAACATCACATATTAAAGAATCTTTATATTAAGATAGTTCACTCTTGAAACGGCTTTTCTTAGGAATGTGATCGAATTTGAATATATAGTTAACAAAAGTGTCTTATTTAATTAAAAAAAAAAGGAAATTTTTTAATTGTGTGTCGGACGAAATATTAACAATTAAAATATGCATAATTAACATGCTGAAGGTCACTACATATAACAAAATGCCAATACATTTTGTACTATCTCAAAAACGGTTTTTACCATATTTTTTAAAAACTAAAGCAACATAGATCCAAAAATTATGAATTTTGTAGAACAAACCTGGAATTTCTTGACCGGTTTATTTAGAAAATAAAGATTTTTTAAATAAAAATAATTTGAAAACATCTGACGCGTAGTGGGGTACAGTGATCACAACTTGGCAACGCCCGATAATTCAAACCTAAGTTAGTTAGGTTAGTTCTTCAGAATGTGACATTTTTTTAAAATATATTTCTCTATATTTTTATTTATTTTCTTAATGTATTGGGATGTCAACATAACAAACTGTATAGGTATGAGACTCACACTATATGAACGTTACTATACACACGTTTACTTTATAGATATTCAATATAGACATTTGAGGCGCTGCCCGATTTATTATATTTAAAGTTATTACTGAATAAGAATGTGTCTGTATATTGAAATTTAATATGTGTTGGGTACAGTCTTGTACGAAAAAAAATTCTTTATGCCTGAGAATCTTTAACTTTTGGTACTAACTTAAAGGCTATGCTTTTGTCTACGACTGTCGCGAGTGAACTACCTTAATTATTATCATAAATAGAAAGTATTTGTGGACAAAGATCATTAAAATTTGAAATATGGTATAAAAAAGAAACCTAACCTATACAAATTAACCATTACCCAAAAACTAGAGGTATCAAAGTCAGTATCAGCAAGGACAAATAAGACAAAACAAGTCAAGTCTGAGCCACTCGCAAAATATTCTATTGGTTATAAAAGGCCTTACTTTTAAGGAGTGATGCAACAGATTTTCTAAAGCATGTCAGTGTTTGCTCAGTTTTAATATTGTTTGGGAGATGGTTCAAAATTTTAATACCTAAATAAATTAGGGAGTTCCTAGATAATTCTATTCTGGGAATTGGCATTGGAATGGTAAAATTTTGTCTGATATTATAAGGTTTACCAGTACAAATGTTATTAAGATACATTCCAAATTTTTTATATATAAAGCAAGTTGTTTCTAATGTAAAAAAGCACAATATCAATATTTTTAAGTCTCCCCAAGGACTTTATGACAAACACACCTAATTGTTCTTTTTTGTAAAATAAAAAAGGGATTAAAGAGATTTTGACTGTGACAACCCCAAAATGCAACTCTGTAACGCAAATGGATTTCAACAAGAGAAAAATATACTAATCTTGCAGCTTCTGGTTCCAGTTCATTTGCTACAATCCCATAGCTAGCCTCCATGTCAAAGCCAAAAGTGATCATGAAACTTCAATCTACCATTGATGAATAGTCCAAGAAATCTGTTACTGTTATTTATCTTAAATTGTTCATACCGAATCATCATTAGCAAACACACTTAAAACCCGACAACTTAGTTTTATTTACATTTACATTTAGAGATCAGCAAAAATAGTGAAATGACTTCTTATGCCAGGAAATGCAAGGTCATTTATATCAAAAAGAAATAAAATAGGGCCAAGCACAGAACCCTGTGGAACCCCATGGTTCACTCGGCATTTATTAGACAGAATTCCCATTGATTTAACAATCTGCCTTCTACCCGACAAGAATGATTGAAACCACCTAAGAGCAATACCTCTTAATCCATAGTTGAAGAGCTTACCGTAGTACTCCATGATTCACTCAAACTCTTTGGTGAACACCGCTGCGTCAATATCTCCCACATTTAGGCTCAAATAAAGATCCTCCAGGAAGAAAAACCTTGCATTATTCGTGCTTGTTCCCTCTCGAAAAGCAAACTGACATTGACCTAAAATATTATGCTTAGTTAGAAAAGTTATCATTCTTTCTTTAACTAACATAAGGATGATCTTAGGTAAACATGGTAAGAGTGAGATGGGTCTGTAATTAGCTAGATCATTGAGTTCGCCTCACTTAAATAGAGGTTTTACAATGGAAATTTTAAGATTATTCGTAAATGTCGTAGTCTCAGAAGAAACATTTATGGCATAAGCCAGGGAGGAGAATGCCCAGGCAGACTTTGAAGGATCGTAATAGATAATCTGTTAATTCCAAAAGTGTGTTTGTTCTCAATAGCATATAGAACTTTCTTAATCTCATGAAGGTCTGTTTGAACAAAGTAAATAGAGCCTTTAATAGAAGTATGTTGAATATAGGATAAAGGATCAGTTTGGGGTTTCAGACGATTTGTGAGTTTTTCTGCTACTGTACAGAATAAAAACACTAGCATCAATTAGATATTGTTTAGTTTCCATTGCATTCCCTCTAAGTCCATTTATGATCCTCCAGTTCTCTCTGGTTTTACTGAATATTTTTTTTCATTCTATCCCTATAAAAATTTTGTTTGGCATTTTTTATAACCTGTTTATCAGTAAAATAAAATAAACTATGTCATCAGTAAATAAAATACCTTTTGTTCTCAAAAGCAATATATAGTAAATACACTTAATTATCATATTATTATTTCTGGACATATAGTTTGATACATTAATTTACACTAATCCTACTGAGTCAGTTGAGAAATATTTATGAGAGAAATATTTTTTTTTATAATTTCTTAGGAAATGCCTCTAGGATTACTTACTTCCATTACAAAGGAATATTTCCTAAAAGGATTTTTTAAAAGACAGCTTGGTTGATTGTTACAAATTATATTTCTCTTTAAGTTATTAATTTAGAGAAATTTTTGGCTTTAATTTGAAAATACATGATGAAAAATCCTTAAAGTATTCTTAAATGCCCATAATTTTAACTTCATAGGCCTCTTATAGAGCTGATTTTATTTAAATGGAGGACAGGATATTGTGAAATTAAGTATTGAAGGGTTCATTTAAAAACGGGTTATTTAAAATACGCATAATTCCTTAGGAAACTTTATTATCTAATATATTTAAAAGAGTGTGCAACATATGAGAACCTTCTTTATTATTTATTTCTCAAAAAAAGTTCATGCTTGTTGCTAACCTTTTTGTTGATAATATCATAGTCTAAATGCATTATGTAGTGTCTAAAAATTTTACAAATTGAATTTACAAAATTCAAAACTTGGCATTAATTTTTGAGATATGTAGTAAAACAGCAGTTAAATAAATTATAGTAGTGGTATATCTTTAGTTTTTTAACTTTGTTTTAAATAAAATTTCCTCTTTAAGGATTTTTAATTTTAAGACACCATATATAATTTGTATAAAAGGTGGCATTGTCAAAACAAGTTTAGCAACCTATTTTCGGGTCGTTGAACACTATTATGAAGTTTTTTTGGGAAAATCACGCGAGAACCCGAATTTTCGCTTTCACTCATACAACTTGTATTTTCCGATCACTACCTTTAAATTTCGCAAACACAACACAATCTTTAATCATTTTTCCATAAAAAATAAGAAGACCGTTGACTTGTCTGATTTTTTGAGAGATGTCCACGATTTAAATCAAAACATGATTTCAGAAGCCGGGAATTCGTTGTATGATTTACTATGCGGTATTGCCACGTTAACGTGGATTTTCAATTTTATTAGGATGGAAAACTTGCTAGTTGAAATGCAATTAATTGTGATTATTGCAGTATTGTAGCATAAAATGTGAGTAAACGTACAGAATCGGTATGCTAAACAAAAACAGATGGTTCAGCAAGCTACTGTAGTCTAAAAACCAAGATCAAACCTGAATTAACCTGAACTAGATTTCACAAAATAGGTCAGTTCAGGTTTGATCTTGGTTCTGTTTATGATTGGCATTCCGATTATGCACGTTTACCCATACTGGAATGACTATAATTAATTGCATTTAAACTACATTCTAATGAAATTTAAAATCCACGAATCCACGTCAACGTGGCAATGTCGCATAGTAAATAACACAACAAATTCTCAGCCTATGAAATCACGTTTTGATCTCAATCGTGAACATATCCCAAAAAAAAAGGTCACACGACAAGCCAATGGTCTTCGTACTTTTTAGGAAAAATTCGTGTTGTGTTTGCGAATTTTACTAGAAGTAGCCAAAATTTAAAGGTAGTAATCTGAAAATACAAGTTATACGGATGAAAGTAAAAATTTTTTTTTTTTGAAAATACAATGTGAGAACGCGAAAAAAAAATGTATATTCGTGTTCTATGAACCGAAAATAGGTGATATGTAAAAAAATCAGTGGAAAATTAACTATTCTGATTAATTACCATTATTTCTTATATTTTTTGTAATGAAAATATTTCATCAATGTTTATATTTTTTCAGATTTTTAGCTGACATGATGGACAACACATCCCTTATTCGAAACGTAGCTCTAGTTGGTCATCTTCACCATGGAAAGACAACATTTGTTGACTGTTTAATAAGACAAACTCATCCTGGATACCAAGATAATGAGGAGAAAAACTTGAGATACACCGATATTCTTTTTACTGAACAGGAACGAGGATGTTCCATCAAGTCGATTCCTGTGACATTGTTACTGCAAGATATTAAGAATAAAAGCTATTTGATGAATATTTTTGACACACCAGGTAAAAAAGCAAGAATTTATTATCTTATACATTTTATTTATGCTGGCTGTTTCAATGTTTTGTAATGATCATTAATAATTTTGTTAATATAGGACAATTCATATATATGTTGCGGTTTTCATCTGGAAATTGGACTATTTCTTACCTTATCAACTTCTACTTACACAGGCTGGTTTTAAATCTCTAGAAACTATCAGCTAATCTGTCTTTTTAAATACTACTTAATTGCTTGTTCAAAAATTGTGAACTTTTCTACAAATTTGTAAAAACTGCCCCTCATAGCATTTTAAATTTTGTAAAAACTTTGGATATTGTAGAATAACATAAAAGAGAATGTTGACCAAAATTGTCCTATATTATGATGGGGAATCTAACAAGTATAGAAAACAGAAATAGAACTCTTTTTAAATTCCATTTCTTATTTAGGTCATGTTAATTTTTCTGATGAAGTAACTGCAGCGATGCGCCTGTGTGATGGAGTGGTCCTCTTCGTCGATGCAGCAGAAGGTGTTATGTTAAACACTGAGCGCCTGCTAAAACATGCAGTGCAAGAGCAACTGCAAATCACAGTTTGTATCAACAAAATCGATAGGTTGATGTTGGAATTGAAGTTGCCCCCACAGGATGCCTATTATAAATTGAGACATATTGTCGAGGAAATTAATGGGTTATTGACGTAAGTATATTATTTATTTATTTATTATATACAATGTACAAAGTAACATGATCCAATTACAAAGTACTTCTACAAAATTTAAATCTAAAGTTAAAATTTAATCTAATTTTAAATAGTTGATAAAATTTCAACAATTCTTTTTTTAAAAGAACGATTATTAGCATTGAAAATGTCTGCCTCAGACTATAGTCTATTGTAAGAATAACAAAGTCTATATAATGGAGAGTTAGAATGATTGTTACTTATTATTATGAATAAAAAAAAAATTCTTGATTTTTAATCCTAAAATATATTTATAGTGTCTATAGTTTGCAAGATTGAATTTATTTAACAGGAAATCACGTTTTCTTCTATATTACTTCAGAAAACTATTTTTTATAGTTTAATTAAAATATTGTTTAAAGTAACAAATTCTTGTTACCAACTTACAATCTGATGATTTGTGTGTGTACCTGATATTAGGTAGTGTTTAACTGTGAAAAGTGAACTTCTAAAACCTTGAAAGTTTTCTAAACGAATGTTAGCGGAAGAAAAACTTGCTATTCTGTTGAAAATAATAAATCCAATTGTAGAAAACCTTACGCCTAGATACTCTTTTAGTAGAACCGGTAATGGCAAAAAATACAGTAAGTTTAAAATACTACCATACTGATTTCAGTAGTATGCAGTGTTTTAAATCTGTATACTGCTCAATGGTTCGATCAGTCTTGGAGAATGCATCTCCAGTCTGGTCATGAAATTTACAAAAATAAAATCGAGAGGGTACAGGTCTGTTTCTTCAAATTTGTTGCTCTTAAGCAACGTGTGCCATTCAGTGTGGTAAGGGATTATATGAAGTTGTTATCATTATCCAATAGACGCATCTATCTTGACCTAATATTATTTTATAAGATCATAAACTCTATGGTTGATGACCCTGAATTGTTAGGGGCTGTTGGATTCTCTGTACCTCAGAGGGTGTTTTGGGTCCATAGTCTTTTTAATGAACCATACCATAGGACAAACTATGCGTTTAACACCCCACTGTCCAGACTGAGTAGGGAAATGAATTCACTGCCTAGGAATGTTGACTCTTTTATACTCTCTTTAAGGGTAATATTAAAGAATTTTTAAGTAATTAAATTTTTACATAATAGACTGACAGTATTATTGTTTTAGTCAATTGTTATTCTTTTTAGTATTGATGTGACTTGTGATATTTTGTGATTGTCCCATTTCAGATTTTTTATTCTTATTTAACATAATATATAAAATGGAATTTGCATGATTTATTGCCGTTAATAAACCATTATCAGATTTACAAGCCAAACGGCTTCGCACTCCCTCCAAGGAATATTGGACTCATACCAGGTACACAAAGATACCAAAAGTATGAAGCTCTGTGGGAACCGTTTTCATGTTATCGGGTTCTAGGTGACGTGGTCTGCATCGGCTTATAAAGATGCTCACTAAGGCCTAGTCCCTTGATGTTCTGCAGGAGATTCTTTGGTATCACTTCAGTTGTTGACAGTATTATGGAAATCGTTTGGACGCTGTTCATTGGAGATTTGCACCTCCAGATCTCTGTATCTGGCGATCTTCTCGTTGTATTTTGGCCTTAGATTGTTGTTGTGAGGTACAGCAATGTCGATTAGTGTAGTTCGCCTAGAAATTTTATCTATTTATTGGTCGAACTGCTTACCAATATCCACCAATCCTCTTCCTCCTTAGTGTCTTAAAAACATTGTACGTTCAATAGCACTCCGAAGGTGCTTTTGTTAGGAGTGTCTTTATTTTTCTTTGCAGGTTTTAGATGTCCATCATGCTCCATTTTACAATTCCAAAAGAGTAGCTGAGCGCAGAACAAGCATACGTGTTGAGCGCCTTAAACAAATGTCTACTATTTAATTTAGTTCGTAATACCCGCCTTACCCTCCTGACAAGTTCGGTTGTCAATTCGGCCTTCATAGTGCGATGGTCAATTCTTTTAGCCTGTTTGGTACCCAGATATTTTTATGTTTGGTCTGCTTCCATTGCAGCTATAGTTTCAGCTTTCTGCATTTCAAAAGCCCCTGGTTGTATCTTCCCTTTAACGATGTTCAAAATACGGCACTTGTCAAGTCTAAATTGCATTTCGATATCCCGGAGAACTCCTCTATAATTTTAAGCATTTGTTCCAGCTGGTTTCTGGTAGCAGCCATCAGTTTATGATCATACTAAAGCCGTATCTGGTGGAGTTCAAACAGCGTGATAGTGGGTTCATTGCAAGGCAGAACCACAATAGACTAAGTGAATCGCCCTGAAATATTCCCCTTCGTATCGGAATAGTGTTAGTTTCGATGGTGTCGCTGGATGGCACTTGGAATTGAATCCTAGTTCTCCAGGTTGACATGATGCGTTCTAAAAAGGAAACAAAATCATTATCGACCCTATATATTCTCAATATAGTTTTGAGCCACTCATGTGGCATTGAGCCGAAGGCCTTCTTATAATCCATGTAGGCAGCAAAGAGGTTTCTTAGGTTGGTACAGGCTTGATCAACAATCAATTGTTCCTTGTATCCCATTGCTCCCCTCGTGCATCGTTTCTGTTGAGTTGCAGTGATGTTATTTTGCTCACAATGTGCATAGATGCGTTGGGTCAAGCAGAAGGCGATCACTTTATACAGTGTGGATAGGCAGGTGATTGGCCTATACTTAGCTGGGTCATGTGTGTTGTGTTGGTCCTTTGGTAGGAGGTACATAATACCTTCGGTCAAGAACAGTGGCATTTTTGCTGGGCTAAGAAAAACATCATTAATAAGATTAGCCAGCTGACAGTGCATATACCAGAACTTTTTGAGCCAGTAGTTCTGGATCCCGTCGACACCGGGAGCTTTCCAGTTATGGGATTCGTTGATTATTCTTGAAATTTCATCAGTAGTAAATGGCTCAACCTGCGTCTGGCTGTAGTCTTGGCAGATTTGGTGTTCTTCATTGATCCAGCCAGCTACGATGTTACAATTGGCTGGTGTGGAAAGTTGATTTCCCCAAAACTCTTCTACCTGCTCTCTATTGGGATATCTATTCTCTGCCATATCAGGTGGAGAGTTTAGGTTACGGTAGAGTCTTTTCTGATCGCTGGAAGAGCGCATTGTCGCATTTTCGGTTATTGCTGGTCTTGTATCTCTTTAGCCGTCCTGCAATAACAGCGAGCTTCTGTTTCAGCGAATCAAGGCATTGCTGAGCAGTAACATTTGCTGGATCTTGTTTGCGAATGATATCGGACACAATTCATGATTTCTTCAACTCGCCTTTGCAGTCTACTTGTTCTTATGCCCCTGATGTACTCCATCAGCTGTCCTATATCTATTTGAAGATTTTCAATTTTCTTATTTAGACGTCTTTCCCATGGTTTGTGTGTTGGGTAACCATTATTATTATTATTAAATTAAAAGTGTTCTTCATTTGGTTCGGAAACTATTGTTCTACTCAAAAACATACCGTTACAAAGTTTGTAGGAAATAAAACTACCTTTCAAATACTTTTTTGTTTTTCAAAATCTGTCCAGTAGTTACCGATGATATTTGCAAAGGGGATTAAAAAATGTCGATTTTGTTATCTTCTATATGTATTAAAATACAACTGACTGGTTGACTGATCAAGGCACAGCCGAAACTGCTGGGTCACGAAGCATGAAATTTTGCGTAAAGATTTCTTAAATGACGTAAGTGAGCATTAAGAAAAGATTTTTGTATATTCGTCCCCTAAGTGGGTTAAATAGAGGATGAAAGTTTGTATGAAAGTTCTTCATTTTGGTAGTTGGAAATATAAAAATTAGCATATAGGCCTATGGTTAAAAAAAATGTTTACTATATAATTTTTTTTTAAATTCATCTTTTAAGGGAGTAAAATAGGGGAATGAATGTTTGTATGAAAGTTTTTCATTTTCCAAGTTAGAAATCTAAAAATTAATATATAGACTTATGGTTAGAAAGAAAAGTTTAATATGCCACCCTTTTTTGGAAATTCATACCTCAGGGGGTAAAATATGAAATGAAAGTTTGCAGGGAAAAACTGACGAATTGTGTCCCGTTTAGTCTTGAGAACGACCACGATAATTTCAATGATATGCACACGAGTTAATACAACTGAGCGATTATTTTCAATATAAACCGCCAATATTTCGGTGCATTCTATCGGTGTATATCGATACATGGTTGAAATTATACTGAATTGACATTTACAAAACGTGATTGATGACACCGATCGATTAAGAATTGTCGACGTTCCCTTGACCAGATTCAGATGGCGCACCCTGTATTTATTTTATTCAAAATGTTGAGTCGAGATATCGTCCAGGAAAACTTATTAGATGCCAGGTTACATGCAATAAAACCAGTCAAAAAACCTTCACTGCCTAAAAAAAAATAGACGTTCCCTACTAGAATTCATGCCAATTGAGCAAAACATGACCGAAAACGACTCGTAAAATTTTGGGACCATATTCTGCTGATGACTTGTTCCTAAAACGTTATTTTTCGTTATATGTCTCAAAATACGACAAAGCATGGTTCTGCCAAGAAAAAATTAATGATTTATTCTTTTTATTCAAATACAGTACACTACAGAATAAACTATTCCAAACGGTACAAAAAAAAAAACAAATGACATTGTAAATGACACAAAGCTTACAAATAAAATCAAACAAATATAAACATAGTTATTGCAAAATAAAATGATATTAACAGTTATTAACACTTGTTACATAACAGGCACAAAATTATCACATATTATCCAGAATTAAGCGTTTGTTTTAATTTACACAAAGTCATACAAAACAAATCAATATGCTGAAAGTTTAAGTTGTAGTTCATTAAAAGGTTCTCCACAACATTGTTCTTGCCGTAATTAGTTCGGTGGACTCTTATAGAGAAGAGTTGTACGCTTCTCGTATTTTTTTGAGGAACCCGAATTGATACCAAGCTAAGAATATCCTGACAATCTATAATATCATTAATTAGTTTGTATAAAAATATAAGCATAGCATTTTCTCTACGAGTTTTAAGAGACTTTAAACCACACAATAACAGTCTAGTGTTATAGTTGATGTTTCTGGATGGAAAACGGTGCTTAAAAAGTAGATACTTAAAAAATCTGTTTTGAACTTTTTCCAGACGATCTATGTAGCATTGATAAAACGGACTCCATATTACAGAGCCATACTCGAGCACACTGCGGACCAAAGAGCAGAACAATGTTGTAATGGCCTTAATATCTCTTATATATTTGGTGTTTCGCTTAATGAATCCTATCAATTTACAACTTTTTAAGACAATACTATTTATATGCTTATCGAACGATAGGTTGCTTTGAAAAATAACACCCAAATCCTTAAATTGAGTTACAGCATCGAGAGGGACATTATGTACATGATATTGAGAGAACAAAGGATTTGAGATTTTATAAAAACTTAACGATTTACACTTATTAACGTTTAAGGATAACAAATTTCTTTTACACCATTCCACTACACGATCTAGATCTGGTTGCAAATTTAAGGAACCACTTATACTATTATAAAACTTTAGATCGTCTGCATATAGAAGAAAAGAGGATAACCGGAAACAAGTCCCAATGTCATTGATAAATAGAGAAAATAATACAGGTCCAAGATGAGATCCTTGTGGGATTCCAGATTTCACTGTTATGATTTTTGAGGTAACACCATTCATTCTAACAACTTGTGTCCTTCCCCTCAGGTATGATCCGAGCCATGACAGGTAAACACCGGACACACCCATCACAGATAACTTTTTTAACAATAGAGAGTGACAAACACTATCGAATGCCTTGCTTAAATCCGTGTAGATGACGTCAACCTGTTGTTTGTTTTCCACTGCGTTAACTACGTAGTTGTAAAAAGTGACTAGATTGGTAGTAGTTGATCTTCCTTTATAAAAACCATGTTGCTGTTTGACTATTTTTCTTTTAAACGTTTCAAAAATTTCGTCCGTTATAATAGCTTCAAATAACTTGGGGAGGGCGGATATGATAGAAATGCCTCTGTAGTTGGCGATATTGGTTTTGTCTCCAGACTTAAAGATTGGAATCATAGAGGATTCTTTCCAAATTTTTGGGAATTGTCCAGTGTTAAAGGATAGCTGAAAAAGGTTACGTAGGGGAGCAACTAATGAGTTGCAGCAATGTTTGATAAAAGCATTAGGTATGCCATCCAATCCGGCATTTTTGTGCACATCAAGACCTTTTATTTTGTTCAGAATTTCGTCCGTGGTAAAAGTGTGGTTGCAGAGGTTTGCAATGAATTCAACTTTTGACGTGTCAACCTGAGATAGATCTAAATTGGAGTGATCAGCGAAACAGGTTTGAAAATAGTCAGCGAAAGCATCGGCGACTGTTTTTGGTGTCGAAAACGATTTATCTTCATAATTCATTTCACAGGGAATTCCGGCATTCTTGTTTAAAGAATGTATATAAGACCAAAAATGTTTAATACTTTCCGGAATCATAAGTTCAGTTTTCGATGTGAAAAGCAAATAGTTGAGATCGATTTGCAGCTTACACTCTTTGCGCAGGAATGAATATTCATCATAATTCTCTTTACACTGGTTTCTTTTATATCTTCTGAGGGCCTTATTCTTCCTAGCTAAAAGCTTACGTAGACTATAATCGAACCAACTAGGATATTTGTTATCTTTTACAGTTCTAGAAGGCACAAACTGCTCTATCGCCTGATATATAATGTTGTAGAACTTACTGAGAGCTTCATTTACATCCATACTCGTTTTTAAGAAGGACCAGTCAGTATTTACAAAATAATTATTTAAGGCGGCATAATCTGCTCTTTGAAAGTCGTGTACTTTTATCGCATTGTCAAGCCTTAATTTTGGAATTTGAGTTTTATTTACAGTAAATTTGAAATGAAGCGGAGGGTGTAAAGGATCAATAGTGCTAACATGGTCACACCTTTGAACCGACGGTGCTTCTATTGCGTCATCTATTAGGATGTAGTCCAGGATCCTGTCCATATTGTTCTTAACATTGTTTATTTGCTGTAATTCAAGATAATGCATTCCATCTATCAGCGTCTCAGCTGCAGCCGGCCAAGCACTTACAGGAGTATAATGACCTTCGTCAAGAGACCATGCAACATGAGGACAGTTAAAATCGCCAGCGATTATGAATTTGGCATTTGGGTATCGGTTTCTTAGACTTTCACATGTGCGTAGAAATGATTCGTAGCTATTTACGTTACTGTTGGGGGGAAAGTAGACACCACAGATTATTACATCTTTGCCTTTAACTTGAGCTTTTATCCATATGTCTTCGAAGAATATATTACGCTCTGTTGCTATTATGCAGGCCTGTATGTCGCTAAGCAGGGCAATGAGAACACCACCGCCACATTTTTCATTCAATTGGTCGTACGCCCTATCCAGTCTGAATACCTGGTAACGTTCGTCAAAGTATTCGTTATTTGAAAAATTATCGTTTAGCCAAGTTTCGGTAATTATTAAAGCATCGTAATCAGACGACATTATACTGTTCTTAAAATAATGAGATTTTGTGCGTAGACCTCTTACATTTTGGTAGTAACACTGAATAATAGTTTGTGCTGTTTGAGTATTAGCGGAGACATCGTTTATTTGAGTGACGTTTGACTTTGGTTGTTGGGAAAATCCACATTATTATTAGGTTTAGAGCTATGATTTAATCCCTCTGGATAAGTTGCCAATGCTTCATTTGTGTTATTTAAATATGGAGACCTTTTAAGATTATTAAGAATTTCACTGCAGATATCCGTCACCATGTTAGTTTTGTCAAAATATGTGTTAAGTTCATATGACCAAAATCTTATGTTTTTGAGGTTCATATTATGTATGTAACCCTTGATCGATAGATTAATATTGTATATAAAATCATTTAGAACTGGTCTGTTATACTGTATATATATACTGTTATACATTCCCAACCTTCTCATCTAAATCCGATTGTAGGTAATTTTATACAAGAAGATTAGACAAAAAAGATATTAAAATTTCACAGCCGTGGAGTAAGCTGGGGAAACCACAAATTCTCAGTTAAACATAATAAAGTCTCTGAAAAATCGTTGACTGAAGGTGATAAGAAATAATAAATCTTTTTTTCTCTAGGTCTTTCTATTTACTACAAAAATAAAAACTGTTTTACTTTTTGCCATTACTGCATAAATTTTTATTGGCTTTGATTATTTGATAATTTTCTTTGAATTTTAGTTTGTACTCAGATGATGCTAATCCACAAATTGTCTCGCCTGTACTTGGAAATGTATGTTTTGCCAGTTCTCAATACGGTGTATGCTTCACGCTAAAATCATTTGCAAATATTTACAACCTTTACTATGGTGAAGTTAATGTGGATGAGTTTTCAAAAAGATTGTGGGGAGACATTTACTTCAATCCTAAAAAGTAAGTAAACTCTTCTATAAAATGGGTTTTATTTTAGTAATTCTAAATATATTCATTTCAGTCGCAAATTTACCAAAAAGGCGCCACACAATTCGGCCCAACGTAGTTTTGTCGAATTTATATTAGAGCCACTTTATAAAGTATTTGCCCAAGTGGTCGGAGATGTCGACACCACTCTACCAAAAGTATTGGATGAACTTGGAATTAAACTTACCAAAAACGAAATGAAGTTGAACATAAGACCGTTGCTTAGACTTGTTTGCAATAAATTTTTAGGAGACTTTAATGGTAAGTATAATCTTAGAGTTGGTTAATATTTTTAACAGACTTCTAAAAGAAGGAGGTTCGTAAATTGGACGGTTAGGTTTTTTAATTTATATATATATATGTATATATATATATATATATATATATATATATATATATATATATATATATATATATATATATATATATTACTCGAAGCGGTGGCATCGATTTGAATAAAATTTTTTGCATCCCGTATCATTTTGGCTGAAATTGGTTGAGTAAACTCCAAAATAGCGCTTATAATATGGCGAACAAAAAAAAATTTTGTCCAATTTTATTCCAAAATTGGTATGGGAGAGTTTCATTTTGAAAAATTCAATATGGCAGGTCCAATATTTATTTATTCACTTAACGGACATGTCATTTACAAATACAATCAATATGAACAAAAAAAAATTACATGTTAAAAAATATCACATTAACATAAGAAAAATAAAATATCACAAACGGACAGGTAATATCACAAATCTCCAATTACAGTACTACATGACGTTTAAGTTGAGAGGCACTTGTATTAAATACATCTATTTCTATATTGTTTGCATTTTGCATGATTCTACTGATTGTTCCACCCTCCCCATATCGTATTCGGTGAGTTGAAATCTTAAATGTTCTTATCACGCGTAAAGTTCGAGGTGGCACATAGATATTCAGCCTTTGCAGTTTGGGGCAATCAACATGGCCATGCAAAATTTTGTAAGCTGTGGTAATATCAGCATTAAATTTTCTTGTTTTTAGATTTTGTAAATTCAGGCGTTTCTGTAAATCTGTATAATTAATATGTATAATGAAATACCCAACTTAAATGCCACATATCTAAAAAATCTTCTTTGCACTGATTGCAATTTACTGATATAAATTTGGAAATGTGGAGACCACACCACAGCATTAACCTCTAAAAGGGGCCTCACCTACGATACATACAAAATTTTTAAAAGTTAATATCGCTAAAGTCTCTTGTATTCCTTTTCAAAAAACCTAAAATTCTATTTGCCCTATTACAGCACTGAAAAACATGTTCTCTAAATGTCAGTTTACTGTCAAACAAGACTCCCAAATATCTAACAAGATCAACCCGCTCAATAAGCTTTTCCTCAAAGTGATATGCCCCAGGCAACACATGACTTAACTTACTAAATTGAATGTATTTACACTTGTTAGCATTAAGATGCATTCTGTTAGTTTTACACCATGTGTGCATTCTATTCAAATCATCCTGAAACCCGGCTCTATATTTGTCAGTCTTAACAGACATAAATGCTTATTTAATAGAAGTGCACCTAAGCTTATTTAATAGAAGACCATGATCCACCCTGTCAAATTCCTTAGAGAAATCAGTGTGCACTGAATCCACAGCAAACCCCTCCTTCAAGGCACTGACAATGTAGTCATGATCCCCAAGCAGATTACTTGAAAGAGAACGATTTTCACAAAAACCATACTGATTGTCATTAATAATATTTTTGAATGCTTTCTTCAAAAAACCAGAAACCAGCGACTCAAGGAATCTTGGAATCAGGGATATCAAACACACCGGCCGATAGCTCTCAGCCCTATCTCTATCACCAGCATTCTTATACACAGGTATTAAGTATGACTGCTTCCAAAAATCAGGGAACCTACTAGAAGACAGTGAAGGATTAAATAGAAGCCATAAAGGACTACTCAAAGCAAGAGCACTGTTCTTGAGAAATATTGCCGTTATTCCATCAGGCCTCGGTCCCTTTCTGGAATCAATCCCCAAAAGCACTCCCAACACGTCAATAATATGAATACTATAAGATCCAATATTTACATCACACAAAGCCGAGACTTCATTACCAGGACAATAAGACTGAGAGTCGACGTACACAGAAGCAAAATGGGCTACAAAGAGATCCGCAATTGTGTTGCCATCACTGCCCACAACATCGCCCAACCTAATTGTTTCCGGGATGCCATGATCGTAGCCCCTTGAATAAATGTAATTCCAAAACAACCTAGGATTATGTGTTAGACTTTGTTGTACATTATTGATATAAACATCATAACATACTCTGATTTGAATTTTACACCAGTGCCTAAGTTCTTTGAAAACATTGTATTCCACCATTGACTTGCCCTCCTTGTATCGTTTGTGGGCCTCCTTTTTCTTTAAAATATTAGACTTAAGGTCATTGCTATACCATATAGGGAACTTATAACTATTTTTTATGACTATCTTTGGTACATAGAGCTCTATACAATAGGTTAAAATTTGATAAAACAATAACACAACATTATTAACATCACCTATGAGCAGATCATCCCATGTGATGTGCAATAAAAAATTTGTAATACTATAATAGTCACCATTTTTAAAATCAAATATAATTGTTCACAATCCAAGGGCCTAAAGTTGTCATTTATATTAAAGCATAGCTCTAAGGCAGGATGATGAGATTCACAAGGAATCAGACCCACATCTGCACACACCACACTGGCATTAAATACATTAGAAAATACTAGGTCTAACATTACATTATTCGCATTCGGAACTTTGTTTATTTGCCTTAAGTTCAAAAATGACATAGTCTCTATAAGAAGTATCACGGCCTCCATCTGTCTATTCTTCGCAATACATTCCGAGTTCTCCAGGAACGTCCAATCGCGATCTGGTAAGTTTTAGTCTCCCATGCGAGATATTATCCTGCAAAAAAATATGTTCTCCAGTTTTTATGTTGTTTTCAATACAGTGGTATTCAATGCCACCTTTAAACTTTCCTCTAACTTTTCTATTTTCTCAAGTAACAGTAACACATTCTCCGACAAAACTTGATTTTTGTCCTGTAATTCAAGCAGTAGGGTAGTGAGCAACCGACACCTTCACCGTCGGCCATTTTTATATAAAATTAAAAATGGGCGTCTTAAAAATTTTACATCTCTCTATTTTGTCCAAAATTGATAATGGTGGTTTATTGGAGCATATATACAGATCTTAAATTAATTTCTTCAAACTCAGTAGGCGGGATAAAATATGTTGAACTAAAAAATTTACATCGTAAGTTCCTTAAATATTGGTATTAGGGGATTTTTTTTTTAAATTCAAGATAGAAAATTGACTATGGCAGACTAAATGTTTGTTTGGTACAACTTCATTCAAAACTGTATTTGAAGAATTGTCATGATCAAAGAATTTTTTTGTTTAATTTAGTGTGGTTTACGACTTTGGATAAAAGGGTACTTTGTCGATACCTTGAAAACATTGGTAGATACATTATACATCTCGCATACTACTTAGTTCAATTAATTTATGAATATATAATAATAAAAGGTCTTTATTTTAAACTCGGCGAAGTTCAGTAAAACTGCTCTACTCAACTGAATATAATATAACTTAAAAATAGAACGTAGTACATAATTTGTACACTAAAAGAACAAAAGTATATAATCCTTCACACTAAATCAAATTCGGATTAAACCAAATTAAGAACAAATGGCCAATATCTTGAGAGTAATAGTTAGGAATAAATAATTTAACATTCCCTGTTTAAAGGATTTTTGTACAATCTTTTAAAACTGTGAATTAATTTTAACCAAATAACACGAGAGATCGAATTGTAAACATTCACTGCAGTATAGTTGAATGATCTCTTATACAGAGACGTTCTGTGCGTAGGAACTTTCAGCAAATAAATATTTTACGACTGTCCACACTATATATAAATGTTCTATACTTCAACTTTTCTCTGAGATACACGGTAGAGTTCACTTTAAATATCCAATGAACCAATGACGCTAGATTTAATTTTTGTCTATTATGCATATTAAGCCACCCCAATTCTGCCAGCCTAGGTGAAACATGTTCCCCATTTCAGATACCACATATAAATCTGATGCAGCAGTTTCGAATTTCTTGCACAAAAGAGCTTGAGCAAACATCCAGACAGGGACTAAATATCACATCTGCATAATTGGCATGATTCATCACTAGCATTTCACATAGCTTTTTCTTTAGATTCTTGCTCACTATAAATCTGCTCCTGTAAAGATTCTTTAATAATGTAAATACTCTTTGAACTATGCATTTAACCTGAGTCCTAAAACGTAAAGTCCTGTCAATATATAGGATGTCCGGGAAAATGTGGGAAATCTCCCGGATATCAAAAAAACACGTGAAAGGAAAACTAAAAGTTCATATAAACTTTTTTCGTATAGGCCTTCTCTTCAGAGAAATGGGCTCCCAAAGAGCTGCAATGGAATCAGGTTTTTTACACATAATTATTCAACCACCAGGTATATTTCAATTTCTTTTTACTATGATGTATACCTTTCAAATTACTCTCCAAGAAAGTATTGTGAATTACTCACAGCTGCAAGGACGGACTAGCTGTGACACGCATGACTTCTGTCGGGTTGAATATGAAAAAGAAGAATTTTCCCCCGTCTCCTGTCAATTAAAAGTTAAACTAACAGCTTAGTTAAAAACTTCGTAAGGGGATTCAACATGGGCTCCGTGAATTCTGATACACTCGCGGGCCAACGAATTGAGGACTGCTGTACCCGCCACATTAACTCGGCATTGTTCCTTATTTGATCACAATGAAACGTGATTCTCCGTAGAAGTTCCTGTCTACTATCGACTGAAATGGAATACACCAAGGTTTTGAGGGGTCCCCACAGTAAAAATCCAACGACGTTAAGTCAGGAGATCGACAAGGCCAGGCAATAGGTCCTCCTCTACCTATCCAACAGTTTGGATAGACGTTATTCAGATGCTCCCGCACAGCAACGCTGAAATGAGGTAGTGCCCCATCGTGCATTTAGTACATGTTTCGGCGGGTTTCAAGTGTTAAGTACTCTATTAAATCGTGAAAAACGTTCTGAAGGAACTCCAAATAAAGTTCTCCATTCAGTCCTACCAGCAATACGAATGGTCCAATCAAGAAATTGCCAATGATTCCTGCCCAGACGTAATTGATTGGAACTGATGTTGAAGATGCAAAACCATAGTTGCATGAGGATTTTCATCAGCTCATACATGTGAGTTGTGTATATTTACGATACCATTTTTGGTAAACCCTGCTTCATCCGTGAAGAGAATAGTATTAATGAAGTTTACATTATATCGTTGCTGATCCAATAGTCTGTTGCAAACTGCATTCTATGGGGAAAATCTTCAGGAATCAGTTCATCAGTTGGAACTGTTATGTGGATATAACACCCGTTCTTGAAGAACTTCATGCACTATTGTTTTCGACGTATTAAACTACGCTGATAATTTTCGAGTGCTCGTTGAAGGAGTGTCATCTACAGCATTTAAAATATATTCCTCCAATTGCGGCGTACGTATTGTTCTTCCCTGACCAGCATCAGTATTTCTTTTCCCAAAATTTCCTAAAATTATGAAGAAACTTAATAATATTGCCTTATTAAATGGTATGAGCTACCATTTTCCCTTAGACGTTCGTCAACTCGTTGAAATGTTTTCTGATCTGGAAGAGTATGATTAGGATATCTGTCGTTATATAACCTCCTGGCTTTCAAAGAAATTTAAGGTGCAAGACCATACGTCAGATACATATCTGCGTACTCGATAAACGTGTATTCCATATTTCGAATTATTTTATAATTAATTTCACCACGAAATCCAAAATCATTAAATTAATATCCAAGACACATCATTAGGTCAGTGATGTGAAAGCTGACAAGTTCTAAAATGCAGGATATATATATTTCTTTCGTACCTAGTAAGGTTTGCAACAATACAAGTACTTAATTTTTAGTCAATAGTTAAAGGTATGTAAAAAAACGTTGTCCAAAGTTATCATACAGGGCGTAAAAAAATGGGATTATGAGTCACAGCTAGTCAGTCCCTGGAGCTGTGGGTAATTTGCAACACTTTCTTGGATAGGAATTTGAAGGATCTTATCTGGTGTACATCATATTAAAAAAAAATTGAAATATACCTGGTGGTTCAATAATTATGTGTAAAAAAACTTGATTCCGTTGCAGCTTTTTGGTAGCTCATGTCTCTAAAGAGGAGGCCTATACGAAAAAAGTTTATATGAAAAAATGATTTTCAACTTGACCAAAGCTGTAAAAACTTCCGTTCTTTATAAAAGTGTATACGAACTTGTAGTATTCCTTTCACTTGTTTTTTTTTCATATCCGGGAGATTTCCCACATTTTCCCGGACACCTTGTATAGCCTAAGGCTCTTAACAGTATCCAAAGGTTGATGTTTAACCCTATCAAGGACAATTATCAACTCTAAACCAGATAATGCGTTTCCTAAATTAATTACTACTGATTTGGATGAGTCGTGAGATTAACCTAACCGTTTAAGGCACTAGGACTGATAGGGACGACCACGGCTAAGCGCGGGTTCAAGCCCTGTGCACGGCAACTTACTTATTTAAGTTGTCAGACCATTAGAGGATAGTCCCACTAGTCGGTAGACACTTGACTGACAAAGAGTGTAAAAACTCGGGGTTAGTTGAGTGTCGAGGACCGTGGTTCGGAACCCACGTTAAAATGTAGGTCCAGTCGCTAAGTGGTTTCCGCTTCCGACGCGACTTCAAGCCCCAAATCTTTGAACTTTTTCTTTGATTTGGAGGAATTTAACTTAAGACCGTGGTCAGTGGAATATGAATGAATTACTCTCAGTGTATTATTTAGGGAAATGAAGACCTGTTCGGCGTTCTCTTTGGTGTAACTAGCATAGATCTGTGTATCATAAGCAAATTGATGAACCGAACAATCTTCAACAAAACCACTTATATCCATTGTATACAACATAAAAAGTAAAGGTTCCAGTACTGATCCTTGTGGCACGCCTTTATTCACAGATCTAGACTGAGAAACAGCATTATTTAGTTTCATAAACTGACTCATATTCTTCAAATAGTTACGAATAAGTCCAATTATATCATTTGAAAAACAATAATTAAGTTTAGTGCAGAGTAATTGATGTCCAATAGTATCAAAAGCCTTGCTGAAGTCCAGTAGGATCGAAGTGTGGACTCACGACTGTCCGCACCTACAATATATCGTTCAAAACATTCGCAAGAACTGTAGTCGTGCTAAGGCTAGTATGAAACCCTGATTGACATTTTGAAAATAAATTTAACCATTTTAACATAAATAATTCTCTCGAAGATCTTAGCCATCACAGGCGACAAACTAATGGGACGAAGGTCGGACAACTGTTCAGGACTAGAGTTTAAATATAAGATAAAACTTATTAAAAATGCGCTAAAGGGCGAAAAATAACAATATAAATTTTTATATAAAACTGAAATTTTAAAATCGGGCCAATACATACAGCCTACGGTAAAAAAAGCAATTAGATATAAAGTATTTTTCAATCTTTTTATGTAAATCCCATTTTGTCAGGTATTAATTTGGCCCCAATTTCAAAAATTTCAATTTCATATAAAAATTTATATTGCTATTTTTTGCTTTTTAGCGAATTTTTAGAAATCGGTTCAATTTTTTTTATAAAAATCTTACTAAAAATCAATTTTTTGATGACTTTGAACAGTATATAAACCACATTTAAACAAATCTATTTTCTTGTAGGTTTTGTCAATATGTGTGTGGAACATATCAATTCTCCATTAGACAATGCTAAGAAAAAAATTGATCACATCTATACAGGTCCAAATACAAGTAAAGTTTATGATGACATGGTAAATTGTGATCAGGAAGGACTTTTAATGGTAAGCAAAATATAAACATGCGTAATTGATTTGGAAAAGTTATTTTATTCTCCTTACGACCATTAAGGATGGGGGTAGACAGCAGTGTCGTAACTAGGGCGGTACCCAGGCACAGGGCGCAGACTTTGGATGGGACAGAAATGACCAGACCAGTAAGATTAGAACATTTTTCAAGTTATAGAAGTTCGCACCAAGCGCTTAAAATACTAGTTACAAACATCAAAGTTTTTATTTTTTCCAAACATCAATGTTATCCCCTTCAAAGTAGTTCCCTTAGGCAGCTACACACCGATGGAAACGTTTTTCCCACTGTTGGTAGCAGCGCTGGAAGTATTCAACCGGTATGGTCTTCAGCATATCGGTTACACTCTTTTGGATGTTTTCTAAAGTCCCGAAGTGATGTCCTTTGAAGACATTTTTCAGTTTAGGAAAAAGAAAAAAGTCACAAGGACTGATGTCACGTGAATAGGGAGGATGGGGAACCACAGGAATGCCTTCTGAGGTCAAAAATTCTGTGACGGAGAGGGTTGTGTGACTTGGGGCGTTGTCATGATGGAGCATCCATTTGTCTGCGGACATCTTTATAAAAAACTTGGTTGACAGTTTGTCCTGGAGGAACAAATTCTTTGTGGACGATTCCTTTTCTGTCAGAAAAACAAATCAGCATTGATTTGACTTTCGATTTGCTCATTCAGGCTTTCTTTGGCCGAGGAGACCTTTGAGTGTGCCACTCCTCACTTTGCCTCTTGGTCTCTGGATTGTATTCAAAAATTCATGATTATCACCTGTAATTACACAAATAAAGAAATCTTGCTGATTGACGATTCTGTCAAGAAGATCAAGACACTTGTTTTTTCAATTGTCCTTCTGCTCAATTGTAAGGTTTTTCGGCACCATTTTGGCACCGACCTTTTGCATGTGCAGATGTTCAGTCAAAATTTGATGAACGGTAAATCTGTTCAAATTTAATTGTTCACCCAACATTCTTAATGTTAAACGGCGGTCTGATCTCACCAGAGTCTCCACACGTTCGATGTTTTCGTCGGTTTTCGAAGTTAAAGGCCTCCCTGAGCGTTCTTCATTTTCAACATTTTCTCTGCCTTCCATAGGCCTGTTTTAACTTTTCAAACGTCACACTTGCCCATTCTCCAAACTTAACACAAAATTTAATGGCATAACGCTGCTCTAAATTCCGCTTTTCCATTTTGCATAACGCACAAATAAAACACAACTTCACTAATAGCAGTCGAAAAAATCACGTAGTTAATGGAAGGCATTGAAACTCGCACTGAGCGATGGGAGGGTACTAATACACGTGCTCTAGCAAGGACAACAGCGCAGCGTTTCCAGATCACTTGCAGTGTTGCCAACCTCATTACTTTTCTGCCACACCTCGTATTCTAATGGTTTCATCAATGGAGCTGTAACTGTAGTTTGGAGAGAGAACCAAAGTGGAATTTGCAGAGAATATACTGTCTGCCCCCCTTTCTTAACGGTCGCAAGGAGAATAAAATAAAATTTTCAAATACATTGACCGTGAAATTGTTTATTTTAATGGATAAATAATCCCTAAATTTTAATACTCAACACTTAGCAACCAGTGTCAGTTAAAAAAATTCAAAATTCCAATGGTGTTCTAGTTACACGTAAATAAAATTAAATTTCTTATTTTATGTTTTAATATTTAATTTATTTCTGTATAATTCTAGGTCATCCAAACCCTTTTATTAAAATAAATAATATTTTAAAATTAATGTGGCAATAAATGGCAAGATTTATCGATGTGAAGTACTATTTGCAAAATGACATCTTTATTTTATATTTGACAAAAATTAATAAATAACCGTGGGTTTTTAAATGAAGCGTTCTGCAAGGCAAATTACGGAAACAGCTTTACTTGAATGATACTGTTCATTAGAATTAACTTTCATACTAAATATTTACTTAATCCATCCTTAAATAAATATGTTTTAATGTAACCAAAAAACTATTGAGATTTTGACATTTTTTTTAACTACTATCTTTATAGCTTTGTCACATAGAATAACCTAAGTTTCAGACACCATGCCTATTTTGTGATAGAAATTCAGTATTATAATTTTATTGGGAAATGCTCGCTCTAAGAAAATTATAAAACATAAATTGAATTGTTGTTACAAATTTTGTTTTTCTTTAATTGTCTCTTCGAAGTTGGCAATTTCGACTTGATAGATATCTCTGACAACCTTTTAAAAAGTATCACCTGGAGCAGTAAGTTAAAATAAAAACCAAAGGAACAATTAACATCAGACAGTTAGATATTAATTTATTGTATAAATTGATTTTGCAAGAATGTATGACCTTGATAACTTTTTGAAAGCAAGAAATATCCTGAATCCCAATGTGATTTAATATTATGGAAAATGTAACTATAAGTCAATCCAAAATTGAAAATAAAAACACTCGTTCCGTATTTCATAATTGTGGATATCTAGAACTATCGCAAATTCCATAATTTTTTTCTTAACATATCTTGCTACTTCCGTTATTAAAACACTAGGAACCGAATTTGTTTTTTTTTTCTTAAAAATTGCTTGACATGTTTTAGTGAGGCTTAAAAATATCTTTCTAATCATTCTTCTTTGTGCAAAACAAAGACAGATCAGTAGGCTGAACCTAACATAATATTATGTTTTTTTGAATGGCTGTGAACAAAAGCATGGTAGGGATTAATAAATTGTTTTATTGTAGTTGTGTTTAAGTATTCTGTTTAGTAATGATTGCAAAGTAAGCCGACTTTAATTTATTCGGTCCTTGTTCCAGATGTAACCATGTAATCCGACTATCAACATATAATCTTAAAAAATTAGTATGGTCTGTCCTTATTTCATCCTAAGAGCAAAGTTACATACAAAATGTCGTTTATAAAGAGCTATAAATTGCTAAAAATCATGGTTCTTGGATTTAAACCATGTCAAATTGGAATTATCCTACGTTTCGCCTACGATTGCACGAGGCTCCTTCAGGGATCTTTATTCAACGTGATTAGAACACTGATTATCGAGGTGCAACAGCCCGGTATTTATACACAACTGATTCTCGGCGGACCGTGATCCAGCGTTACAATGAATTTCCACGTGTAATGTGGACTGTTGGACTGTAACCTGCATCTCTATTAATGTTATTTGGATATTTATAAATTTCGATTGATTCTCTAATTTTACGTTTAAAGAAACCAGACACTGATATGTCTTAGTTTGTTTTACATTTAAGGTGTGACCTGTGCATTGCTAATGTTCAGCTACTGCAGTACAATTTGTTTATTTCTAGTATATACATATCTACACCAAAATGTAGGTTTTAGAGCAACAGAAGACAAGGGGTTTTCTTCGAAAGTTTTCATGAAGATGTTCGCTACCACGTGTGACGGCAGAGATCCCACGGCCGCTCCCGATGTCTGGTGGTAGAAAGTTCCTTGAAAAGTAAAATAAGTGGAAATCAGACATGCGTTAATTAATTCTGCTAGGCTGGAGTCGATGTTGTTATTTAGTAATATACCCGGTATTATGGGAACTGAATCATTTATAGGAACATTTGTATACAGTGATTCTACATCAAAACTGACCAATATATCTCCGAGATCTAATTGGATGGTTTTTAATCTCTGGACCAAGCGTCCAGAGTTTTTACCAAGGATTCAGTTTTTCCTAAAAATGGATGTAAAAGTTTGGCCAGATATTTACCTATTTTGTAAGTTGGTGAGTCTCTTGCGCTGACGATTGAACGTATGAGTACATTTTCTTTATGTATTTTAAGCAGTCCGTAGAGGTGTGAAATCTTGAAGCTGCTTGGTTCTTCTGGAGTGAGGCTGGAGGCGTTGATTAGAGATGTGAGGTTACTTTTGATTTTGTTTGTTGGATCTATCCGAATGACTCTGTAAGTATTGTCGTCCAAGAGCTGGTTTATTTTTTCAGTATATTTGTCCTTATCCATAACAACAGCTGGTAGAACTAAGATGGTGTTCTTGTTCAATTTTTTAATAGCCATCCTTTCGGCTGATTTAATATTTGATTTACGCGGCTTTGATTGTTTTATAATCTCTTACTTGCTCTGAAAGTAATTTTCTGATGGAGGCTTCGACACTAGAAACTATTTCTTCCACTGATATGCGCCTTGGCGTGATGGCGAAGTTCTGTCCTTTGTATAAGATTGTTGTCTCTGCTTCGGTAATTTGTATACTTGACAAATTGACGACCGTGTTCATTGGTGTGCTTGCTGGATTATCGTTGCTTAAAAGTCCTTCGAATTTCCTTTTTTGTTCCATAGTGACATGTTGACAGATTCTTCTGCTTGGGCGTAGGTGATTTTATCCAAAATGGCTATTCCATCTTACATGTAATCCATAGAGATTACGGGCATTTGTATCCAAATCACAAGGAATTTCCTTAATCGTTTCTCTGACGAGGGCCGTCCTTGCATGTTTGTAGATGTTCTTGGCACTTCTGAAGATTATGTGGTGTTTTATCTGCAACGATTTTGGTATTACATTTTCGGCACGACATCCTAGAAGAAAGGTTAACGGGCATTTCATCTTACTGCTACGGATATCGCCAGAGGTTTGGCATCTTTTTTGATATCCTCCCCATAGAGGTTCGCTAATAAAGAACGAAAGATTTCACGGCTCTGGTCAAGTTGAAAATCATTTCCTGGATTTAGGCTGTGTCAAATTAGAATTATTATCCGTACGATTGCACGAGGAATCTTCAGGGATATTTACTTCGCGAGATTATTATTTGGCGTTATGATTTGGTAAATAGTGAGAAATGTAAGAGGGAAGATACACTCCCAGATTCACTAAGAAGACTTAGATTTGATCTAGCTGCTTCGGAAGTTAAATCTTTTAGTCGGTCAGTTTAGTTTTGCTTATGATATTGTCACAATTTGTATCTCATATATTAACAAATAAATCTTTACATATCGAATTTGCGGGTAAGAAGTTAAAGATGAAGCCTTGAAATTAGTAAGAATAGTTGTGTCTCGAAATTAAACATTATTTTCTAGTTTTCCCTGTTTAATAATAAAAGAAAATAATTTTTTACTTTCTTGTGTTTTTAAGTTTCAAAAATTGATTGACTTATTATTGTACTTATCGGTTTGAACCGTTCACTGTTAGTTTAGGCCTTGAAATTAGTAAGAATAGTTGTGTCTCGAAATTAAACATTATTTTCTAGTTTTCCCTGTTTAATAATAAAAGAAAATAATTTTTTACTTTCTTGTGTTTTTAAGTTTCAAAAATTGATTGACTTATTATTGTACTTATCGGTTTGAACCGTTCACTGTTAGTTTAGACCAGTTTTAAAATAGAAGATTTTTATGCGTTAGTGGGTATATTTGTATATTTAGCAAGTTGGTAAAGCCATACCCATTTTCACATGAATTTTCTTGGTATACTATAAGCCTATTACCAACATCCTCTCATTCCTAAGATTTGCAATTTTGTAATAGTATTTTACTATCAATCCAATCAAACGCTCTCATTAAGTCAAAATCGATGGAACTATTGTAACAATTTTGATGAGTTGATTTATAAATAACTTGTATAAGAACCGTTGCAGCCGAAAGTGTTGAATTTATTGCTTATAAAACTGCTGTCAGACAATGTTGTTTCTGTTCAAATATGACTGAAATCGCAATGTGAGTATTTTTTCAAATAGTTTGGAAAATTAATTTTTACTTGACCAGAAAAGGTTCTTTTTTTTTTAATTCTTTACCTTCCCTTATGACATCAGATTTATCAATTTATTAGAATCTTGTAACGGTATTGTAATTTTGATAGTAGGGCATGTGATATCATTGGTGGAAAAAGGTCTAAAGTTGTTATGAATTTCCTTCTTAAAGATATCTTTTATAAGGTACCATTTTAAATAGTGTAATGTGTAATCTGGTTTGAAAAGAACAAGCAGAATGTAACCTTTATGTAATTTAATTTGAAATAAAACGTCATTTAATTAAAAAAATCACTTTCTTTATAATTAAATTTCTAAAATTACGCTTCTACAAAGTAGTGATAGAAATAAGCATAAATTAATTTAGCCAATGAATGTCCCGTCACCTTTTGAAGTTTGTATTTATATTTTTACGTCCCAGGGAATAAGCTGTAACAAATTCTTGCTTAAGATTGGGAAACTGTAAAAACTTAAAAGATAGTGAAATAAAAATGTAACCAAATTTTCTGCTATTTCTCTTTTAAATCGTATTAGACACAGAATACGTTTTTAATAGACCGTTTTATATTCTTAATTGTTTATTGCTCCTATCTACTGCTTTGGAATACTCTTCCCAAACACTTTAGGGAACAACAAAAATTTGGTCACCTAATTGAAAGGTGTTAATCTAATTGATTTAGAAAGTTATTGGTTTTTGGTTTTAAACATAAAGCAAATAATAATTTAAAAATTAATAGGTAATGATAATTTCAACTGGATGGACTACTCAATAAATCTTATTTTTTACTTTACGCAATTATGTAATTTCACACTTTTTCTTAGGTTCATAGTTCAAAAATGTATCCAACTGAAGATTGTACATTCTTTCAAGTACTGGGTAGGGTAATGAGCGGAACCCTTCATGCTGGTACAGACGTGCGAATTCTCGGTGAAAATTATACCTTACAAGATGAAGAAGATTCGAGAGTACTTACAGTTGGTCGATTATGGATATATGAGTCTAGGTAAATTGATACTTTTGTTTCTTAATTACTGGTATTTAGGGCATATTGTTTGGAAAACCTCACTTTCTACATAACCATAAGAACAAGAAAAGACGTTAAATAGTTTTCATTTTCATCTTATTCTTCAATTATTTCAACATTGCTTAGGTATACAGTGCGGAATAATTATTTGTGTTTATATATTTGGTTTATAAGACTTGTTATATTCTCAACTAACAAACTAATTATGTTCTAGGTATAAAATAGAATTAAACAGAGTACCAGCCGGTAACTGGGTACTTATAGAAGGTATAGATCAATCCATAGTAAAAACAGCAACAATTACTGATTTAACTATTCATGATGACTTATACATTTTTAGACCCTTGAAGTTTAATACACAGAGCATCATAAAAATTGCAGGTAAGTTTTAAAATTTTACCGGTAAAAATAGCACTAAAAATGAATTTGTTGTTGTCATAATACTGTTATGAACGACTAGGAAAAACTTATTGATACGCCCTCGTATACAAATATTCTGATGTAATGAGTCATCTTTATTATAATGTGCCGAAAGGAATATTATATCGATGATTCCTATTTCTAGGTAGATCTCAACTTTTATGTTCTAGATTTTTATAGGAGATTCTATAGGTATATAAATAGGGATAGGATAAGCGTAATATAGTTAGTTGTATGTATAGTGGTATTTGAATAGTGAAGATAGTAAGAAGAGTGTTGTGTTTTAGCTGTGTTGAGCAATAGTTAATATAAATATTAGAAGTATTAGTGGAAGGTGTTGTGTTTTATTCTGCCAACCCAGTGAACTATTTTAAAGAGACAATCGTAACTATAGTTTATATTTATAATTAAATGCTGTAATTTTTTTAGTTGAACCGGTAAATCCATCTGAGCTACCAAAAATGTTGGACGGTTTGCGAAAAGTAAATAAATCTTATCCGCTGTTAACTACAAGAGTTGAAGAATCTGGGGAACATGTTGTATTGGGTACAGGAGAACTTTACCTGGATTGCGTTATGCACGACTTAAGAAAAATGTATTCCGAAATCGATATTAAAGGTAGGTTCATACTTTCAAAGTACTTGACCATTTGAACTTTGTTTAAACAAAATTCTTTTTAAGTAGATACATTTTTATAATAAGTGTCCTTAGTAACTGAGTATAGTGTTCCTCAAAAGGCAAATATTGTATGTTCGTCCATGAATGTTTCTTTGGTGTACAAATCTCGTCTTAGTTTGGTCTGTAACGCTTGCAATAGTTACCGAGATGTTCTAGTAATGGGTGACTATAATTTCTCCAAAATTTCATGGATTTTAAATGAGGAACATTTAGGACTTGCACTTGGTAACGTAAAATGGGCTAAAGAAATATTGCTTTGTGATGCAGCAGCCTTCCTAGGCGTTCAACAATTTTATAGTGTGGTAAATGATTACTCTGCTTGGATCTTGGATTTTTGCTTCTCTAATTTTGAGCTTAAGTCAATTGTAAAAACTGACGGTCTCGTAAAGTGAGATTCGTATCACCCATCATTATAACTAATATTACATTTAAGTCATTCAAAATATTTAAACAATGCTGATTTGTTGTTATGATTTTGAACATGCCAGTTACGATGATGAATAATTATATCTTGTCATTTGATTGGTTCTCACATTTTTGGTGAAGATATTGATGTAACTTTGGATCACTTCTACCGCGTTCTTTGTGACTACTTTGATATGTTTGTGCCTGTCAAGCAAATTCTTTTAACAGAAAGATTTCCACTGGTTTTCTAAAAGGCTGAGGAGTCTTATCCTTCAAAATAAAATTACACATACAAGATACAAGCAATCAAGGAGCCAGTAGAACTATTATGTTTTCTGTTGACTCGGAAGATAATGCAGATCTGTAACTAATTCTGTTAATAGTGATTCAAAGTTTTTGTGGAGTTTTTTTCGTTCTAAATTAAATATAGGTTCTTTCCACAAAAAATGTATATAAACAATCACTGGGCTGTTAATGGTGCTAACATTGCTAATCTTTTTGAATTTTTATTTCATGAGTTTTTAATCCTTGAAACCTTAACACCCTTTTTCCAGTAACTGTACTGTTATTTCTAAAGTGTATATCAGTGCCATTACTATTCAAAAAGCCCCGTTTTACCTTGATATCATTGATATCACTAAAGCACCTGGTATGGATGGTGTACCAAATAAAGTACTGAAATTTTATTTGTTTATTTATTTATTTATTTATTCATACACGGGGCAGGCCCATTCGCACAAAAGTACTAAATAACAATAATCACAGTCTATAGTTAAAATGTATTTAAAAAAAGAATCAAATAATAAACAAACAATTAACCAATCACAATTTAGAGAAGTTACATCTAGATTTATCACAAATATCTATTTAGAGAAATATCAAATAAATCCCCATGAAACTCGTTTCCATTTCTCATAATACGGTTGACTGGCGAATTTTCGCCATATCTTGTTCGATGTTGCCTCAACTGGAATACTTTACATTCTTTCAGTTGTCTAGGAGGAACATATATTTGAAACAATTCAGTAAGTTCTAGGCTATTAATGAATCCATTCAGAATCTTGTAAAAAAACACAATATCATAATTTCCCCAACGTTTTGCTATACTATTCAAATTTAACTCCGATTCTAAGCTTTTATAATTGATATTTTCCTTTGGTATATGCTTTTTAAAGGCTATATAACGTAAAAATTTTCTTTGGACTGAATCAAGCTTGATAATAGGGACTTCACCCACTGATACAATTTTCCAAATGTGGTCTTACAAGAGAGGTATATAATATTTTGATAGCATTGACATTATTAAAATCTCTAGTATTTCTCATCATGAAACCCAGCATCGTGAGAGCGGCAAGCATTAACATGCTGAATAAAAGTAAGTTTGTTATCAAAGAGAAGCCCAAGATCCCGAATAAGTTGAACACTTTCGATTTTATAATTGTTTAAACAAAAGTTATTCTCTTTAAAATTAGTTGACCTATATATTGAATAATAGTGGTGCAAGATATGCCCCCTGCGGTACACCAGAGGTAACAGTTATTGGTTTTGAAAAATTATTTATTTTAACTATCTGATTCCTGTCCGAGATATATGATTTCATCCACTGCAAAAATGAGCCCTTTATACCATATCTAGACAATTTACATAACAAAACTTCCTGATTCAATTTATCAAAAGCCTTTAAAGATCTATGTAATTGGAGTCAACAACTTGACCATCTTCCAAAGATTCTGTTATATATTCAGTATATTATTACTCCCGTTACTAAAACCATGCTGGCGTGTTATAATTATGTTTTGAAAAGTAGTATCAAGAAAGTCGGTTATAATTGATTCCATAATTTTTGGTATAACTGAAATTTTAGGTATTGGTCTATAATTCGACACACAAACTCTTTTACCAGCATTTTTGAAAATTGGATTCAGAAAGGACGTTTTCCAGGCATTAGGGAATGTTCCACTAGTTAAAGAATTATTGAAGATTAGCCATAGTGGTCTAACTAGTGAAAAAGAACAGTTTCTTAGAAATTTGGGAGACAATCCATCTGGCTCGGGGTCCTTTCTTAAATCAGTATTATCAAACCTTTCAAGAATATTTGAAATACTAAATTTAAAACAGAAAATGTTTAAATCAGCAAGGTTTGAGAACTCCTCCTCAAAACCGCTTATCTGATCATTCTGTTTTCCAGCATATACAGATGGAAAGTGATCTGCATCAACAATTTCAAAATCATTTGTTAATTTTATATTATTGTAGGTCATAACATGGGGAATACCACCTTGTTCCTTCTTATTGTTAATATATGACCAAAAATGTATATAATCTCTATGCTTCAACATCTCGAATATACTTCTTATAACATTTACTAGATAAATCCTTACATTGAGTGCGCATTTCACAAATCTTACTGTAATCATCCATAGATTTAGTAGATTTATATTGTTTATGTAATTCTTTTTTTCTTTATAAAACAGTCTCTAAGTTCGTTTTGCTCTCATTCCTTATAATTACCGCTATTTCATATTTTTTCCCAGTCGCTTGATTCTGACATTTTCCTATAATCCACAAATCAGGCAGCAGGAACGATATTAGGAATTATCGACCAATTAGCGTTCTATCAGCAATGCCGAAGCTCTTTGAACATTGCGTTGAAGCTATCTTAATTGAGGCAGATTTATTTGTGGTGGTTCTATAAACACTAATCTTTTTGTCTATTTAACTATATCAATAAATCATTTTATGAGGGTTTAGAAACTCATGCCTTCTACACAGATTTCAGCAAAGCCTTTGATAAGGTGAATCATAATATTTTACCCTCCAAGCTGTCACGCTTTGGAGTCGTATTTCTATGACAGGAAGCAAAAAGTTCTTCTTCTTTTTAGTCTTTTCATAAATGATCTGGTGAGACAGTTATCAAATTACGTGCCTCCAGAAGAATGTATTACATCTGTTTTATTCATAAAGTACTTATTAACTGTATAACAAGTCCTGAATGCTTGGAATTATTCCTTCTTCATGTTCCTCAACTTCAGACTCATAGTCATATTCTTCTATGAAAAGCTATAAGGCCTATGATCAAACTAGGACGTTTAATAGCTAGAGGAACAAGAAAACTTAAAAAACCTTGCACCGAATTTATACCATAAATGAAGTACTTTATTTTTTTCTGGAAAATGATATTTAGTTTGATTTTTTGGTTATAATTATTTTTAGTTGCGGATCCAGTAGTCGCCTTCTGTGAAACAGTCGTGGAAACTTCGAGTTTAAAATGTTTCGCCGAAACTCCTAATAAGAAAAACAAGCTGACGATGATAGCAGAACCTCTGGAAAAAGGCCTGGCGGAGGATATTGAAAACGAAAGTGTACAAATCGGTTGGAACAAGAAAAAGTTGGGAGAGTTCTTCCAGACAAAATATGATTGGGATTTGTTAGCTGCCAGAAGTATATGGGCGTTTGGACCTGATAATACTGGTAAGAATCGTGCTAAAACTAACGAGTATATCTATATATTTTTTGCCAGGAAACATTATTTGTTCTAATGGTACAAAAAAAGAATGAGACGAAAAGTTTTCGGCATAACAAACAAAAATATAAAAATTATGACATAAGTTCACATTATTTTTATACATAATATCGTTTAAAGATATGCAGTTTTTGAACCAGGGTCGGCAAAGGCGACATCCACTTCGGCAGACAGTTTTCTCACTCCCAAGATATTACATAGGACGCGGTGTATTTTTCTATCAATATGCCAAACATCTCGAGTGGTCATATAACCACGTTTAAAGTCTTCAATCCACGTTTTACAGTTGTGAATAATGGAGTATTTATTTTATATATTTATTAACATCAAAACCCAACAACAATAATTAATAGGGTCGTAATAAAAAACATAACTATTACAAAATAACAGAAATAATATCACAATAGCAGTCCCAGACCTACAATAATCCGGTACAGGAACGTAAAAACTTGGTATAACTCGTACTTAGATCACACGATTGCGACCCTATGTGTTCTACATTCGATATCTTGGCAACTTACAATATACATTAGTCCTAGGTGTTCTTAAACAAAATTATACACTATATCTGCTCGTCAATCGTAGCACATTAAACTTTAGTTTGCCCGAAAGCTGTGGACAGACAATCTGACCGTCGACCAGCTTATATAAAAATAAAACTGAATTTAAGTTACGTCTCTTGACAAGACTTTGCAAACTAAATTCATCCAGCAACAATCGATTGTCTATCCCGATCGTTGGGTACGCTCCCTCAGTTCTCAACCACAAATACTTCATAAACTTTCGCGGAACTTTCTCCATAGTCAAAAAAAAATTTATTATAAATTGGAGCCCAAACAAGTGAACAGTATTCAAGTTTACTTTTTACTAGTGCCATAAACTATAATTTTAGACTTTCAATATTCTTAAATGATCTACAATTTCTAATAATTAAACCCAGCATTCGATTAGGTTCAAATACCATTCTGTTATAATGAAGGTTAAAGCTAAGTTTAGAATCCAAAACAATACCCAAATCCTTAGCTTCATCAACACTTTTAAGTAGGTCATTATTTATTTAATAACTATATAGAATCAGAGAAATTTTATGAGTTGTAGACATTACTGAACATTTTTAAATCATCAGCAAATAGCAGGAACTCAACATTAATTGATTCGGCTATATCGTTTATAGATATTAAAAACAAAAGAGGCCCCAAATTTGAGCCTCGAGGTACCCCCGAAGAGGCCGCAAAACACTGCGATTTAAAGCTATTAAACTGGACATACTGAGACCTATCAAATAAATCGTACCCCCGAAGAGGCCGCAAAACACTGCGATTTAAAGCTATTATACTGGACATACTGAGACCTATCAAATAAATCGGATTTAAAAAACAATAAAAATTGATCAATAAAACCAAACTTCGCAAGCTTTGCCAGAATCAAACTACGGTTCATCTTGTCAAAGGCCTTGGAGAAGTCAGTAAACACCTCATCAACCTGACCGCCCGTATCCTCAGCATCCGCTGTGAACTACAGAAAAGCAAAGATTTTTGAAAAACCACATATCAGAGAAACAGGCCTGTAATTTTCCACTTCGGTCCTATTTTTGCTCTTAAATACGGAACATATTTTAGCTACCTTCCATCTCTCGAGATACACCACCTGCTTAAGAGAGACATTAAAAATTTTACATAGACGAGCAGCTAAAACATTTATAGTGTCTTTAATAAGAAAACTGACCTGCTAGACATTTTAGGTTTAAGCCCTTTCGTAATTTTTATTATATCTTGTTCTGTAAAGACCAGAACTTCAACTGTAATACTGCCGATATCCCCCAAACTAACCTCTTCAGTAGACGATACTTCATTATAAACCCCCTTGAAATATTCGGCAAATGCCTTGACAATATCATTAGGGCGATCGAAAGTTTTACCCTGATAAGACATTATATCGAGAATAGCGCAGCAGTTTTTCTTCTGCTGAACATACCTCCAAAGTGATTTAGGGTCATTTCCAATGTCTCTCTCTATACGCTCAATGTAACGTTGATATGAGACCTTAATCATCTGATTAATCCGCGCCCTCAACAATTTAAATTTGTTAAAACAAGTGACACTCTTAGTTTTCCTATGCTTTCTAAAAACGTTATTCTTACGTTTCAAACTACGAATAATATCCAACTTATACCATATGGGAAAAGAGCGACCCTTATTTTTAAAGAGTGACACGGATCATCCAATATTTTATACAACATTTCATAAAACGTATCGCACATGCTAACGTCTGAGTACTGATCCAGCTCAACCCAATTAGCGATCGCAAGGTCATCATAAAGAGCATTAAAATTAGCTTTTTTAAAATTGTAGCACTTAAATTGACTGCTATTGTCTACGAGGAAACCCCTCTGCCGAATTGGGCCAAGCTGCAACTCGACCGCCAGCAGTAATTCTTCCAGTCTAATCTTTAACTACGCTTTAATCTCTGTAAAAGTTACGTTAGTACATATAAAAATCTTTATTTAATTCACAAGTTGATATAATTTGTGTTAGATGGCACTGAAGTACCAGGTTAATAAAATACAAGTATGACACTATTTTCAAACTTAAAATGCTTTATTTTCAACCAAAAATAGAATACATTTAAATAAATAAATATAATATTAGAGCCTGTTTGTCTTCGCAAAATTTCCTTTTAGTTTATTAATTTTCATTTTAGGTCCTAATATTCTGGTCGACGATACGTTACCTTCAGAAGTAGATAAAGGATTACTTAGTTCAGTTAAGGATTCCATCGTTCAAGGCTTCCAGTGGGGTACAAGGGAGGGTCCACTTTGTGAAGAACCTATCAGGAATACAAAATTCAAAATTTTGGATGCTGTGATAGCACAAGAACCATTACACAGAGGTCAGTGTCGCATAAAAATTACTTGCTTTCTTTGTGGAAGCATGCAATCAATTTTAAGGTTTTGGTGGCTGTAAACAAGCTTCAAGATATTGATAACAATAAAAAATTACACAATTTATTTCCAAAAATGTTTATCTTGAAATACCAAATATTTGAGTTGATTTTCTGGAAGAAAATATTGCAACACCATGCCGTAGTGTTTTAAAATTTGAAGAAAAGTTGTTTTTTTTTTAGGTGGTGGACAAATTATACCTACCGCAAGAAGAGTAGTTTATTCAGCTTTTCTTATGGCGACTCCCAGATTAATGGAACCTTATTTGTTTGTAGAAGTACAAGCTCCCGCAGATTGTGTATCTGCTGTTTATACTGTGTTGGCAAAACGCCGGTAAGTTTTTTAGAAAACCAAAGACTGCTGTACACGAAAAGTAATGGAAATATATTAGTGTATCTTTTTTTCTAGTGGTCACGTTACCCAAGATGCTCCAGTCCCTGGATCACCTCTTTATACAATCAAAGCCTTCATTCCAGCCATAGACAGTTTTGGTTTTGAAACAGACTTACGGACGCATACTCAGGGTCAAGCTTTCTGCTTGTCAGTATTTCACCATTGGCAGGTAAAGATTTTTTTAAATGTAGATGTATTATTAAATGAGCAGTAATAATGAATATTGCTCAAGAGGATGTATTTTGAGGTCATATAAGTGAGTAATAACTACTATTACTTTCCGAATTTTATCTATATTAAATTATAATTGGAACATATTCAGTTTTCATAGTTTTATCAGAGAAATAAAATGAAAATTTTATACATGTAAGGTAGAAATAATCTAATGGCAAAATTTCAGTACCTATTATGTTGACTGGGCCTACTTGTGGACTCCAACTTCCTGAGAATTATTGTCTAGGTCTGTGAACATTTATATCTGCAAAAACTAGTAATATAATATCTATTCATTTATTGATTAATCATCAAAAAGACATTTTACTAAATATTAGCAGTGCCATTAAATTAAAATGTAAGTGTTGAACAATTAAAATTTAAGCATAAAATGATTTCAGAACAAAGTAAACCAGAAGCTTACAGGGTGTCCAGGAAAATGTAGGAAATCTCCCGGACATGAAAAAAATATGTGAAATATAAAGTTCATATAAACTTTTTTCATATAGGCCTCATCTTCAGAGATATGGGCTCCCCAAGAGTTGCAATGGAATCAAGTTTATTTCACAATTATTAAACCACCAGGTATATTTCTTATTTTTTTTTTAATATGATGTATACCAGGTAAGACCCTTCAAATTATTATCCAAGAAAGTGTTGTGAATTACAGCTGCAGGGACGGTGTAGCTGTGATACTCATGACCCCATTTTTTTACGCCCTGCATGTTCAGAACTTTAGAAAACGTTTTTTTTTGCGAACCCTAACCATTTTAGAAAAAACGTTATTTTATTTATATCATGTATTTGGCGTATTTCGATAAAATATACATCTTTTTTCCTATCAAATGTTCAACCCCTTTAGTTAAAAACGTCCGATTCCGTGAATTGCAGTTCGACCTAGGTTCGCAAAAAATGTGCGTTTTATTTTCTCAGCACCAAAAACAAAGTATTGTTGTTACAGACGCTGTTAGGTACGAAAGAAATAAATATCCTGCATTTTAGAACTTGTCAACTTTCACATCGCTGACACATTGATTCTTTATTTGGATATTAATTTATTGATTTTTGGATTTCGTGGTGATATGAATTGTGAAATAATTCGAAATATGGCCTCCTCGATCTCCCAACCTAACACCATTGGATTTTTACCTGTGGGGACACCTCAAAACCTTGGTGTATTCCCCTGCAGTCAATAGTAGGGAGGAACTTCTACGGAGAATCCCGTTTCATTGTGATTAAATTAGGAACAATGCTGAGTTAATATGGCGGTACAGCAGTCCTCAATTCGTCGTACCCTACTTACGAAATTTTTAACTAAGCAGTCAGTTTAACTTTTTATTGACACTTTGATGACAGGGAAAAATTCCTATTTTTCATATTCTACCCGACAGAAGTTAGGGGACTGACAGCGTAAATAAAAAGACGTTTTTTCGACAACTGTTAGGATTAGTGACATGAATGATGGTTAAAGGTATGTAAAAAACTTTGTCCAAACTTCTTATCATACAGGGCGTAAAAAAGGGGTCACGAGTGTTACAGCTAGTCCGTCCCTGCAGCTGTGAGTAATTCGTAATACTTCCTTAGACTGTAATTTGAAAGATCTTACCTGGTATACATCATATTTTAAAAAATTGAAATATACCTGGTGGGTCAATAATTATGTGTAAAAGACTTTTTTCATTGCAGCTCTTGAGGAGCCCATATCCGAAGAGGAGGCATATGCGAAAAAAGTTTATATGAGGTTGCAGTATTCCTTTCACAGGTTTTTTTCATATCCAGAAGATTTCCCACACCCTATACTTGGAGCATTAAAAAATAAAAACCAAAAGTACAGAGCTCAACTTTAGCTAGTTGAATATTAATTAATTGTGAAAAATTATTTTGCAAGGCAATTCTTAAGGGCTTTTTCAAAGCGCGAAGTGTCCTGATTCCTAATGTGATTTAAAAGTTTGTTGTAGCTACTAAACAACATGGAGTATTTCTATAAGAAGCCAATTTAAAATTCGAAATTAAAGCAGTATCATCCTTTCCGGTTTCATAATTGTGGATATCAGCAACTATCGGAAATTCCGTAATATATTTCCTGTCAAAGATAGAGGTCTCCATGATTATAATAGTAGGAACCGTTAGAATTTGTTTATTCTCATGTTTCAGTTGGACTTAGCTGTGAAAATATCTTCCTAATAATTCATTTTTGCAAAATAAATATCCGATTTAGGTCAGTGGCCTAACCGCAATATAATGTTGTGTACTTTGAATGGCTATAGACAACATAACAATTGTATAGATATACATATCCCATGTGAACTGACAATGAACATATTATCCTAGCTATCTAATATGGTCTATTTTTGTTATCTCGATACCAAAAGCAAAGCTAGGTATAAAATTTCGTTTATAAAAGGCTAAATATTCGGTTTCACACTTATCCATAATTAATTTATTCTAAGAACACCAAATTTTCAGCTTTTCAGTCTGTATGCAGGTTGAATGAAAATATATAAGTTTTGGCTCAATGAGAACTAAGGAAGTGCCATCTGCATATAGCACGATTGTAGATTTGTCATCTAATTTAAGACTAGCTGCTAGGTCATTGATAAAGAGTAAGGAAAGTCAGGGGAAAAATACCCTCCCTTGTGGCACTCCATATTTTGTAAGACGATTAAATTGTACCAATTTTTACCCGATTATCCTGTTTTGCAAGAATGATTTTATGTTTATTACCATCACCCCTAAATTCAAATGCATAGTTTCTGAGTAGTATTTTATTAACAATATAATCAAACACTCGCGTCAAGTCAGAAAGGATGACGATAGACGATCAGATTCGTGTGGGTTTCTCGTTACTCGGGTATACATGGGCATGAGGAAGCGGACCGTCTCTCAAAGATGGGGCTGACGATTGAACCATATGGACCCCAACCAATTCTACCTGTCCCAATTACAGTTGTTAAAAATGAATTAAAATTGTTACTGGAAAGTAAATTTATTGAGTCATGGAGAGGAGCTTCTGGAATGGGGTGTGCCAAGGAACATATAAGTGGACCTAGCTCAAGGCTTACTAGGGAGTTTCTCTCCTTAGGAAGGAAAGAGCTGCGAATTGTGGTGGGACATAAATTTCAAGGTACGTCCGCAGGATATTGCACCTGCCATCTACCGACCTCGATGTCAGACTGAAAAATATCGCCAGTCGAACGACATCTATGAATCATTGGAGTAATTAAGTAAGCTGTATTTAAATAGTTAACTATTAAATACAGCAGAAAGATTTCTTTATTTCTTACTGAAATTTAGATTTTTAAAAATTTCACATTACTCCAATGATTCATAGATGTCGTTCGACTGGCGATATTTTTCAGTCTGACATCGAGGTTGGTAGATGGCAGGTGCAATATCCTGCGGACGTCCCTTGAAATTTATATTTTTTATATCAGTTGTTTCCTGCTAATGTTGCTCTCGGTCCGATACAGCTCCACTGACGAGATCATGAGTGATCGAAACGCGTATGGAGAGAGGACTAGAGCGATATTTACAGGAAATAAACTGTTTGTATATATATGTTTTATATTCTCTGTCTGAAAGGAGAATTTACATATATAACAAACTGTAGTAGGTATAGTTCGGTTCATCCAATGAAATCAGCGATTTCTTCATGACTTGTTTAAAATGCAAGGTTGAACTGAAGCAAAAAGAATCAAATCCAAGGTATTCAGTGATTTCTGTAATGCTATACATTGTATTTTATGCTTCAAGTTCACAAACCCTGAGGCGCAAGTGGAATCGCCGTTAGGGAATTTCGTCCTCATTGCCTTTTCAATTATTTTCAAAATTTTCAACAACCGAAAATAGGAGAATTTTCGCTTTAGACAGTGTTACTATATTCTACCAAATGTAAGGGGCCTGAAAACTGAATTTTTTGTACTGCTCGGTGACATGTGCTTGTGATATATTCGACTGGTAATTACAAATTTTATATGGTCTGTCAATAATCACTACCTTGTTTTTTTACCTACAGCTATTAATTCTGGAACTGAAAGTTTTCCGTGTAATTGCAGATTCGTTTTTAGGCTTATCACAGTATAATTTTGTAATAAACAGCTATAATTCTGTCCTTGATGTTTGTTTTGCCAATTTTGAAAGTTATTCAATTTATAAATGTGATGCTTTGGTAGATTGTGATCCATATCATCCAGCACTCATAAAACTTAATAGCTGGGTCCTGCTAACATCTTTTTTACGTTTTTAAATCTGCATATTTTGGTCTTAGGAACAATTATTTTTTCTTATATTCGGTTGATAATTGTAAATGGCGAATTGGACACCATTATTAATGGCTTTTGTACTGTAGTTTTTTATTGTTTTGATATGAATGTTCCTTTAAAGCCTTGTTACTCTAATGAAACATTCCCTTCTTGGGTTTCAAAAGAATTAAAATGTGTAATAATCAATTTTTCTACTGTATATTTATAAATGGGAATACATAAATTCAATTTTAAATTATAATCATATGACCTAAGTGGTCAGCCACATGTGGTTTGCAGTTAGCTTCAAATAAGTTGGGATTGTTAGTTATTTCCACAGCCGAAAGTGCATTTAACAGCATTTGTAGTGATTTAAAAGGAAGTATTCGTTTTATTTTAAATTTCTAGCAAATAATTAACATTTAAATATCCACATCTGATGTTTTTGTAATTATTTATAAGTATTAATAATACTTAAAAAATGTATAAATTCGTTAAGCTATTTTAAAAGAATATCATACATAATCATTGCTTGTATTAAGGGTGCCTGATCTGTAGATTATAGCCAATTTTAAATGAAAAGTAAAAATATGTTCTCATAATCATAAAATCTGTAATAGACCTAGACAAGTTTCGAAGTTTTTGACCTCTCAAGCATATCATTGTCAGCATGTTTCGATTCATAAAACATTAATTTCTATTAATTTTCACACGTGAAATATTTTGTTACGCAGGTACCGATGTAATTTTATTATTTCTTACCTTTCTATATCTTTGGTAGATTGTTCCTGGTGATCCTCTAGACAAATCCATAATAATCAGACCTCTAGAACCTCAACCAGCCACACACCTAGCAAGAGAATTCATGATAAAAACCAGGCGAAGGAAAGGTTTGAGCCAAGACGTATCCATTAACAAGTTTTTCGACGATCCTATGTTGTTAGAATTGGCAAGACAAGATGTCATGCTAAATTATCCACTACTTTAAACAGTTTTTTGTAAGATTTTTAATTTTAGGTTTTAAAATACAGAGTCGATAGTAACTAACAGGAAGTATTTTTTTCCAGTAAGTTTCTGAATATTTAATATTTCCTAAAGAAAGCTTGTTAAAACCAAATTTTAATAGCCCTTTTTGGATTTAATATGGTGCTACTTTAAACGAAATATGTCTGGGATGAAGCATTGTCAAAACTAACAAGTTTTATGTAGATTACGTTGAGTCTTATTTTGCAACAGTGGTACGATTTACAAAAAATGGACAAAAAATCTAAATACAGCTGAAATTTTGATATGGGCTAAAAATTGCATTTAGAAAAACCAATAACTTTTTTCGATATTTTGAGATATAACCCCACTTTTGAATTTTTTTTGGTTAAATTTTCATCTCAGCAGAAATTGATGCCAAAGTCAAATTTCGAGCTATTAATAAAAAAAAATCCCATATGATGCAGACTTTACTGGTATATATATATATATATATATATATATATATATATATATATATATATATATATATATATATATATATACAGGGTGTCCAAGATAAGGATCCTAAGCATGGGGATCTCGGAAACAGTTGGAGATACGAGGTCGGTTAAATTAGAGAAAAGTTGCGCAATTTAGTGCTAAATTAAACGCAGTTAAAAAAATTTAAAAATTTCAAACACTTCCGGAGATTTCCGGAAAAAAACGAAATTTGGCAAAATCGTTTTTAATTTTTGCAGGCTTTATTTAAAGAGATATCAGAAAATAAAAGGTAGATTCTCATTGCCACTTTTTATTTTTTATAATATGGTCTAAACAAAATTTGAATCCGACGTTTCGTTTCTGAAATACCATCATGAACTTTCATTTTTTATATGGAACAAAAAAAAGCATCCCATGTATTTGATAGCATTTTTTATTACAAATTCAACGATGTATCACCCTTGCATATCGAATACGTAGTTCAAGTACTTTCCATAAGAGCTCCATGAGAGCGAGAGAGAAAGGTATATCAGTTTTATAAAAGCCAATGAACTACACACTTGATATGCAAGTGTGATACACCGTTGAATTTGTAATAAAAAATGCTATCAAATACATGGGATACTTTTTTTTGTTCCATATAAAAAATGAAAGTTCATGATGGTATCTCAGAAACGAAACGTCGGATTTAAATTTTGTTTAGACCAAATTATAAAAAATAAAAAGTGGCAAGAAGAATCTACCTTTTATTTTTTGATATCTCTTTAAATAAAGCCTACAAAAATTAAAAACGATTTTGCCAAAATTCGGTTTTTTCCGGAAATCTCCGGAAGTATTTTGAATTTTTAAAATTTTTAAATTGCGTTTAATTTAGCACTAAATTGCGCAACTTTTCTCTAATTTAACCGACCTCGTATCTCCAACTGTTTCCGAGATCCCCATGGTTAGGATCCTTATCTTGGACACCCTGTATATATATATATATATATATATATATATATATATATATATATATATATATATATATATATATATATATATATATATATATATATAGTAGTGCTGAAATCACATTCAGCAAACGTACAACTATATGCAACTCTGTGTGTAAATGAAGTAAAATGTTAGAGGTTGCACAGTGTGAGCCTTGTTGGATAATATCATAATCATGTTACTCTTTGCATTATTTATTTATAATACATCACGCCAAAATTACCCATTTTTTCAAAATAGATTTATTTTGGGGCGTCGAGATATTCCCTCTTAAAATGTACCTACCTAGTAAGTTTTCTTTCGTTGCTTCTATTAAATTTATCCATTTTTTTGCGGAACTCATAAAAATTACCCTACTTTAACTTTGAAAAATTTTCTGAGATTTGGACGTTATTTTCTTAGATTTCAGAAAATATTCAAAGTAATCAGAACACAAAAGTCTTAAGGCTACAGTGTAAAAGCTCCTCAATCCTTATCTACTATGTCACTCAATCAGAATAATCCCCAAGAAATAAAACGGCGATTGATGTTTGCTTTAGTTATTTGATAAAGTAGGGGCATTTTGAAAGAAATCGATAGAAGAAAATTTTGATTCCTGAAAGATTTGTTCTTTTTGGTTTCTGATTATAAGTGCTAGTATACACTGGTAATTTTGATTTTGAAAGTTTTTGAAGGTCAGTTTACGTTTTTAGGGTTCCGTAGTCAGCTAGCAACCCCCCTACTGAGAAAACCCATCGATTTGACAGACATATAATGTAAAAATGATATCGATTATATGATATAGGGAGCGTGAAATTTTCCTGGATAAGTAAATTATTTTTTATGTGCAGGACTAGCCTAAAGTAGATGAAATTATTATTTAATTGTAGGGCTTTGAACTCATTGATAATTTTATATGTAATTTGAATAATTTAACAGAAGATTATGAATAAAATTTAAAGTCCGTGATAGCAGCTGAATTAAGTTATATAAACCAGAACCACTAAGGCCTGTTATTAATGTCCTATGTTATTTCTAAGTTTATTCAGTATTTTAACTATATAATGCTTTCAATTAACCCAAAAACATATTCCAGACATAGTTAAGAAAAAACAATTTACGGTACCTCCCTCTGTGTAAAAAAGTAAGGCTATAATTTTTTTTTGTTTACCCATCGAGTGGATATGGGTATGGATGTCTTCATATAGCACTTACTAGATATATTCAGTGAAACGTCCCCTAATTTATGAAAATGAAAAAAAATTTGTCTCTTTCGTTTATCTCTTCCAGTGGAGTACCAATAAATAGGTCTTCAAAAATGCAATTAAATATGTCATGTAATATTTGATATTTCGTGAAATAAGCTTTTAGTTACTTACAGTTGTCGCCCTATTTTGACCGACTTTTAGCAGCAAGCAAGGCAACAGAAAAATCAAATATAAATTTTGTTAATTTATAAGGGGCGCAGATCGTTTGGGGCTCAGTCATGATTTGTCATAGACATAAATCCATAATTTTCCAGTATTCCCCTTTACTTTTCCTACGGTAGATTTTTAAAAATTTGAATAATATCGTCTTAACAACATTTAGTAAAACTTTTCAACGAAATTTGGGACAAGTTAAGTTAGGTTTATTAATTTATGAAATTAAAAAAAAAAATTGTTTAAAATATAATCCTCGCTAAAGTAATTTTGTGATACAATTTTGCAGACATAGATATGCTTTCAATGAACTCGAAAGAGAGATGTGTAACTAAATTGTATAAACGCTAAGAATTTGTCGTTAATTTAAAGAAAAATAATTTTCTCGTAACTGCCGTCGAACAATTTAAAAACAAACAACTAAACAACACTTTTCTTTATCAACATTAATTTATTTCTTCATTAAGGGTTGCGTTTATTGTCTGAACAATTTTAATTAAGGACATCAATAATTAGCTGCTAATTATGCCAAAAAATAATCTGTTCACGAGAATGAGTCTTTGTCTTTTAGATCAACGTTATTATTTACTGCAATTTAATTTAACGTATAAAAATTTTATCAGGTGACACTCCAGTGAAGAAATTAAATTTTAGCCGCAAGCTTTTAACAACCACAAATAAAAATCACAATAATTTTAATTAAATTTATTTGAATCACACCAAAAGAAACATTTTTAAAAAATACTAAACGGTAGGGACTTTATAAACCTATCAAATCACAGACTACAAATCGATAATATCAGCGTTTTGTGAGTCGAAGTAAAAAGAGTTATCAATTTTAAAAGCCAACGAAATTTCATCATAATGAGCTGAAATTTTTGAGTAGGGGAATTAGCAATACTACAAAAAAGTACTAAAAAGTTGTGAAACGCATCGACGGGGGTTGAGAATTCATCGGAAAAGTTATAATTTGCACTTAAAACGTACAAAAAACAATTTAAAGATCATATACACCAATAACATTCATACACAAATTACTCTGTACAGATTTTATATTATATTTTTAAGCAAAAAATCTAGTAAAAATGAAGTCTGCGTGAAGCGAGTATTTTTAATTCGTTTGGGAACTTTAGAGCTGAGCTGTAGTTGTACTTTTAAAATGATGTCTCCGAATTGATTTAATACTAGATTTTTACAGTTAGTCTTCGTAACTAAACTAAATATACCAAATATAAGAAAAATTATTAAATGCAACCCAGTTTTCAAAATTTAAAAACTGTTTTGTTTGCTAATTAAAACAAAGGTTAGTTTACAGAGAAACTTTCCGCGTACATAAAGATTCTCTGAATACAATATAAAGCCCACCCACACTCTATATTGCCAACCTATCTGAACAATTTTCATTGCAGTATGAACAATATAAAACATTTCGATATTTATTTCAAAAGAGTAATGTTCTTGAAAATAAATATAGAAAAGTGTCTTCATACCTAATTAATACATCACATATTGTCCTGAGAATGTGATCAATTACCCTATTTTATTAAATTACATTGAAAAATTGCTAACATTTATCACTTCTTAATATGCAGTTTGAATCAGTACTTTAAACTAAAAACTAAGGAATTTTCCCTAAATGATAAATATAGAAGAAAACTGAATTCGTGACAAAAATCCAAATTTTATTTTATAACTTTCTCAGGAAATTTTCCTGCAAATCCACAGTGTATAAAGTGTGTGAACATGCCGTAATATTTCTTAAAAAAATAATAATAGAAAATTCGAGTTTTTATTCCTAATTATGTCGCCTTCTAAATTCTTAATTCGGGAAAATCCGTGGCTTGTAGTTTCAAAATACATAACAAAAAATATGCCAAGAAATACATAAGTAGTTGTCTTTATATTGTTTGATGGGACCACCCACACCCATCGTTTTATTTGTGATATGTTCAAGCAATTTTTTTGCTAAAAACTAAAGAAAATAATTTTTCTTCAATTTTTAAGAAGGGTACTACTTATAGCACAAATTAATGGAAATTCTGAATTTTTGTGTCAGTTAAAAGATAATGAAAAGAAATTTACATTTTACGTAGTCGGAAATGCACGTTGAGAGATAGAATTTTTCATATTAATATAGATGGTAAACAATATAGATAAACCATAAAATACCAACATTTCCAGCCTAAAAATGGCAGGGAGACAAGTTTTTGGATCATTCTGTCAATTTTTGAGGGAATTTATTACCGTACTTTACCAAGACATTGGGTGTGAGCACCTCTTCTAACCAACACCTTCTTAAAACGTCATAATTAACTCTCTTACAAATTGACAGGATAATTTAAAAAGCCGATCTTCTTGTCACTTTTAGACCCAAAATTGTACCATTTGATAGTAAGTCTGTATTATCTATATTAATATCAAAAATTTTATATGCATTTTTTGGAGTCTGTAGTATTTATTAACTATGGGTTATTCTATATGAAATCATCAATTGGATGAAGCCGCATTCATTTTGATTTGACACAAAAGGTCGTCATTTAATTTCCTGAAAGTAAAAAGTGATTTTTATACTTTGCTATCATTGTCCATCAAAATGTACTATTACTTGGAGTTAGCATGCAGGCGAGAGGGATGGTAAGTAGCGAGTAGTTTAAAAAAAGGTAGAGAAACGCGATTGGCTAGTGCTACCTTTAAAAAAAGCCAATCACATGCGGCTACACACTTATTTTCTCTCTCCCTTGAACAATTCACATTTCCGTGCGCCTGTATGCTAGCTCCAGTAGTATAATGCAAGTAAGAAATAGAATTTTTCATATTAATACAGATAAACCATGAAATGCCAACATTTTGAGCCTAAAAATGGCAGGGAGACACTTTTTTTTTTATCATTCTGTCAATTTTTGAGGGGATTTATTACCGTACTTTACCAAGACATTGGGTGTGAGCACCTCTTCTAACCAACACCTTCTTAAAACGTCATAATTAACTCTCTTACAAATTGACAGGATTATAAAAAAAATCTGGTCTTTTTGTCGCTATAAGGTCCCAAATTGTAACATTTAATAGTATGTCTGTATTATCCATATTAATATGAAAAATTTTATATGCATTTTTCGTAGTCGGTAGTATTTATTAGATATGGGTCATTCTAGATGAAGTTATCAAATGGATGAGCCCTAATCATTTCGATTTTACCCACAAGATAATCCATCGTCATTTTATTTTCTGAGAGGCTCAAGTTCGGTCCGCAACCAGCAAAACTTCGAAAAAAAAAATGTTTTTTATACTCTGCTATCATTGTCCATCAGAATGTACTATTAGATATCCGACAGTTCGTGGTCGCAATTGAAAACTAAAATCATCAAGCTCATACTTACTTGGAGTTAGCACGCAGGTGCGCGGGATGGTGAGAAGTTTAAGAAACGGAAAGAAAATAAGTAGTTAACTGATACCTTTCTCTAATCGCACGAGATTGGTTGTTCTCACGACAAAAGCCAATCACGAGCGGTTAAAGAGAGATGGCAGCTACACACTTATCTCCCTTCATCTATTTTAAACTACTCACGATTCTGCGCGTCCGCATGCCAACTCCCCGTTAATATAAGCTCGATGGCAGTTTCTTTAATAAATATAAAATTTAGGATAACAATCTTTTTATTGATGGGAGCGCACTGAAAATACACTTCTTGTTTATGATTTTTAACTGATTCCTATTCTATCGAGCCGAGTTTTTTTTCATATAAAAAAAAAACTATGATTAGCTCATTCTATGAAAAAAACAAGCTAGAAATTTGAAAGTTAAAAAAATCACCTTATTTCCAGTTTTGAAATTATTATGTGGTGTAGTACGAGATAAATATGTAACACTTTCAGGGAACTTGGCCCTGATCTTGAACTTTAAAGATCTCGAGTACCAACCAGGTCCTGAAAGTTTCAAATTTCAATCCCGTGTCACACATATTAATTTTAAATCTCGGAATGTGCAATGTTTTAATTTTCGAATTTCAAGCTCATTCTTTCCAATGAAGATCAAAAGGTAATCATGTTCTTTTTTTGGTATCATTGAGCCAAAAAAAACTTGGTTACTTAACTTCAATAGAGCCAGCTGAAAATCATAAATATCAATAAAAAAAAACTGCATTTGCAGTTCCCTACCACTAATTTTAAAAAATGTATTGTTCTAACTTTTATAGTTTTTTAAGAAACTACTTCCTTCTAATTTTTAAATGCGACCACGAACATTGGGGACATCTTTGATAGAACAACTTTGATGATCAATGATAGAATATAAAAATTATATTTTTTAGCGTTTTAATGGTCGCGATTGAAATTTAGGCACTCAAAGAATTCAAACAATGCTTAATCTGGTGTATTTGTTTAAGATTTACGAAGTTCAATTGCATTTTTGTTGTAAATTTAAATTTTTTTCACAATCACTTATTTATCATAAAATAAACATTCTGATTCTGTGGTGTTTATATTTAAAACTACAGCTCATTTTGTTGAATAAGATGCTAATCAGGTCTATATGTTTATATTTGTGTGACTAATTTAATTTTTTGTTGCAAATTGTATTTGTTTCTAAATAAATCAGCAGTGATTTTGACGATATTAACATTTAAAACTATAGTAAGTTGCTTAACGGCCTAGTCGTTTCAATATATCCAGTTAAATTATAATTAAATAATAATAATTAAGTGGTTTCCTAAGAACTGATTAGAAAAACTTATTAAACAAATCTTCAAAGTTCCCCGAAATTCTATTTCTACCCTAAGATCAGACTTTTTATCATTTCTTACTTGTCAAAACATTTTACGTCCTATCTTAATTGACTATTTGAACTTAACAGATCGACGAAACATGTTAGGCCTTTACATAGCTGTAAATGGAGTTCTTCACGCAGACTATGTGATGTTCTCTGTTTTTAGAACGAAACAGGACTTTTTACTTTTTTAAAATCTACTTATTGTATCTAAAAACAAGTATGTTGCGGCCGGACTAGGCGCGGCGCTGCTGTTTTACGTTTGAGATAGTTTTCAGATGGAGGAACCTAAAACAAGAGAAAAAATATATATATCAAGTGAAAAATAAATAAGGAAAAAGTATATTATCTTTAGTTTTAAAGAAACGTTCGTTCAATAAGTACAAAATAATTGCAGGTTTTCCGAAACAATAAGTTCCCACTGTTTTTAAGAACATTATTTAATAAAATTAGCGATTATATTCTTATATAAATATTATCGCATAAATTTAGCCAAACAGCTCTCGCATTTCCTCCAGGAGAACATTCACCCATCTCAGATATCATAAAGATGGAGCTCTGTAGAGAGCCTTTCCATGTTCTCGGGTCCTAGGCGATATTATGGTCCTCTGCATTTCCCATAAACTTACGGACAATTCGGCCGGTCCCCCCGGTTGCGTTGCCTTATACAGATATTCACTAAAATCCAATCCCATAATATTAAGCTGAAGACTCTTCGGTACTACGCCGGTTCTCGACACAATTATGGCGATCGTCTCTAACTCATTCCACTGTCTGCGTATTTGTACCTCCTGGGTACCTATTCTCATTCTTGAGAGAACGATCACTTGATGGAAAGTGGGCGTGGTTCTCACGAAAAAGTATGAAATCGTATTCTGGGTAGCTTTTCTCGTTTTCGAGAGAACGAACATTTTGATGGAAAGTGACCGTGGTTCTCACGAAAAAGTAAGAAACCGTATTCTGAATACGTTTTCGTACTTTTTCGTGAGAACCATGCCCACTTTCCATCGAGATGATCGTTCTCTCAAGAACGAGAATAGGTACCCAGGTGTCTGTATTTAGCGATCTTCTCATTATGCTTGTCTCTTAGATAGTTGTTAGGGATGGCGACTTCTATTCGTGTTATTTGCTTGGACGTTTTATCTACTAAAATGAGATCTAGGTTCTTATGTGCAACTCTATGATCTGTAGGCAGAGTTCGATCCAAGAACAGTAGGACTCGTTCTCCAGTATAGATTCCGAGCCATATTATGGTACTTTCTCTACCGGCGACAATTTGAATTTCTCTGACAATCTTGATGGATGATTATACCCCGAGGCGGCAAATGCTGGTTATGTGTTGGATTGTTTCTAATCTTCGACATCAATATCGGCACCGACCGTTCTAGATTGAGGGGTTATGTATTTCAAATAGTTTCTCTAACTGATCTTGGATAGCCAGTATTTCTTCAGTTTCAGGAAACATTTGTTGTGATGTCAACCAGTAGTTCGACGCTAATTTGTCAACATTTTCATGGTTGACTTCATTTGGGGATTGTCTGTCTGGATGTTGTTGCTGGGAAGTATTTGCATTTGGATTCTGGTTCTCCAAGTTAACATGAGGTGTTCTAAAAAAGAGACGATATGTATATCGGCTCTATATATTCTCAGTATAGCTGCCAGCCAGTCATGTGGCACTGAGTGGCATGCTTATTGGTAATACATGTAGACGGCCAAAAGGTTTCTTGTGTTGATATAGGCCTGACCGCAGATGATCGAATCAAAAATAATTTGCTTCTTGCACCTCTGGCACATCCTTTTTGCTAAATAGCAATGACGTTGTTTTGCTCGCAGCATGCATACATACCTTAAGTCAAGCAAGATGTGATCACCTCAAACAGCGTGAAAAGGCAAGTGATTGACTGATATTCGGCTGGATCTTGTGTATTATGCTAATCTTTTGGCAAGAGATACATGACTCTTCTGTAAAAAACAATGGTATTTTCTGTGGATCAAATAAAACATAATTTCTCAGAACAGTCAGTTGTTGGTGCATATTCCAAGACTTTTTAAGCCAGAAGTTCTGACATGATCAGGACCCGGGGTTTTCCAATTATAAGTTCCTTAATTCCTCAGTAGTAAAGCAGTGAATTGCATTTGACTGAAGCCTGGCAGGCTTGATATTCTTCATTGATCCAGTCAGCGTTGATGTTGCAGTGGGTGGGTGTAGCTAGTTGACTTCTCCCAAAAACTCTTTCTTCTACTTGTTCTTTATTCGGGTATCTATTATCTGCCATGTTTGTTAAGGAGTTTAACTTCCGATAAAATGTCGTTTCCGATCATTCAAAAAGGGCACTGTCTCGTTTTCGGTTGTTGCTGGCTTTATATCTCTTTAAGCGTCCTGCAGTCGTGAAGAGTTTTTATTTCATTATCCTCGGTTCTAATGATTGAAATTATGAGAAAACAAAAACCCAAGACTTCGTTAGTTTAATGGGGAAATCTTAAAATATAATTGAATGTTTTTTAAAATGGTTGCAAACGCCAGAAACAAAAAATAACGGTGAGGCAAAGCACTTAACTAATATAGGCTGCAAGACACCATCATTTTGCATCAGACAAACAAATTCAAGATGCTCTTGGAGTAGATGTTTCTCCCATAACAGTTAGAGATCATCTGCAAGAAACCAAATTGTGTACTGGATGTCCGTGTATGAACCCTTTACTAAATCAACAACAAACACCTTTCGTTTGCAGTTAGTCAGGCAACTCCTAGAATGGCCATTAATCAAATGGCTCAATATTCAGTGGTAAGATGAGAGAAAAATTGTTGTTTTGGGTAATACATAACGTTCCCAAGGTACTTCATATCATTCTAGATATAGTTAAAATACTGAATAAGCTTTGAAATGACATCAGTGGCAAACTTGAGTGGTTCTTGTTTATATAACTCTATCAGTTGGTATCACGTTAGTATTAAATTCAGGACTAAACTTTAAATTTACTTCGTCATTTTATATCCAATAATCTCACTTTAAGGCATTAAATAGAAAAGAAACTTTTTTTGTTTATTTATTTACATATAAAATTATTAACGAGTTCAAAGCACTACAATAAAACAAAAATTTCAGCGACTTTGGACACTCGACAATAATTTTTTGCTCTAGGGAAATTTTGAACTCGTTTGTCATTTTACGTCATTTGTTTGTCAAATGGACGAGTTTTCTCAATACTTCGAATATATAATATAAAGACTGAAAAAAAAAATTGATATATTGGAATGGCCGGTTCACAGACCTGACCTGAACCCCATAAAAAGCTATAGGGATGATATTAAGGATGCAGTAACATATGCCACTAAACTGAACTTTCCTATATACAGGTTTATTTGACATAAATAATACAAATTTAACAATATCATAACCAAAATAAAATTGAAGTTAGCGAGATTTTATTTTAGAAATTTCTTTACTTACGGATCAATCTTTAAACTGGAATATAGTTGCCTTTAGGCGTGTACCATATCTGCCCAGTAACCATGCGCCTCAGAATTTCCTTGGCGAGCAGTCTCTTCTCTTTCTTAATCTTTTTAAGAACTCCTTTGTTCTCGTGAGCTCTTCTGGACAAATAGGGCAATACTTCGTTCACTGGACCGTAAGGGATGTACTTATAAGCAGAGTATCCAGACTGACCTTCAAAATAAACAGAAAAAGAGATTAGGTAGGTAATATGACAACAATTCAATAAGAAAAATATGTGAAACTTGGTACCTTAAAATAAGTCGATAAATTTAACGGAGAGTTACGGTGTAAACAAATATCGACATCACGGGATTTTGGTTATGGTTATGAAAAATGTTTTAAATTTCAACTAAAAATTTCTAATTAAATTCAACTGTTTATCATAACCATCTGAACTTTCATAATGAAATACCCCAAAACATGGCTCATAACTAGAGATACGACGTTTAAAAGTTGAAGATTAAAAGAAGACATTTCTTATGCCGGCATTTTCTTTATCGAATATAAACCATCAGAAAGGACTCGGATGTTCCGAGCCTCAAAAATTAAAGAAATGTACAATAGTTAACATATTTTTATTTTTGAAATATAATAAAGCTTTAAACTAAAACGTTGGTATCTAAATATATAGCATCAAGATATCTTTAAAACTAATCTGAAGAACTAGTCTCAGCTGATATAATTCGACCAATACACTACGCAAAAAATTTCTGCGCAGAAATCTTTAAAATTAAGCTTTAAACTAATTAAAAACCGTTAGAGCTGCACAGTAGGTTTTGCGTGACGTATCTCGGTGCGTAGATTACGCAGAAATATCTTTAAATACATTTTAATTAAAAAATTTATAAAAACTACTAGAGCTAGACATTAAGTTTTGGTTTATGTTACTCGACGAGTAGATTCCGCCAAAAATTTATGAGCAGAAATATCTTTAAAACTAAACTAAAAATGTTCTAAAAACTGATAGAGCTGTGCAGTAAGTTTTGGCTAATGTAACTTGACGCGTAGATTACGCAAAGTCTCTGCACAGAGAAGTCTAGACAAGCAGATTCCGTAAAACGGTTATTTTCAAAAATACCTTAAATTAAGCTAAAAAAAATTCCTAAAACTGCAAGAGCTGCGCAAAAATGTTTTTATAAATAGGCTTAAAAATTACTAAAAACTGCTAGCGCTGTACAGTAAGTTTGAGATAATGTAAATCGACGAGTAAATTTAAAATTACCAAAAACTGGCAGTGCTACGCAGTAAGTTCTTATTGATGTAACTTGACAAATATATTCCACAAAACGGTTCTGCGCAGAAATATCTTTAAAATTAAGTTCAAAAATCACTAAAAACTGCTAGCGCTGCGCAATAAGTTTAGGATAACGTAACTCGACAAGTAGATTCCGTCAAACGTTTCTGCGCAGAAATATCTTTAAAATTAAGCTCAAAAATAACTAAAAACTGCTAGTGCTGCGCAGTAAGTTTAGGATAATGTAACCCGACGAGTGGATTGCGTAAAACGGTTCTGCGCAGAAATATCTTTAAAACTAAGCTCAAAAATCACTAAAAACTGTTTGCGCTGCGCAGTAAGTTTGGGATAATGTAAGTCAACGAGTAGATTCCGTAAAACGGTTCTGCGCAGAAATTCCTTTAAAATTAAGCTAAAAAATTACCAAATACTGCCCGAGCTGCGCAGTAAATTTAGGAAACGTAACTCGACGAGTAGATTCTGTAAAACGGTTCTGCGCAGTAATATCTTTAAAATTAAGCTCAAAAATAACTAAAAACTGCTAGTGCTGCGCAGTAAGTTTAAGATAATGTAACTCGACGAGTAGATTGCGTAAAACGGTTCTGCGCAGAAATATCTTTAAAACTAAGCTAAAAAATTACCAAATATTGTCAGAGCTGCGCAGTAAGTTTAGGATAATGTAATTCGACGAGTAGATTGCGTAAAACGGTTCTGCGCAGAAATATCTTTAAAACTAAGCTAAACAATTACCAAATATTGCCAGAGCTGCGCAGTAAGTTTAGGATAATGTAACTCGACGAGTAGATTGCGTAAAACGGTTCTGCGCAGAAATATCTTTAAAAGTAAGCTAAAAAATTACCAAATATTGCCAGAGCTGCGCAGTAAGTTTAGGATAACGTAACTCGACGAGTAGATTCCGTAAAACGGTTCTGCGCAGAAATATCTTTAAAATTAAGCTCAAAAATAACTAAAAACTGCTAGTGCTGCGCAATAAGTTTAGGATAACGTAACTCGACCAGTAGATTCCGTAAAACGCTTCTGCGCAGAAATATCTTTAAAATTAAGCTCAAAAATAACTAAAAACTGCTAGTGTTACGCAGTAAGTTTAGGATAATGTAACTCGACAAGTAGATTCCGTAAAACGGTTATGCGCAGAAATATCTTTAAAACTAAGCTAAAATATCACTAAAAACTGTTTGCGCTGCGCAGTAAGTTTAGGATAATGTAGGTTAACGAGTAGATTCCGTAAAAAGTTTCTGCGCAGAAGTTCCTTTAAAATTAAGCTAAAAAATTACCAAATACTGCCAGAGCTGCGCAATAAGTTTAGGATAACGTAACTCGACGAGTAGATTCCGTAAAACGCTTCTGTGCAGAAATATCTTTAAAATTAAGCTCAAAAATAACTAAAAACTGCTAGTGCTGCGCAGTAAGTTTAGGATAATTTAACTCGACGAGTAGATTCCGTAAAACGCTTCTGCGCAGAAATATCTTTAAAATTAAGCTCAAAAATAACTAAAAACTGCTAGTGCTGCGCAGTAAGTTTAGGATAATGTAACTCGACGAGTAGATTCCGTAAAACGGTTCTACGCAGAAATATCTTTAAAATTAAACTAAGAAATAACTAAAAACTGCTAGTGCTGCGCAGTAAGTTTAGGATAATTTAGCTTGACGAGTAGATTCCGTAAAACGGCTCTGCGCAGAAATATCTTTAAAATTAAGCTCAGAAATTACTAAATACTGCTAGTGCTGCGCAGTAAGTTTAGGACAATGTAATTCGACGAGTAGATTCCGTAAAACGGTTCTGCGCAGAAATATCTTTAAAACTAAGCTCAAAAATCACTAAAAACTGTTGGCACTGCGCAGTAAGTTTAGGATAATGTAAGTCAACGAGTAGATTCTATAAAAAGTTTCTGCGCAGAAATTCCTTTAAAATTAAGCTAAAAAATTTCCAAAAATTGTCGGAGCTGCGCAGTAAGTTCTAATTGATGTAACTTGACAAATATATTCCACAAAACGGTTTTGCGCAGAAATATCTTTAAAATTAAGTTCAAAAATTACTAAAAACTGCTAGCGCTGCGCAGTAAGTTTAGGATAATGTAACTCGACGAGTAGATTCCGTAAAACGGCTCTGCGCAGAAATATCTTTTAAATTAAGCTCAGAAATTACTAAAAACGGCTAGTGCTGCGCAGTAAGTTTAGGATAATGTAACTCGACGAGTAGATTCCGTAAAACGGCTCTGCGCAGAAATATATTTTAAATTAAGCTCAGAAATAACTAAAAACTGCTAGTGCTGCGCACTAAGTTTAGGATAATTTAACTCGACGAGTAGATTCCGTAAAACGGCTCTGCGCAGAAATATCTTTTAAATTAAGCTCAGAAATTACTAAAAACGGCTAGTGCTGCGCAGTAAGTTTAGGATAATGTAACTCGACGAGTAGATTCCGTAAAACGGCTCTGCGCAGAAATATCTTTTAAATTAAGCTCAGAAATTACTAAAAACGGCTAGTGCTGCGCAGTAAGTTTAGGATAATGTAACTCGACGAGTAGATTCCGTAAAACGGCTCTGCGCAGAAATATATTTTAAATTAAGCTCAGAAATAACTAAAAACTGCTAGTGCTGCGCACTAAGTTTAGGATAATTTAACTCGACGAGTAGATTCCGTAAAACGGCTCTGCGCAGAAATATCTTTTAAATTAAGCTCAGAAATTACTAAAAACTGTTAGCATTGACGACGTAGGTTCCATAAAAAGTTTCTGCGCAAAAATTCCTTTAAAATTAAGTTAAAAGAATTACCAAAAACTGCCAGAGCTGCGCAGTAAGTTCTAGTTGATGTAACTGAACCAATAGATTCCATAAAATGTTTCTGCGCAGAAATATCTTTAAAATTAAGCTTAAAAATCTTTGAAAACTGCTAACGCTGCGCAGAAATTCCTTTAAAATTAAGCTAAAAAATTACCAAAAACTGTCAGAGCTGCGTAGTTAAGTTAGGAAAAAGTAAGTCAATGAGCAGATTCCGTAAGAAATTTCTACGCAGAAATATCTTTAAAATTAAGCTTAAAAATCACTAAAAAGTGCTAGACTGCGTAATAAGGTCTGGCTGATGTATCTCGACAGTTGTCTGCGCAGAAATATCTTTAAAATTAGGCTCAAAAATTGCTAAAGCTGCGTAGTAAATTCCAGCTGGTGTAACTTGACGAGTAGATTACGCAAAAGGTTGCTGCGTAGTAAATTCCAGCTGGTGTAACTTGACGAGTAGATTACGCAAAAGGTTTCTGCGCAGAAATATTTTCAAAATCAAGCTAAAAATTTTTTAAAAACTATTAGAGCTGCACAGTAAATTTTGGCTGATATAGCTCGACTAGTAGATTTCGCAAAAAGTTTCGGCCCAGAAATATCTTTAAAGTTAAGCTCAATAATTACTACATTCGCTAAACCGGATACACCAGACCAATAAAGGACAATTAAATCCTTTTGTCGGCGTTCTTTGGTTTGGTGTATACGTAGAATAAGGCTAAATAGAAATCCAGGCACTTCCTTAGCTTATTCTCAAAAAGTTTTATAAATAAGTCCGCTACGACATATGAACATGATATTTTTTCTCTCAAAATTAATAATACGACGTATAAAAACGGTACCCGTGCAAAGTCGGCGCGGATCTCTAATATTATATAAGAAAACTAGTTACCTAATGGGAAAGTAATATAGTCGCACATCGCCAATAATTGGCCAAAGCAAATAACCTTGTCGGAAGGCTCGATAGTAAACTCTTTCATCTTTTCGATAGCGAATCGGACGGTGTCTTCATTGTGGGACGCCACCATGATAGCGATCTTTTTATCTTCACCCTTATCCTTGAAAGCTTTAATCCTTCTCAAGCATTCGCTAAGCGTTTTGTGATACATTTCGGTGGTGGCCTCGAAATTCGGATTGGTGGGATCGGGATAGCCCATAGCTGCGGCTCTTGCTCTTTCCTAAAAAACAACACAAATGTTTCATGTAACTAAGGAGATTATGACATTAGTTTACTCAAAGTCTAATTAACTAAAGTCCTTATTTACAAAATATGTTTAAAATATATACTCTGAAGGTTTGAAGGGTTATTAGACTACACAAAACTCATGGTTCCTAATTAGAGTATTAGATGGGGAAAATTTAGGGTGTGCCAATTACACCAGCCTGAATCAGAGCCCCAAGTCTATCAGAGAGTGAACGTTGAGCTCGTCAGGAGTTAGACATTTATCGCACTCGCGCTTTCTAAGCGTGAAAAAATAGATTAGTTGTTGCATTAGCTTAGTTATTAAAGTTCTTGAAACTTCCTAACAGCATCCCATAACGATCGCATCCAATATTTTTGTCCAAATATTTTTTATTCTCTATGTCCTAAGTATGGCATATCTATAAATATCACCAAAAATCCAATATTTACCATGGTATCAGCGTTTTCTAAGCTTGCAAAATAGACCTTATTCTAACCATAGTGATTGGTTATATAAAAATTAAAAAAAATAAAATAAAAAGGAAGTGCTGGGCGAACAGCACCTTATAACTATAGTATCTAATTTGTTGGTTTATATAATGTATGGCATATCTTTGCAATATAGAGCATATTTGATAAAATTTCATGTTCTTTACTCGCCATTTTCGCGCGTCGCCAAGAACCAAGATAACATTACGTGCGCTAGTGTTGCTCGCCGCTTCAACTACAAAAAATGTGTCACTTATAAAATTATTACTACATTTAATTGTACAACCCACTAGTTGCTATATAATGACTCTGTTGTGTACAAGGTATGCAGTACAAAATGGTTGTGATGCTTCTACTAAAGAGACTAATTAGAACCAGTCGAACCGTTTTATACTGATGTCAAAAGACAAAATTGTTGAAATAATAGCATACATACATACACTATAGAGCAAATATGCTCACATTTACAAGAGATTTACTTATTCTTATGATGAGTTCTCATCAGTTGTCAATTAATAATGTCACTGCAAATTAACCATTTACTGTTAACGTCGACAAGATAAAGTTAGACTATGTAAGGGAATTAAGAGTTGAAATTTAAATTAATTTTATGGAATCCCAAAATTTTTTTAATTGAAATTTAACTAACTGTTTATTGTCCCGTCTAAATTTTTTTTTTTCACACTCCTAACGCAACAACAACTAAACCAATTTTAAAGAAATTTTATTTTTGGAGTCAGTAAAAGATATCATCGACAAATTATATTAAACAGTTGAAAGGATATAAAATATGACAGATGGTTATTTATCCTTCAGTTAGTTATTTGCCCTGTTGGACAGTTGGCAGGCCGACGACTTGCTGGTAAGTATATATTATACTATATATACATACTAATTGGTAAGTATATGTATATGTATGTATATATATATATATATATATATATATATATATATATATATATATATATATATATATATATATATATATATATAGTAGGGCGCATTCAAAAATCTGCGGAGGGCGCACTGTGTATATATACTCATAAGTATATTTATTTATTGTATTCTGACCCACCGATGTGTCAAGTAAGATTTGTCACCTGTTTGTTTGTATATCAGTCTACTGTTGTTTTAATCTATAAGCATGAACCTTCTACCAGGCTATTAGCCCTCATTATTAATTTGTTTATTAATAGGTACCTTTATTCTCATCACTGTGTTTGTATATCAGTGTGTCAGTCTAATAGTATGACACTTTACAGCCACTAATATTTTAAAAATAATTTAAGACTATATATTTCTATTTTTTCTTAAAATATATGCGATAAACAAACCTATGCATAAATGGAAGAACATGTCATTTGAAAAAGAATCAAAGCGTATTCAGACCAACAAAACAACATAAACCAATAAAGGTAGACAAATGGGTAGGCGAACATACCAACATAGAGATAAAGAATAGCAAAAAACTACACACATATAAGCAGGATAAGACGGTAGACCAGGATGGACAGTCTGGAAGGTTATGTTTTTGCGCTTTGATAAGACTCAGCGACAAAGTATAAAAATAGTTTTTTATATATGTAATTCTCCTTTCAGGCAGAGAATATGAAAAATATATATACAAACAGTTTATTTCCTGCAAATATCGCTCTGGTCCTCTCTCCATACGCGTTTCGATCACCTCATAATCTCGTCAGTGAAGCTGTATCGGACCGAGAGCAATATTAGCAGGAAATAACTGATATATGAACCATAAATTTCTAGGTATGTCGGCAGGATATTGCACCTGCCATCTACCGACTTCGATATAAGACTGAAAAAAATATCTCCAGTCGAACGACATCTATGAATCATCGGAGTAACGTGAAATTTTTAAAAAATCTAAATTTCAGTAAGAAATAAAGAAATCTTTCTGCCGTATTTAAATAGTTTGTATATATATATATACATAATATATATATATATATATATATATATATATATATATATATATATATATATATATATATATATATATATATATATATATATATATATATATATTTGCAGGAAATAAACTGTTTGTATATATATTTTTCATTTTCTCTGTCTGAAAGGAGAATTACATATATAACAAACTATATAAATACGGCAGAAAGATTTCTTTATTTCTTCCTGAAATTTTGATTTTTTAAAAAGACAAAGTATAAACTTACAGATAGTGAAGCATAGTAAACTTATATATCAAACTGCATTAAATTAATGTAATTTTTGTCTTAGGTATGTATGTATGTATTCATAATGAATATCTCACCCATATAAGCTTCAGAAATTTTTTATCAGACGTAAGACGGTCTACTGGACCATAGGTGTGTATAATGGTAGAAAAAGTATAATGCCAAATTGTCCGAAAATAAAAACATATACATAAAACTTATCAATTAGAAAATCACTGCGCTACAACTATGCCAAAACAGGCACTGAAAAATTTTAATCGAATAATTCATGTAAAATGTGTCCCTACGTTCTCGAGGCCACACGCTGATATCAATTCTAGTGGCTTCCGCATTATTAACTCACCTGTTCAAGATAGGCCCCTCTCACAAGCTTGGCACCAAAATAGAAATTCTGACGTTTTGCTTGTTCCAAATCAGTCGTTACTTCGCTAAGAGCGTTTCTAAGGTAGCACTGGTATGTATTGAAGACGATAGCTTTCTCTTTGTTGTATTTCCGCATGAATTCCAAAGTGATACGTGTGATAGCAGGCTGGAAGTAAGTTTGTTCGGCGTCGACCATTATGCGGACGTCCATTTCTTGAGCGGCCTAAAAAAAACTTGCAGTTACACAAGTCTTAACAAAATAAAATGACAGAAAATTACAGCAGTTTTATGCCCATAAAATAAGGTGTAAATATAGGTCCTAAACCAATCAGTTTCCAATATATGACCCTTTAACTATAAAAATTCAGATTTGGCATTTCCTTTCATTTATTAATAAAAGGATATTTTTGTAAATTGGTACAACAGTAAGGAACAATCATGTAAAATTTCGCGATACTGCATACATTAGTACGTTGTTCATGGCTATTTTTACCATACGAAAATTAACCGAATAAAGACTGCACTAAATTTAGTGTTTGAAATGTTAAATAAGACCTATCCGTCGCGTACAAGGGTTTTTAAGAGGCATACGTCATTCACTGAGGGTCGTGAAAATGATACATATTCTGGACGATAGCCATCAACATTAACTAACGATGATCACGTCACTGAAGCAAAAGGCGTGGTGCTCGAAAACCGTCAAATCTGGATTAGAAAACTAGCACGAGAGTTAAGAAATCTCAAAAACTCGATGCCCTGTGATTTTGGTTAAAAAATTGGGTAAGGAACGCGTCGCTTCACGCAAGGGTAACACAAACGCCGACTTTTCTCCAAAAATGGCATCGAATGTCAATCGTGATCATTTCTAAAGCGTTAGGCTATTCGAACGTCTTGAAACGCTTAATACTAAACATCGCAACAATCACCGGAATGGAGGCTAAACGAAAAGCAAAGACAGAAAAGAACTCGTCAAAGCAAGTCAAAAATCAAAGTCATGCTTGCTATTTTCTTTGATTATCAAGGTGTAAGTCACCAAGAATTTAGGGGATAAAGGTTAACAAGGACTGTTACTTAGCAATTATGCATCGTTTGTGTTAGGCCACCATGATAATGCCCCAGCTCGCACTTTGTTCGTTATTCGTGAGTTCTTGGCCAAGAACCATATTCACCTGATATGGTACTCTGCGACTCCTTTTTGTTCTAGAAGGTCAACGGAAACATCGTTTGGGATCTATTGAGGATATACAGTAGTATGTCCTGTGTGAACTTCAGGTCATACCACAAAATGTGTTTGCGGGGGCGATTGAGACTGAAAAAAGCTTTGAATGGGAAAAAATAAATATTATTGAATAACGTGTTATGGTCTTTTTTTGAAGTTCATTTATTTCCGGACAGAATATATATCGTGATTACCAAGTCATAAATTCACAAATCAAAATTTTTCCCTGTGGTGATACTAGACTCGAACGATATGTCAAAAATCAATTTGATCCCACGAGACATAATTTAAATAAGTGTTTTAATACATTTTAAATCAAAATAAAAAATTTAACTGTATTAGCCTATACTCGGAAATAATTGATTTTTTGACATTGATATGGTTCATTATATTTATCACCACTCTACATTCCACATTGTTGGCAAATCCAAGAAAAATCTAAAAATCGAATAATTCACAAAGTACAATTACATCACTTACAATGGAGACTGAAATTCTGGGAGTTAATATTAGCTGTATTCTTTACAATTATCAGTAGTTCAAATGATAGAAGTGAAAGTGATAACTTTTTGAATACAAATTTAGTTGTCATTTTGCGGGACGTGATCCATGATTATTTTAAAGCGAGTGACAGAACTGTAAGTGATGATTCAAAAGAATATGGTTATAGTATTTCAGACGGAAGGATAGGAGTACATTTTTAACCATAACTATCTCCAGGTAGGTAAAGATACCTGTAATAGCGAATATTATCTTTGAACTTGCAGCTGAAAAACTGCTCAAGAATGAGGCTGATGGCCATGAGAACGTTTGATCTGCATAACCGAATATTTTTACAAAATTTAGAGCAAATTCATAAGGCTTGTGAGTGTTCTTTCTGTAATGTTCTTTTTTTCTTTGCGCTTTATTCTCCACCACTTAGCTTGCCCCTTTTTAATTTACTCTGTATAAATTAATGACACTATCTGACTGCAAAGGATTATGCTCGGGCTGGCGTCAGAATAGGAAGTAACTACAGAAAAGGTCGCAAGGATAGGAACATTTCTTAAAACTGAAGATTTAGTATTTCAGTTTTATAATTTTTTATAAATTTCTAAGACAAAATAAGCGTTTTTAATTATCAAGTGTAAAAAAGAAATACTATACTGATATACATTTTTTATTATTGGTGTATATCATTTGGACATCATACTAGTAGTCCATTAACGTACATGTTTATTGTGTACGATCGATAACGATAAACAGTTTTTATATGGATTTATTAATATAATTTAAGGTAGCCCTCCACCTTTGCGGTATTGAAAAATCGATTTTTTTCTTCATATTTCGAATCTAGATGCAATCAGAAACACGCCATATGAAGGATTTTGTGAAATACACTTTCCTTCGTAGGTATATGGAACCTGTAACATGGCCACCTCTGTCCTTTTTGAGCGCTTTATCGGCGCGTGACCGCTCTGCTTCTCTTTCAGGTCGTTTGTTGACATTGGGAACGAGAATTAGCTGAAAAAACAAAATCACGGTACTAGTGAGAAGGGAAAAGGAAAACTAACCGACAAAGCCATCAGGGAGCTTACAAAATTTTATGGACTGGCATTTCCTAGAAACTCGGATTCTGTAGAAAAAATTAAAATTGCGAATTTGGGCATCCCTGGAGCACTGCAGTTCATCAGACGAAAATCCCCAGCACACAAAGTGTCCCCCCGGCAAGGATAGTTGATGCAAGTGGTGTCAGGCCGAGGCTAACGGGACTTTGGCGACTTTTCAGCATGACAGAGTTCCTTTCCCTCCCTCAATCGTCAAATTAATGAAACCAATATACGCAAGTTTGTCACCTGAAAGTTTATTGGAAAGATGTTTGGGCGCCCATACTCAAAATAACAACGAGTCTGTGAACAGCTGTATCTGGATGTTGGTGCCAAAACATTTGCATTCAGGCAAGCAGGTGGTCAAAACTGCAACTCACTTGGCAGTCATGATTTTCAATGAGGGATTTCATCGATTCTAAAAACTATGGAAGCCTTGGAAATTACCCTGGGACCTCAGAGATGTGCGCAGCTCGACTCGACGAGGACCGCATCGACCGCTCGGGGCGGAGAGTGAGGTTCGAATCCAACACAAGGAGGTACATATGGCAGACCAAGAACGTCTCCGTGACGAGGAGGAAGAGTTCTACGGCCCTGATATAACCAATTAAACCGAAAGTTTCTCTAACCACGTTTTACACTGTCAGAGTTGAATTTTTTCAACTTTTTGGTAAGATTTCTATTAGAGATATTTATCGAATTTGATCAATTTTTTTCAGTTATTCAGTAAACATGTAACTATGTTTCTCCGAATACAATTTTTGAAAATTTTGTTTTGTTTAATTTTTACAGCCTCTGATAGGTCAAGAAAATAGATCGAAATTCGAACTTCTTATAAACAATTGCGTAATCTTAATAAATTTCAATTTAAAAAAAATCGTCTTCGGAGAAACGTAGCCAACGTAACACAAAATAAAGAGTTATTTCATTTTTTTCGTTGCAGACAACTCAGATGGCCAAAGCCTTACCAAAAAGTTGTATATGGTTTTTTGAGGGAACAGAGTCGAGGACGTCCCAATGTGGCGAGTGTGATTATTATTATTTTCTAAAAATACATTTTAAAAGACGAAGATTCTACCAATAAAAAAAAAAAATCTCAATTATCTTCAGTAGTTCCTTTGCAATTAATTCTTAAAAATAGGCTTGGATTTTATGGCTCAAAGGTGGATGACCCCCTCAACAAAGAACTATTCATTTCTGACAAAAATAGTCAGTTAATTCATAATAAATACAGATATGATTGTATAAAGGACAAATGTAATAAAATCACGTTTTCGAGCATTTCTCATTAAATGTTTTAATTGTAAAAACTACCACGCAATACATGTAATATTGGACATTTGATGCTACTTGTGTTACCTATATCTTGATTTTGAGTGTTTGGGGAAATCGTATAAGGAAATGGTTTTCATAATTTTATTTTGAAAATTGTTTATATAACCCTATACAGATTGGTATTACAAATGAAACAAATTATACATGAACGTGTGTATTGCACAACACATATTATATAAATTTTACTTTTAATCACTTCTCCAAGACTTACTTTCTGACATTTTCTAGTTAGAACTGATCTCAAAGATGATTGAAATAATAATTATTTCAATTGCTCGTTTTCCTATTTTGTCATTAAAAGGCTCCATTTTTTATTATGTAAAATTATGAAAGCCAAAAGTAAAACAAAACAAAAAACTTACTTTAACAATGGTGTTTATTCTCCTGATCATGTTGCTAAACATCTCCTCTTCTTTGGGTGACAGTTGAGTGATCAGTCTTGCCATACGGCCCGTCTTCAAATCGGGAACTCTGAAGGTAGTGCTTAGTTCCTGGTTGTCGTCAATAATACCCGACCAGGGGAAGAGATGAAGAATACTGCGTAAAACAAAGAAAGATGCAATTAGGATAGGGTAGCTGAGTATTGATTTTTTTTTTAGGGTTTTAACTTACAAAGACCAGAGAATGTGACAACAATGGCTGTCTATAGCTAGGGTAGCCACTAGTCTACAGATACGAAATGAAACCTTTATTATCCTTATATGAAGAAAAGTGTGGTGAGAGAATTAGCAACTACAATGCCGCACTAAAACCGAAGTTGGCAATATTGATTGCATCTACTTACATTTATATATTCAGTTATTTTCATTTTCGAATAATAGGCCTTTTAGCGGTATATTTTCATTTGTCAAGGTATTTTAGCCGAATCTCAGTTACCGCTAAAATATTTTAGAAACGACCAATAATATTTAAAAGATCAGTTAATTTTTGGACAGAAAGTTTATATATATATATATATATATATATATATATATATATATATATATATATATATATATATATATAATATCTTTGTTTTCTTAACCATCTATATTTATTTTTCAGAATTTTCTTGGGTATGTGGTTTTTTGTTTTTTATTTTTAAGACAATCTAATTAAAATTTTAACGTTTCGCCCATTCTTTTGGACTTTATCAAAAATATATTATCAGTTCATGGATAAAATCAAGAAATTTGAAATCACGACCCATATTTCTGGGCGACAAGCCATAAAAATGATAAATAATTCCTTCAATGTTCTTACAGTGAGTGGGCAGTATCTCTAGTCAAAAAAACATAACAAAATAAGACTTTGGCATTCCTTTAGTTCTAACAATAAGTACAAAATTACAGTCGCTTTGTAACAAAACGTTCGCCTATTTGTCAAAAAAACAAAACTTATTTCGTATTTGTCGCCCAGAAATATGTGTCGTGATTTTAATTTTCTAGATTTTATCCATGAACTGATAATATATTTTTGTTAAAGTCCAAAAGAATGGGCGAAACGTTATAATTTCAATTAGATTATTTTAAAAATAAAAAAACAAAAAACCACATACCCAAGAAAATTCAGAAATATATATATATATATATATATATATATATATATATATATATATATATATATATATATATATATATATATATATGCCCAGAACAGTTTTGATGCAAATTAGGACTACAAAGGCTTAAATGACAGCGTTAGACCTCCACTTTCGAAAAACGTCTAGCCATTTTGGTAGTTCAAAGTGGCGGACTCAATATGGCGACTGAAAGTTCTAGTGTGCCAAAAAAGAACTTTTTCTAATTTACTGACATATTTTAGATGGAGATTATTATCTTTTGCATTCTGATAGCGTTTAATGCAAGGGTTACAATGACATCTAAAGGTCAAATGTTTTGTTCAGGATTTTTCGACCAAAATTTCATCAGGGTAGCTGAATATCGGGAAAACAATCTATATGAACATATGAATGTTCTGAAGATTATGAAGGACTGTCATTCATGACCTCTGAGTTGATCTTAGGATATTTTTCAAGATCATGTATAGGTTAAGTTCTATTTTTGTATGATTAATGCTAGTTCCAACCCGAGATTCCAGAAGGCACTTTGTTTCGCAGTGCATACACCTCTCGTGAATATTTTTTTGTGCATGATGCAGATCTGACGATCTGAAGATCTTAGTCCCAAGGCCTATAGATCAGATTAATTTATGAACTAAAACTATGAAGTAGTTTTAGCAAAACCTGTTCTGAACCACGTGGAGGTACTACTTCTTTCAGAACTTAAAAAAATATTAAGAGATAAAAAACTTTATAATTATGAAATGAAAAAATCCATATTCTGGAAGTATTACTTCTTTCAAAACTTAAAAAAAAAAGAATAAGAAATAAAAAAAAACCTTTATAATTATGAAATGTAAAAATCCATATTCTGGAGGTATTATTCTTCCAGAGCTTAAAAAAAAAAGAATAAGAAATAAAAAACTTTATAATTATAAAATGAAAAAATTCATATTCTGGAGGTATTACTTCATTCAGAAGTTAAAAAAAGAATAAGAAATAAAAAACTTTATAATTATAAAATGAAAAAATTCATATTCTGGAGGTATTACTTCATTCAGAAGTTAAAAAAAGAATAAGAAATAAAAAACTTTATAATTATGAAATGAAAAATCCATATAGTTGCTTGGTGAGAATTAAAGTATAACAGATAGAGTGTTAGCAGTATTAGAATACCTTTCCATGATAACTTTTCTGAAATTTAATACCCTTAATGTTATATAAAATAAAAAATATGAGCTAATGATATATCGTTTTGTAGGTTGCTGACCACGAGTGTGGGGCCAAATTTAGGAATTGGCCCCTATTTGGAAAATGGGCCCCCCTAATTAGGGCCAATTTTTCAATATCTCCGGAAAATGGTGAAAACATGGCCCCGAGGATTTTCGGGATTGTTGATCAGGAAATTAGGGCCAGATGTAGGAATTGGGCTGTATACCACTTCTGGATGAGTTTTGTACCATCGCCCAGAAATGGAATGGTTGATAGCACTGTTACCAAGCAATTTGCCAACTCATTGTGTGGTATTTTGGGATAATCGTGTATGTACCGCCGAACATTACACTTTTTTCACTAAAATTTTGAAAGGCAACGTCCAAGTGTACTAGTCCGTCATTTTACCTTGCATGTACGAGGGATGACGCCAACGTCCACCTCAGTCGACTGTATGCGCTTTATCGCAACGCACAGCTACGCGAAGACGTGACGTCACAGGCGAATCGATGATCTCGGCCAAAATACCAAAATCTTTACAGCTTATTTCTCGGATATTCAGATATTTATTGACGAAGTTAGTTTCTGAGAAACTATTACATTTCCAAAATTAGGAAATGTCTTCATTCTTTCCTTGTCTACACTACTAATTCTCCTTTTAATTCCCATTATCTTTATTTTATGTTATCTCCTTAACTGGCAGAAAAAAATACAATAAAATGACACTATAAAACACTGGACGCAAGGAAATTAAAATGCTAAATTTACTAACAAATTAACGAAGTCTTTTATTAGCAGACTTTCATTAACAGATATGGGGAAAATAGCTTTAAATGAAAGACTTTACTGATTTTCTGATGTTATTTTTGTAACATATAATTGCGACTTACAAGAATTGGGAGCAAATATATAAGAAAATCTAGATTCTTGTAGTGACTAAGTTTTCCAATTTTGCCGTTTAAAAGTATCATTTTTTGTTCTAAAATAAGAAGCCAAAATAGCAATAAAAATTTTTTTAACAATAATTTTAATTTTATAGTTTTTTTTTAAGTATTCTCACTCTAAAAGCCTTCAAATTTAAAATTATAAGTGTTGAGAAAACAAGTTTAGTATAAGTCTTGTTTCATAGCAGAGATATTATAAAAACTTTCCAAATTGTACTAATTATTATTTTATTAATCAAGTTACTAATATTTTTTATAAAAGAAAAAAGATTTACATAAAACGAGGAAAAACTGTAAAAGAAAAATTAAATTATCTCAAAAAAGAGTTGCGCATTGCGACAATATTTTTCTTCGATCCATCTAAGTGGCGTGACGTCAAAGCATAACACAACGCATGCACTCGTTTCCGTAGTCTCTTAGTTTCATCAATATCGTACTACGATCAATAATGATAGTTTTATCCGTTTTATTTCTGCATTAAATGGATTTGAAGAATGAAGGAAACTTAACTGCATAAATATCAGTTTTAGGTAAATTATAACTTTGCCTCAACTCCTTGTTCCAGTTCAATGCAAAATAATCCTTCCATTATTTCAATGCAAAAACAAATACACAATAAACAACAAACAGCGTAATCATGCACCGTCAAATTAAATCTACCTATTCTTTATGTTCGGACTTGCTTGGTACCCCTTCTGGTGATAGCTTAGCTAGAGCCAAAGCGACTATTCTGGATGCGTTGTCCCATCGCCCAGAAATTGGGTCATTTTATAGCACTGTTGGTATGTAATTTGCCAACTCATCAGGTGGTCTTTTGAGATAATCGGATATTATACTTTTATCACTAAAATTCTGAAAGGCGACGCCCCAAGTGCACTAGTCCGCCATTTTACCTCGTATGTACGAGGGGAGACGCCAACGTCCACCTCAGTCGACGTCTCCTGGCGAACTGTACGCGCTTTATCGCAGCGCACAACTACGCGAAGACGTGACGTCATAGGTGAATCGATGATCTCGGCTAAAATCCCGAAATCTTTACAGCTTATTTTTCGGATATTCAGCCTAAGTTAGTTTTTTTCACACATCTGCTAATTGAGCATACATTTTAACATGATTTAAGAAACTGTTACATTTCCAAGATTAGGAAATGTCTTCATTCTTTCCTTGACTAAATCCCCTTTTAACTCCCACATAATTAACTCCTGACTGTTCTTGTCATCTTTATTTTATTTTCTTAACTGGCAGAAAAAATACAACAAAATTACACTATAAAACACTGGACGCAAAAAAATTAAAATGCTCAGTTTACTAACAAATAAAGAAGTCTTTTATTACTCGACTTTCATTAACAGATATGCGGAAAATAACATTAAATTAAAGACTTTACTAATTTTCTTGTTATTTTTGTAACATACAACTGCGACTTACAAGAATTGGGAGAAAATATACAAGATAATCTAGATTTTTGTAGTGAACTAGGTTTTCCAATTTTGCCATTTAAAAAAGTCTGATTTTTTTGTTCTAAAATAAGGAGCCAAAATTATGATAAAATTTTTTGATCAATAATTTTAACTTTATAGTTTTTTAAGTATTCTCAAATTATGTATTTTCTCTCTAATAAACTGAAGTAGAAGCTTTCAAATTAAAAATTATAGATGAAAAAACAAGTTTTGTATATTTCTTGTTTCATGGCAGAGATGTATAAAGACTCCCCATATCGTACTAATTATCATTTCATTCATCAAGTTACTAATATTTTTTATAAAAGAGAAAAGATTTACATAAAACGAAGAAAAAGTGTAAAAGAAAAATTAAATTATCTCAAAAAAAATAAGGGTTGCGCGTTGTGACAATATTTTTGTTCGATCCATCCAAGTGGCGTGACGTCAACGCATAACACAACATGCACTCGTTTCCGTAATCTCTTAGTTTCATCAATATTGTACCACGATCAATAATGATAGTTTTATCCGTTTTATTTCTGCATTAAATGGATTTGAAAAATGAAGGAAACTTAACTGCATAAATATCAATTTTAGGTAAATTATAACTTTGTCTCAACTCCTTATTCCAGTTCAATGCAAAATCAGCCTTCTTTTATTTCAATGCTAATACAAATAGACAATAAACAACGCAATGCATGCACCGTCAAATTAAATCTACCTATACTTTATGTTCGGACTTGCTTGGTACCCCTTCTGGTGATAGCTTAACTAGAGCCAAAGCGACTATTCTGGATGCGTTGTTCCATCTCCCAGAAATTGGGTCATTTTATAGCACTGTTGGTACGCAATTTACCAGCTCATCAAGTGGTCTTTTGAGATAATCGGGTATTACACTTTTATCACTAAAATTCTGAAAGGCGACGCCCAAAATACACTATAGTCCGCCATTTTACCTCGTATGTACGAGGGAAGACACCAACGTCCACCTCAGTCGACGTCTCCTGGCGAACTGGTGCGCTTTATCGCAGCGCACAGCTACGCGAAGACGTGACGTCACAGGCGAATCGATGATCTCGGCCAAAATCCCGAAATCTTTACAGCTTATTTTTTGGATATTCAGCCGAAGTTAGTTTTTTTCACACATCTGCTAATTGAGCAAACATTTTAACATGATTTAAGAAACTGTTACATTTTCAAGATTAGGAAATGTCTTCATTCTTTCCTTGTCTAGACTAATAAATCTCTTTTTAATTCCCAGATAATTAACTCCTGACTGTTCTTGTCATATTTATTTTATTTTCTTAACTGGTAGAAAAAAATACAACAAAATTACATTATAAAATACTGGACGCAAGAAAATTAAAATGCCAAGTTTACTAACAAATTAACGAAGTCTTTCATTACCCGACTTTCATTAACAGAGATGCGGAAAATAACATTAAATGAAAGACTTTACTAATTTTCTTATGTTATTTTTGTGATATACAACTGCGACTTACAAGAATTGGGAGAAAATATACAAGAAAATTTAGATTTTTATAGTGAACTAGGTTTTCCAATTTTTCCTTTTAAAAAAGTCTGGTTTTTTTTGTTCAAAAATAAGGAGCCAAAATTATGATAAAATTTATTGATCAATAATTTTAACTTTATAGTTTTTTTTTAAATATTCTCAAATTATATATTTTCTCTTTAATAAACTGAAGTAGAAGCTTTCAAACTAAAAATTATAAATGAGAAAACAAGTTTAGTATATTTCTTCTTTCATAGCAGAGATGTATAGACTTCCCATACTGTACTAATTATTATTTTATTCATCAAGTTACTAATATTTTTTTATAAAAGAGAAAATATTTACATAAAACGAAGAAAAAGTGTAAAAGAAAAATTTAATTATCTCAAAAAAATAAGAGTTGCGCGTTGTGACAATATTTTTGTTCGATCAATCGAAGTGGCGTGACGTCAAAGCATAACACAACGCGTGCACTCGTTTCCGTAGTCCCTTAATTTCATCAATATCGTACCACGATCAATAATGATAGTTTTATCCGTTTTGTTTCGACATTAAATGGATTTGAAAAATGAAGAAAACTTAACTGCAAATAACAATTTTAGGCAAATCATAACTTTGTCTCAACTCCTTGTTCCAGTTCAATACAAAATCAGCCTTCTTTTATTTCAATGCACATACAAATAGACAATAAACAACATACAACGTAACGCATGCACCGTCAAATTAAATCTACCTATACTTTATGTTCGGACTTGCTTGGTACCCCTTCTGGCGATAGCTTAGCTAGAGTCAAAGCGACTATCCTGGATGCGTTGGCCCATCTCCCAGAAATTGGGTCATTTTATAGCACTGTTGGTAATTTGCCTGCTCATCAGGTGGTCTTTTGAGATAATCGGGTATTACACTTTTATCACTAAAATTCTAAAAGGCGACGCCCAAAGTGCACTAGTCCGCCATTTTACCTCGTATGTACGAGGGAAGACGCCAACGTCCACCTCAGTCGATGTCTCCTGGCGAACTGTCCGCGCTCAGTCGCAGCGCACAGCTCTGAGAAGACACGATATCACAGGCAAATCGATTTTTAAATTTTTTCACAAATCAGATAGTTTTAGTCTCTATTTTACTCTGATTTAAGAAAGTATTATATTTTGAAAACTAGGAAATTTCCACATAATTAACTCCTGAATATCCTTTACATCCTTATTGTGAAATTGAATGTTCCTCAACTTCTTAGTGGTCAATTGTTAGGTTTTAATTTTTAGTTGAGACTATGAGTAAATAAAAGTAAGTACGATGGAGAATTTTCCAGTGTTTCTTCTCTGAGTTCTGTTCTTGGGCCCCTGCTCTTTCTTTTATATATAAATGACCTGACCAAGATTGATATCCGAGGAACATTTACATTATTTGCAGATGACGCAACAATTTTATGGCGTGAAAAGAATGGCTGTGATTTGAAACATATTATCGAGTGTGACTTGATTAGAGTGAATGAATGTTGTGCAGCAAATTGTTTAAGTTTTAATTTTACTAAAACCAACGTGTTAAGTTTCAAATTTACCTGTGATAGTTTAACTTTGAACAATCAGTTTATAGAGAATAAGCTAGTGACTAGATTTTTAGGTATATTTATTGACGATAAGTTGAAATTTACTGACCACATAATTGCATTAAATAAGAAGTTGGCCGCCGGGTGTTATGCGGTATGAACAGTGTCAAGGGAATTAGATTCAAATGTGGCTAGAACAGTGTATTTTTCTTTGATTGAATCTCATTTGAGATATGGAACTGCATTTTGATGATTCTATAGTCGGCAGTTATTAAATTCGATTCTTGTCTTACAAAAGCGAGCAGTGCGTAATTTATTTAATGTAAAAATGAAGGAGCATTGTAGACCTTTATTTATGCATATTAACAGTGATAGGCATTTTCATTTAAGAAATAGTGGGACTGATTCATAAAAAATATAAAAATTATTCAACTCCAAACCCATATAATACACGTAATAATGGCCTGCTATTGTCCATTCCCAAGACTACTCTTACTAAACAGTCTCTTATTTTTGAAGGAATTAAAATATATAACAAAATTCCTCTAAAGTATAGAAATATTATGGATGATAAATTGCTTAGGAAAAAAGTTAAGGGCTTTCTTGTGACCCGACCGTATTATTCACTGGAAGAATATTTTGCTGACAATTTTTAACAGGGTGTGTTTGTGTTTTCAAAATGTGTATAATGGTGGAACTTTATGGCCATTTTTTGTCTTGTTTTACTTTATTTTATTTGACTGTAAACTTTTAAATTAATTTAGTAGACATTTATTTTATTTTAGGTACCTGTTTTGTTAATTATGGACTTTTGTTTATTTACACTGTTTATTTTGATTACTGACTTTAATCACGTGTTTATTGTTATCATTGATCTAAGTTTTTAAATTTTTTTATTGTCACAATTTCTTGTGTTGCATATGTTTTTGTTTATATTTATTTTTAACTTTTTGTTCTGCATAATGTTTTGTTAACAAGATTGATTTCTTTACAACAATAAAGCTTATTATTATTGGAAATTGTTAATGTAATTTTTTACCGTTGGTTGTTAATCTTCTGAAATGACCATAAACGTATGATCGCTTGATCCGAATTTACTAATGTTTTTGGGCTGATTTTCAAGTATGACGGATCTAAACGCCTCCCTAGGGAAACGGAGCCTATTTTAACAAGCAAAGAAAAAATAACTAAATTAACGGATCAAGAAGCGGGAAAAAATTTGGAAGAAAGTAATGGCGAGGAGCTTGAAATGTACTATGAAAGTAACTACGGGTGAGTCGATTCTGACTCGGACAAGACCGAACAGTTTAGTAATAATAACCGTGATATGCATTTATTTAAATGTTTATGTGACGACGATAGTGATAGTGCAGAATATATCTACGGAGGTGCAAAATATGAATACTATAAAATGGGTTCCGCATCCAGACATGAAAACTATTTCTTGTACGAGTAAGTTCCGGGTTACTTGCGTCTGTGTAGGAGGGGTAAAACTATATATAATTAATATAGCAAATATTAATATTCAAAACAGATATATTTGAACCAAAAATAATGGTTTCGATTCCAAACATTCTTAAATCCACCAGAATTATCGCGGATTAATTTACAAGAAAATTAGTCAGTGACATATTTGACTTATGAGCGTACTATTCATCAAGAAACAATATCATATGAACTTTGTATTGTATCAGTAACCCTAAACGTCTTAACTTACGTACACACAGTAAATTGTGTCAGAGACACGACATAAATTTGTATGTAATTTCTTTAAAACTGATCTGAACACAATTTTTACAGCGAACAGGCCCAAATTAACCAAACATATTAATTTCCATCGATTAACAAACGCGGCGTATTTGCAGATTGTTGAAAGTTAATGTATAAATCAATAATTCTAAGTAGCTTTGACAATATTAAATATCATCTTGACACAGCATTTTACTAGCCGTAGAGACTATTTTACGAGCGGGAAAACTAGCAAGTATTACCAGGGTATAAATATTTTTGTTGGTAATACTTACTAACCTTTTCCCATTAGAATTTCTAAAAATACAACAAATTATTACAAATTATTGTCTACATTAAAATGAGTCTGTATAAAAAGAAAAATATTCTCTTATAATTAAACATTGCAATGCCTCTAGACTTTATATTATGTTAACATATTTAAAACGTTTATGTTAATATAATATCATACAGTACCTCTATACAGTTTTGCATAAATTCGATTAAAATTGAGACAATAGGTTTTGGGAAACACTTCAGCTAATGTTTATTTTTTGACACTTATCCACTATACAGGATGCTTCATTCAGAAAGTAGGACATCATGATGCCTTTTAAATTTCAGGAACCGTAGAACTGTGAGACATTCATTTTACTAGATAGTACTGAAACTGTGCTCCAATTACAAGCTGGGGGCTAAGTTATGTAAGAAATTTCTTGGGGAATTTTATCTTTGAGAGCATTCAGTTCTTTTGATAGATTTATATACATAGAAAATAATCAAGAAGAATCAGATCTGGAGGTCCGACTGGTCATTCGATGATGACTAATTGAGTGACCAGCTAGGTTCTTTCAATTATTTTCTAAGAAGTTACTTAAAATCAGCCAACCAGAACACTTGAATGTTTTTAAAGAGAGAAATTCTTGAAACATATCTAACATAATCAAAGAAATGATCGAAAATGGCGGATGGATGCTCACCTACCTAGTATGTATGTATGAGATAGGGATGTGTGCATTGCGACTTGAATGATCTATTGTGCCGCTTTTCTGCTATTAGGTCGTTGGAAATGCCTCACCAACTGAAGCAGCAACAATTCTACTTCTCTTAGGATATTTTTTAAAAAGGGACGATTTCAAATTGGGTAGATTTCCCCCTTCTATTTGGTATTGCAGCTTAGGATATTGAAAGATGATGTATTCTAAAAGAATGTGGATAAACACTTTGTCCTCTTCCTTGCAAAATGTGCATTCTCTCATTGCAAGTTGCTCCCCTAGGTGGCAGTGCCCTGTTAGAATTCCTGTTAAAACTGGTCTTTACCCAGACTAATAGACTCCCTGAATTTCTTCTGAATATAGTTTCCCAGAAGTATCTTCGCTCGCCTCATTCCTTATAATTATGTCTAATAATTGGAAATCCTATTATATTCCTCTCTTTTTAGTTCTTCCATTATTGCGCTTTTTGCTAATCCTGCAAAAATGTTCAGATATGATATTTCAGTCCCCTTTTTTGCGGGTTCATCTACTATTTCATTTCCTTTTACTCTAGTGTGTCCAAGCACCCACGGGGGCGCAATTGTTATGTTCTTACCTAGTTCATTTAGCTCCTCTATGCATTACCAAACCATTGACAGCAGTAAATGGGGTTCAGTTCAGCACCATTTTGTATTGTTCTGTTTGATAAAGTACATACGTAATAAAATAAATGTTCTATTATTTAAAAATTATTAAATAACTGATCTTTTTTTTTGGAATTGGGAGTGTTATTTGGCATTATCAATCATTTTCTTGTCGACTAGAACAAAAGTATCTTTGTCACGTAAATTTCATGTCTAAACAACAGGGCTAGATCTAGTCGAAAAAAAACTGGAATTCACATATAGAGTATACTCTATACCTCGAATACTATAATAATATTGTTATATTTTTGCAATAACTTTGGTATTGATGTCAATGATACCATAGCAAACAAGAAACTGACGCTTGTAAAATAGAGATAGAAATTCTATCAAGCATTAAGATCAATTATGTTAACGAAAGCAACAAAAAATGCCTTAACAAAGCTATTAAAAAATCCAAGAAAAAACTGAAACATTATTTTCAGAAAACTTTACCATACCGTAATAAAACAAAGTGGAAATCGACCTAATTTCATTGTTGATTTTGACGGTAATAACTCAAAAACCATCATTGATATTTATAGAACTTTTATTTTTTAGTAAAAAGCAATTATATGAAAGTGTCGGATCAAATTTTATATGAGACATATGAGTTATTACATGTCACTTAAGAAAATTAGCTAACTCATCAGCCAAGCTCTCGAGCCTTTTTCTTGGATGACATAGAAAACTCACTTGTCTAGGTAAATAATTCTTAAAAAAACAATATCTTATTGATTAAAATTTACCAATCTTTTTAATGCTTACCCTTCTTTATCGTAAGTAACTTGCTTAAGGAACTTTCTAACCGATTCTTTGTCTTGAATTTTATCGAATTTCGCTTCGAGATCTTCGGGCTTGAGATGGTGAGTTAAAACATTTCCCTCTCCTCCTACTATTTCCGCCATGAACTGACGAGTACGCATTATCACTTCAGATAATTGAAGCTAGAAATTAAAAATAATGATCAATACTTTTTTAATTTATCAATAGTCAACTATACATTACGCCAATATTTTTTCAAAAATACCAAAAAAAAAACATTATTTTATCGTAATTGTCAATGTATCATAGACAGCAATACTTAAACTAAGCAAAATAACACTACTTTACAGCCAATCTGCGACTGTAATGTAAAAGACAGTCTTTGGCTAATTTTTGGTCTCTAAATGCGACAATAATGGTAAAAACTTCCTAACAAGTAAGATTTTTGAGTTATGATTTTTTTTTAGCAAAAAATCACATTATTTTAAAAAGTCATTTGTAATATACTGGAGCGCGACGTTATCAAATTTACGTTTTCCATAAGTTACGGAAATTGTACACAATCACGTGGAGGTATCTAGAGATGATATGTCAACCTCAAAATCTCAACCCCCTAGGGCTTAAAATACCAGAAGTACCCATTTAAACCCATATAATTCCAAATTTCACTCTGTCCCGTAGCCCCTGTATACGAAAAGTACGCCGTCGCTTTTCAAATCTCAGATACCCGATGTTTCTAGAAAATACCAAAAGTACGGAACGGCTATAAAAGCAGCTGACCGGCAATCGTATTATCAGTATTGGTCTAGCATGAGTAGTGGTCAGTATTAGATAGAGAAGCGAAGTGCTCGAACAAGCCAAGAGTAAGAGCCCTATATTAGTGTTATCTTTGTGTTGAATAAAGTTAGTTGACGCCTGTAAACGTAGTATCACATCTCTGAACAGACGTATACGACAGTACAAAATGTCTAAAGTACAGAAACGTGGTTGTGTTAACCCCTCGGATAGTTTTTGCTACATATGTGGTCAGTTTACTCCTAAATTGCAGAAAAGAACAATTAACAAAATGACCAAAGAAGCTTATCACAAGTATTTTGGATGTCTTGTTGGCGATCAAGATCGGGAGTGGACTCCTCACATATGTTGCTAAACCTGTGCAACAAATCTAAGTAACTGGTTAAATGGCAAACGCTCTTCTTTGCCTTTTGCAGTTCCAAAAATTTGGGGAGAACCAACAAATCATTTTAACGACTCTTACTTTTGCATGACAAAAGTGTCTGGTTTTTCAAGAAAAAGTAAACATAATATTGAATATCCGGATATTCCCTCAGCAATAAAATCCGTACTTCTTGGAGGTTTCCCAGTTCCAGCGCCCCCGGTAAAATAGGAGGAAGATTTAGAAATCTATGATAAGACAGAACCTGACAATGTATCAGAAAAGGACGGATCTTATTTTCACGAAAATGAAGAAAAAGCACCCCACATTTAATCGAACAATCTGAATTAAATGATCTATTTCGGGACCTCCACTTGTTCAAAAAGCATGCTAAAGTATTAGGGTCTAGATTACAACAATGGAATTTACTAGCCACTGGCACCAAAGTTACAATATTTAGGAACCGTAACCAGGAGCTATCTTTGTTTTTTACTCTGCAGAATAAAATATGTGTTTGTGTTAATCCAAATAGTGGTATGGAAAAATTAGGATTTGCACCTAACCCGGACGAATGATGTCTATTTATAGATTCTTCTAAAATAAGCTTCAAAGCAGTTTTGCTCCATAATGGCAACAAAAGACCCTCTATTCCTTTTGCACATGCAGTTGACATGAAGGAAACATACTAAAGTATGTCACTTATTCTAAATGCAATAAGTATACGTATAAGTGGCAAATATGTGGTGACTTAAAAGTCATAGGACTATTACTAGGGTTTCCTGGTGGATTTACGAAGTATTGCTGTTTTCTTTGTCTTTGAAATAGTAGAGCAACACAGAGCCATTACCAAGTAAAAGGATGGCTTCAGAGAGATCAATATATTCCAGGTCAAGCTAATGTAAAGAATATAACTCCTGTTGAACCCAAAAAAGTACTGTTACCTCCATTACACATTAAACTGGGATTGATTAAGAATTTCGTTAAAGCATTAGATAAAGAAGGAGATGCGTTTAAATACCTTAAACAAATTTTTCCTAAACTATGTGATGCTAAGCTTAAAGCAGGAATATTTGTTGCACCACAAATTAGAAAAATAGTAAGGAATTAACAGTGTCATCAAAAATTAAGTGATGTTGAATTAGCTGCGTGGAGTTCTTTTAAAACAAATGTTTCGGAGTTCTTAGGAAACAACAAAGTGGAAAACTACTAAAAACTTGTAGAAGAACGACTCCCATTTACATTTTTCCCAGAAAATTTAGGTGCGGTTAGTGACGAGCACCATTAAGGTTCCACTAAGACATGTTAACAATGGAGCCACGCTACCAAGGCAGATGGGATCCAGCAATGATGGAGAATTATTGTTGGTTTCTTATGAGAGAAAGCGATCAGGAGTGTAAACAAAAGTCTATATTTGCAAAAAACTTATGTACAAAAGACTTACTATAAATGAATTTTCATATGTATTTTTGTAAATAAATCCTGTTATCCTTAAAATATCTGTTTTTTTTTGAACTTATGTATAAATATTACATAAAAATATTTGTATTAAATAAAAATAACTGATACATTCTATAATTCAAAATCTATACGTGGCGGAAAATTTTCCTTCTGGAATCCGCAATCAGGATGCTTTAAACTCCCACGGATAGCCAATATTACATCAGTCGTAATTTTTTTTTGTATTTGTTGACTAGTGTAATCAACATCTAAAAATGATCTTTCAAAAACAACAAAGTTGAGAATCTTACATGATTATTAGGTTACGAATAACGTCAGTGCAAGATGGGTCTCGAAATTTATTTCAGCTGTTTGAAAAAGAAAAATATGAAATGAGTTTCAAAGAAATGTGTCATGGCTTCACTGAACTCAATTTTCCACTTTATAGTCCTGACCTGGAACCTCGTGATTATTTTTTTTCTTAATTAAAATCTGACTTGAGAGGAAAAAACTGTAACACACACGATCAAGTGAAGTAGGGGGACTTTAGCGCTTTTATGAGGACATTGCTGCAGATTATTTTTTACGGGTATAAAAATCTTACAGCGCCGAAAAAATGTTTCATTATTATTACCTCTTACTTAAATGAAAACTACTAAATCTTTTTGATTTACTCATTTTAGAACGCCAGTAAGTTACTAACACAATCTAGAAAATCATAATAGATGCAATGACGATTTAATTGGGTCAAAGTGACCTCAATCTACATAAAGCTGTTTCTAATGTTTTTTTATATCTGGAAAAATACTTATTTTAACTGTAAAAGCACGTTGCTTTTTTATTTTTGACCAATACACTACATTTTCTTGATGTTCGCATAAAAATATCCAATAATTAGATATAAATTCTCAAATCAAAAGTTTTTTTTACAGTAAGATAGCCGTCAATTTGAGGAGTAGCAATGTCCTGAACTATCGTTTGAAGATTACAAGTTTATTTAAAGAGATTTCCTGTAAAAACTGGCTGGTTGACTGTTGAAAGACATGTGACCATTGGTAATTGAGAAGCAGAAGAATTTCCTGTAAAAAATATCAGTTTTGGAAATAAATATTATTATTTGGGGAATGAGATGTGTCATGGAACATATAAGTGAACCTACTGCGCGATCTACTAGGGAGTTTCTTTTCCCAAAGCGAATCGTATTGGGATTACTGACGGGACATTTTCACCAGGGAAGCCATCTTCATGGGAATGGCATTCCGGATGACCTAGCATGCTCTCAAAAAGTACCCAGCACTCAACCGACTGAGGCCAGACATTTCGGAGATATGATAGTATCGCTTGAAGGAGTCAGGCAAGGTCGGGTAGCAAAGGTGATTGGCTGACTTGCGATCATAGTGGGATATAAAGGGCCCAACTATAATTAAAAAAATCCAAAGTTTTACATCGTAAATATATTTGGTTCACTCAGTGTAAGGATATTAAAGAAAAAATTCAAAAGCTATTATTTGTTCAATTTCTAACTCTTAACACCTGGTAAGTACTATTAAGTATAATCTCCTCATAAGGAAAATTGTGTCATATTAAAATAGTAGCAAATTAAGAAGGACTAAAGCCTATCTTCTTTCTTAGCTCATTGACGTCCACTCCTGGACATAAGCCTCTCCGATGGTCCTCCACTGGGATCTGTCTCTCGCCTTCCGGAGCCAGTCTTTTCCAGCAAACTGTCTTATATCATCTACCCATCTGCGTTGTGGCCTGCCACGATTTCGGTTCGTTTCTCGCGGTCGCCATTGCAGTAATTTACTCGTCCACCTATCGGGCTGTTGTCTAGCTATGTGCCCCGCCCATTGACGTCAACTACTTTGGTTCTTGATCTTACTACTTGATTTCGTATTTTATCCCGTAACGAGATTCCTAACATTTGTCTCTCCATGGAGCGTTGAGTGACTCGGAGTCTATTTGCGTTTTGTTTGGTTAGTGTTATCGTTTCCATGCTGTAAGTAGCAACAGACAAGACACACGTGTTATACACTTTCCGTTTAAGGTTGATTGGTGTGTTTCTATTTCTTAATACGTACTGCAACTTTCCAAAGGCAGCCCATGTCAGCCCTATTCTCCTTGTTATTTCCGCCGTTTGATTTTCTTTGCCCAGTTTCATGACGTGGCCTAAATAGATGTACTCTTGGACATTTTCTATGATTTCATTTTGAATCTCTATTTGTACATTTGCGTCAGGGCTCATTAACTTAGTTTTCCCCAAGTTCATCTTAAGTCCCACTTTTCTCGCCTCTTCACTGAAATCTTGAAGCATTTGTTTTAGCTCTTCTGGGTTGCTAGACATGACAACAACATCGTCGGCGAAATAAAGATGACTAAGTTAAGAACCGTCGACTCTCAAACCTTTCTCATTCCAAATTAGTTTTTTAAAAACATCTTCCAAAGCTAGCGTAAATAGTTTCGGAGAGATGACGTCTCCCTGACGCACACCTCCTATAACGTTTATTTTTTCGGTTTTTGTGTCTTCGTCGATTTTAACCTGTATAGTTGGGTTTTTATATATGTTCTGTATGATAGTGGTATACCTGGAGTCAATTCTAGCATTATTAAGTGATTTCAAGATCGCCCATGTTTCTATAGAGTCAAAGGCCTTATGAAAATCTACAAATGCCAGGTGTATAGGAATGTTATATTCCTCGGTTTTTTCTAGGACTGTGCGTAGGGCTTGGATATGATCTATCATACTAAATCCACGTCGAAAGCCGGCTTGATCCACAGGCTGGTAAGCTTTTCAGTCAAGCGATTTGTCAATATGCGGGTGAATAGTTTATAAAGGTGGTTTAATAAACTGATAGGACGGCAATTTTCTATATTTGTTGCGTCCCATTTTTTGAAGAGAAGTACGACTTGTGCGTTATACCATTGTTCTGGTATTCATCAGTGTTTGTATCGCTTTTTTCAAGACTGTCTCCACCCATCTTTAACATCTCAGTTGTAATTTAATCCTCGCCCGGGCATTTTCCATCCTTCATCTGTTTTAGTGCTCTTTTTATTTCATCTAACGATATCTCCGGCAAATCTTCTGATCCTAAAACCCTCCAATATGATGATTTAAAGCCTATAGTCTGCAGTATATTATAAAAAAATTTGTGTAGCTTAGTCGCTTGTAACTAAAAATTACTAATTGTCAGTTTTTCCTTATGAGCATAAAATCAGTGCTACCAAATAAAACTCATTCCATATCTTACTACATTTTACTATTACCATCTTACAAAACCGGCCTAGTCTCTTATTCCGACATTAATTTCTAAAAGTAACTTAAGCTTAATGCACAAGTTGCTCGTTCAGCTGTTAGATTGCCCACTTGATTTCACTGCTGGATTTGAAGTGAGCTATAATGCTGGATATTGTGCTCGGTCCTCTGAGTTCTTAGTTCAATAGGTATGCATCTCTGGGTTAGGCTTGTAGTTGGCTTCGATACGTACAAATTGACATTTTGGAAAGAAGACGCGATTGAAACGGATTTTTTTATCAAAATTTACTATTAATTTCAGAGTTTTACAACAATTAATTATCTACTATATAAATTTATGAAGATCACCATTAATGCATTAAAAATGGTCTCGGCATTGATCGAATTGGCAGTCGTGGTAAATTCATATTTATGTGACAAAATGCGACACTCTCATTGTTTACCGCTCAAATCCACCAGAGAAACTAGCAAGAAAAATATAACGTGATCTATCGCAAAACTCCGACTTTATTTTCCATCACTGCAGCCAGTACGGTTGCTATTACAACTCTCAGCACGCAGTCTGGCAGTGAAATAAACGTCGTGTGAGCTAAATATTAATTAACAATGCTTCTACTCACCAAGAGTTGAGGTCTGCCCAAGGCTGTAAGTTTAATAGCCGTAATACCAGTGCCATAGGTGGCGCCTGCAACAGAAGAGATCAGCATTTATCCCAAACTAATTTTTTTAAATTAAAAAATATGAATTCAGGAATTATTGCACATTTGGTCATAAAGAATGACTTTTGCAATTAAAAAAAAAAGCGGAAGAAGATAAACTAAAATAGTACTATAAACCCGACACCATCCCATTAAGGGTTACTTACTTATAAACCCGTCCTTAGTGGCCGGGTCTATTACAATTTTCTTTTAGAAAACAAATAAAGTAGACTACATTACAATAATTGCAAAATCATTCGGAAAGCTAAAGCATTAAGAAAATTGGAAATGTAAGGAAAGAAGTTTTAATCGATTACAAGTTAAGTTAAAGATGTTTTTTCTTCATGCTATAAAATGATTGCTATTTATATTACAAGAAAAAGAAGCATGACATAAATAACACACAAGTATGAGGGAAACCCACTAGCCCTAAACAGTGAAAATAAGTTGTACCTGTTGAAAATAATAAATAAGATATCTACAGTTTTTAAAATACTTCCTTGCCATCGTTTGAATATAAATTATTATCCCAGCTCTATCTGTAAACTTAAATCATTGGTGCTTATTAAAGGGCACTAAATTAAGAGAAAAAAAATTTATTGGGGAAGACATTTGAGTAAGTGACCCAAATTTAGCTCTTAATGGCCACAGTTTCGGCAGGTCCTTACCTCCTATTCCGGTAGATACATAGAAATATAAGTTTAAAAGAACTATTAGACCACATGGTATTTAAGGTCCTAATTGAGTTATATCCTAAATTTAGGGTACTGTAAAGGTATTTAGGACAGCGAGAATCCTAATTACGATTGTCGAGCTATGTCGATTTTTAGAACTTAAGAAACTAATTATGAAAAGATTTAGCGTGATAAAATAGCAAAGGTACCTAGTTTATGAGCGGCGAGCGACGCGAGCTGATGTATCACTATTTTGGTGGCTGGTGACGCTCGAAAACAGCAAGTGCAGAAAAATAACTTTTATTAAATGTTCCCAATATTCATAAAGATATGCTATATCTATGGAATAAAAATTATATACATTATTTGAACCAAAGTATTAGATACGCTGTTAACTCAAATTTTTCATTTACATTTGGTTAAAGTATATTATTATTTTAGTTAATTCACTTTTGACCATGCATGAATTATACTTCTATTTTGCTATATAAAATAAAATATATTAAAAGAGTCGATTTTTGGGGGGGGGTCATGCCCATGATAGTTTTTGTTAAAGATTAAACGACCTACCTTTTTGGAATTTGGACCGATTAGCCTTTCCTATTGGTTTTGTACGGGGTCCTTTAGAGTGCGCCATCCTAAATCAGGATTGTTGAGCAAGCCAAAACACCTATATTGTTTATGGCACTGTGCTTTTTAATTAGGTAAAAATAAATCTTGTATGAAAAGAAGTAAGAGACGAACAGCACCGTATAAACATTGAAACAATATTTATGTTAAAATAATTTCTATAATTTTTATTCCATAAGTATAGCATATTTTATAAATATCGAGAACAGTTTCCAAAATGCTATTAAACCCATTTAATCATTTTCAAACTGAGTAAGCAAGATCGGCATCACTCGACCGTCCTAATTAGGATCCCAACTGCCCTAAATACTATTACACCACACTGAATTCAGTGCCAACTCCTGAATATTAGATAGTCTAATAGACCTTTTAGAAATAAATGTTATCAGGAGTGTAAGTCGAAGCAAATTTAATATGTTGAAAATTATGGTTCTTGAGTTTAGACCGTGTCAAATTGGAATTATTATCCGACGTTTCGCCTACGATTGCACGAGGCATATTCTCCACGAGATTAGAACACTGAATGACTATCGAGAAGCAACAACTCGATATTTATACCCGACTCAGCGAACCGCGGTTCAGCATTACAATCGATTTCCACGTATGATGTAGACTGTAACCTATATCTCTATTAATATTATTTGAATATTTACAAATTTTGATTAATTCTCCAATTTTATGTTTAAGGAAACCAGACACTGATGCTAGCACCTTAGTTTCTTTTATATTAAAAGTGTGATTTGATTTATGCTGGTGTTCAGCTACTGCAGATTGTATAATTTGATTCTTTTTTTTTTATACATCTTTCATGTTCCTTAAGCCTAGTGGATATAGACCGTCCTGTTTCACCTACATACATTTTACCGCAAGAGCAAGGTATCTTGTAAACGCCTTCTGTTTGAAATGTATTGCGTCCTTTGGTGACTTCAAACATTGTCCCACATTCTTACGTGTTGAAAATTGTCTTAAAGTTTGATTTTCGGAGCAATCTGGCAATCTTGTCGGTGGTTCTGTGTATGTGAGGCAAGACAACACTGTCCATTGGAGGTACATTTATTACATTTTGTTGAGGAGTTGGGTTTTTATATTGATTAATAGAACGTCTTCAATCTTCAGCGCAATATCTGTTGTCTCTCAGAGCCTTGGTCAATTTTTCTGCTTCTGATTTCAGTGACTGTTCCTCACATATTGAAAGGGCTCTATATACCAAAAAGTTTATGACGGATTGTTTTTGAGAAGGATGATGGTGTGAGGTTGCATTGAGATATCGATTTGTATGTGTTGGTTTTCTGTGCGCAAAATATTCTGATTTGCCATTATATCGTTCCTTTGTAGTAGTACATCAAGAAAGGGAAGGGCATTCCTTGATTCAGTTTCCATAGTGAATTTTATGCTAGGGTGTAGTTGGTTTAGATGACCGAGGAAATTATCGAGGTTATCTGCGCCATGCGGCTAAACTACGAACGTATCATCCACATCTCTGCACCAAAAGTTAGGTTTTAGAGGAGAAGAAGACAAGGCGTTTTCTTCGAAAGCTTCCATGGAAATGTTAGCTACCACAGGTGATGGTGGAGATCCCATGGCCGCTCCCGAAGTCTGCTCGTAGAAAGTTCCTTGAAAAGTAAAATAAGTGGAAATCAGACATGCTTTAATTAATTCTAGTAGGATGGCATCCATGTTGTTATTTCGTAATATGTCCGATATTATGAAAATTGAATCATTTATAGGAACATTTGTATACAGGGATTCTACATTTATTATTAATAAATATAAAAATCCAACTCCTCAATAAAATGTCATAAATGTACCTCCAATGAACAGTGTTGTCTTTCCTTACATACTCGAAATAACCAATAAGATTGCCAGATTGCTCCGAAAATCAAACATTTGGACAATTTTCAACACATGTCAGAAAGCTGGACAAAGTTTGAGGTGACCAAAGATGCAATTCCATTTCAAACAGAAGGCGTTTACACGATACCTTGCTCTTGTGGTAAAGTGTATGTAGGTGAAACAGGACGGTCTATATCCACTAGGCTTAAGGAATATGAAAGATGTATAAAGAAGAAATAAATTGTACAATCTGCAGTAGCTGAACACTAGCATTGCTCAGGTCACACTTTTAATGTAAAATAAACTAAGGTGCTAGCATCAGTACCTGTTTTTTTTTAAATGTAAAATTAGAGAATCGATCGAAATTTGTAAATATTCAAATAATATTAATAGACTTACAGTGTACAGTCTACATCACATGTGGAAATCGATTGTAACGCTGGATCACGGTTCGCTGAGAATCAGTCGGTTATAAATATGGACTGTTGCCCCCCAATAATCATTTAGTGTTCTAATCTCGTGGAGTAAGATTACTGAAGATGCCTCGTAGGCGAAACGTGGGATAATTCCAATTTGACATGGTGTAAATCCAAGAACCATGATTTTCAACTTGACCAAAGCCGTGAAAGCTTTCGTTCTTTATATTAATAAGTTATAGTAATATTATATAATCGAAATGGGTATGGAGCTACCCTTGCACAAACTCACTGGGGTGAAAATAATTAAAAATAATAGATTTCTTGAAAAGATAGTAGCAATACAATAGCATACTTTAATAAATTTTTCCTATTTGTGACAGAAAAATAAGCGGCACTAAAATGCGCTTCAGTGAAGGAGGTACAACACCTAGTGAAATTGTTACCACTATATAACTTTGAATTGACAAATTAATAAAGCCTTTGTAAACATAACTTATATTTACACTTAGATATTACATTCGTTTATTTGTTAGTTCAAATAGATATTATAACGTCCACATTTCTTTACACCAATTTTGGAACAATAGTTACAGACCTCAACCATTAAATCTATTTCATTTTGGTGTCTTATTAGTTCTACGCAATGATCATTAAACACATCCGTAAACAGTTTGTTACTACCCTAACCAGTAAGACTAATTAATGAAGATGTTTCAGGAAGAAAATATTAAAAAATAAACTAAAGAAATAACAATAAGCTGATATATCATGAAAGCCTTAATTTCTATACCGAAAACATATAACAGGTCACATAAATAAGGGGTACAGTACATGTAACAGTCACATTATTTATTTATGTTAAGGTGTTTGACAAACTATAATTAGAACTATATTTGTTGCTATATACAAACATTCTATACAGGATGGAAACTAGAATAAATTCAAAATAAAAAAGACCAAACATTGTACAAAAAAATCTAAAAATATGTCAGATTTTAATTTGGAATGTGTTTTTCGACAAATTATCGACGAAGGTTTTACGGAAAAACGTGACAATGTTGCATTGCATTAAGAAACATGACAATGTTGTATTTCTAACCAAGGTATAGACATATAAAGAGAATAGAACGCAGATCTCAAAGAAGTGCGTTGGCTCTCCCTTAGAAAGAGACAGGGCGTTTTCGATTAGTAGTACCTGTCTTTCTACTCGGCGGACTAGAAAGATAGGTAATATCGAAAACGCTCCGAAAGCCAATACGCTTCTATAGGATCCGCAGTCTATATCTTATATGTCTATGAACCAAAAGCAGGTAACGTAACTTGGCTAGATTTTAATAACAATGACAATATTTTCTAAGTATATACATGGTTCATTCAAAAAGTTCCGGGAATGATTTTTTTTTTGACAAAGAAAACAAGAATTTAGAAAAAAGACTTTATTTAGTTTCCAACATAATTGTTCTATATAAATTTTGCTGCGCTCATATAGCCGCTTTAACGACCTGGAAAACTCCTCTTCTGGAATAGCTTTCAGAGCCCTGGTCAAGGTCGCATTCCTTTGAATCGCCTCAACGTCTTCAAAAAATTGTATCCTCATCGTCATTTTCAATTTAGGGAATTATAAAAATCTGCCAGAGCCAGACCTGACGAGTAGGGCGGATGATGAATCATGGAGACTGATTTTTTGGTCAAAAATTGTATGATGAATATTGAGGAAAGGGCTAGCGCATAGCCGTGCAACAGAAATCAGTCACCGATGCGGTACAGTTCCCGTCTCACGCGACGAATTCGCTTCAAAAGTCGATCCAGGACATTTTTGTGGAATTGTGCGTTCACTGTTTGGCCCGGGGACACGATTAGCTATAGATAATCCCGCGAGAATCGCAAAACGAAATGAGCATCGTTTTGATTTTCGACTTTGTCGCTCGAACTTTGGTGCTCCGCCCTTACCTCGCCACTTGGGGGTTTGGCGTTTGGTCGATGGATCGATTCAAAACACCATGATTCGTCGACGGTTACAAATTTGTTTCAAAAATTTTCATGCGTGTCTGCCCATTTAACCAAATCGCGTGAAGCCTCTACACGGCGCTCTTTCAGCTCGTCCGGAACGAACTTCGCACACACTTTTTTTTTCCCCAAGAACATCGTGCAAAATATGGTGTACGCTTCCTACACTGATGATGAGTTCCTCCGACTACATTTGAACGGCAATTCGCCGATTACGACGCGCACACGTTCGACATTCTCATCGGTAGACGAGGTTAAAGGGCGCCCCTCCCGTGGATCGTCTTCCAGCGACCGTCAACCGTTCTTGAACTTCACATACCACTCAAAAACCTTGCAGCGACTTAAACATTCCTCACCATACGCGGTTTCTAATAATTCGAATGTTTCCTACCCACTTTTTGCCAATTTGAAACAAAATTTGACTGTGGCGGCGGGCGTTCCTTAGCGAAAATTGTGACGCTGTGGCCAAAACACGTCTAATTTAAACGAACACAGCTGGACAATAAATGAGATTACAGCGCTCACATCCCCACTGTGGGTAACTAAAGCATGATATTACATAGTTCTGCCGTCAGATAACAGATAGCGCTGGTTATAAATTTTATACAAAATTAGTCCCGGAACTTTTTGAATGAACTGTGTATGTGCAAAAGCTGGAATTTTTCATTAAGATTAACTTTCATAAAAATCAATTAATTTACCTTTCGGTAGCTACATCTAGCTCTGTTTAATGCTCTTTTGGTCACTGAAACAAGAACATTGCTTCCAACTTTGCAACGGTCTCCTGACACACCATATTTTACATTAATTATGCTGGATTCTAAACCCAAAATTTTCAAATATTCACAATAATACGGATAATTTTTTTTTTTCAAATTATTATTAACGAAATTCTTACAAATGGAGGCTGTCAAATCTCGGAAAACTACCTAGCCGCCAAGGCACGTTTTCATGCAACGCTGGATTTTCTGCGTATACAGACTAGCCCCAATTTATAGCAGATAAAAGAAAACTTATAAATAAATTAAACATATATTTACTATTTTAATTTTAATTCTATGCAAATTAAAAAAAATGGGCCAAGTTCTCGTCTACAAGGGATGTAAAAAAAATTTTACCCAACGGTATTACAAAAAATAAAATTGTTTATACTTTCTAAATTTTCTATTTTCTACTCCATATCTACTTTTAGTTTCATTAAAAAAACTGGCAAATATCATATTTTGTCTTGCCATCTTCCTGTTTAAAATCTACCTACATTCCATAAAAGTTAGGACGTCAATGTTTTATTTCCCATTTTCCATTCTTTACTGTTATGTTTATCGATTTTTATACTCACTTTTCTTTTACTTTAAAAAGAACTATGTTATTATTTTTTTTTTTAAGATTAAAGGACTACTAGACCATCAATATTCAGGCATCCCAACCGAGTTAGGCACTAAATTCAGCAAGATGTAAAAGCATTTAGTCTATCTGTCCTGGCTAATCTTTGACACAGATGAACCGATTTCGATGAAACTTAACAGTTGCGAAAAAGACGTTGTCAGGAGTGATATATACTTTTTTCCTGCCTGTCTGTCCGTTTGTACGACCTAATCTTGGGAACGGCTGAACCGAGTTCAATAAAACTTTACAAACATGAAGGAGAGGTGCTCAGGAGTGATATAGGCTACTTTTTTATGTTTGTCTGTATGTCTGTCTGTACGCACTAATCTTCAAAACGGCTGAACCGATTTCGATGAAATTTTACAGACATGAATAGGAGGTTGTCTTTTTTTTCTGTCTACCTGTCTATCTATATGAGATAATCTTCAAAACAGCTTAACCGATTTCAATTACATGAAAAAGCTAGTATTATATAGATTTGATTTCACTATTTAAAATTGCAATCCCAACTAGCAAACCTTAAATACAAAACTGAATTTATACTTAAATAAAACGGTGTTAAAAAAGCCATAATTCTTCATATAGATGCCGAATATTTAACAATCCGACCATACGACCATAGATTTTAAAATAACAATTCTATAAACATTAAAGTGATTCTGTAAAATTTTTGATGTTTGCAAAATAAACAAGAATGCTTTTTATGATTTTAGTAAAAACTTTATAAACAAAGAAAGAAAAATGGCTTGTAAAGCATGGGTAACCTAACCTCTTAAGTGAACGTGTTTTCAGGAATAATATCTCAGAAATTAAACGTTTCCGAGAAATTTCTTCCCTTTTCCGCAATATACACCCTAAAATACATGTATCCTGAAAAAATGGTTAATTTTGACATGATGTAATATAACTAAATAACTACCAATACTACGAAATATATATATATTGTGTTTAAAATAAATTAAGTTAGTTATAGCCCCATTTCAAGTAACATTAACACTTAACATTTTTTATTTTTCTATTATTCTTTAAAATCGAGGCTATAAAACGTAAAATACGCGAACTCGTGAGAAACCAAAATACCATATTTAAAAAGGTTTTATCGATTCGTGTATTTATTTTTTAACACACTATATATTTTTCAAGACAATTAATATCCCTCACAACACCATTAAGAGAACTAATCGAAAAGAAAAAGACGTGTAATCAATTACACGGCGCAAAAACAAAATAAATAAAGTGACAGCCACTAAAGGATATTAAACTCACCTTTTTACAAAACGTACTGTACCCCCTAAGGACAACATCTACCAAGGGAAAAGTTAAAATTTAAAATTTTCTAGGAAAAAAGAGGTATTTTAAATACTTATCCTCATAGTTACCACTTAAAACTGACGTTCAAGATCTGCCAAATTTAAATCGGTCTTTCGACAAATCGTTTAACTTAAAGGCTTCCAGATTTTTACGGGTTTAAAATTTGTTTGCATGACAGTATACGAGGGGACTTGGCTTTTTCTACTTTACCTGGGTTGCTCTTCTGGTAGTCTAGACAAAAAACAATTGAGCAATTATAACATCTTGCAAACACAACTCAAAAACAGATATCAATGAATATCTAGGAAAGGAGAATTACTTTATTTTAAATTGGAATTGACTAATGGCAGAATAAAAAAAATCAAGAGAGAATATGCGACGAGTGGTGGGTATATCGCAAAATAAATTTTCTTTATCTAAAATAAACGCCACAGAGAAGGCTAACGAAACCTTGTGTACTCAGAACACTTGATCTGCAAGACAAATGACCTAAAAATGACATCGATTATGTGATAGGGAGTTCGAAATTTCACTAGATCAGTAAATTTTTGATGTCTGCATTAGCCCAAAGTCGCTGAAATTATTATTTCATTGTAGTACTTTGAGCTCGTTAATAATTTTATGTGTAAATAAATGCTAATAAAGCTAATTTTTTCTAGAGTTTAATCTTTTACGTTATCTATTTAATGTCTTTAAGTGGAATAATTTTACATAAAATTGCAAAGTAAATTTAAAATCCGGCCCGGTCCAACTAATATCACTTAGGGGCTATCACTAATGTCATATGTCATTTCTAAGGTTATTCAGTACTTTGACTCTACCAACTTTTATCATACCATTTCACACAATGCTTGAACCTCATTTTGCGATATATATCTCACCCTCATGGCATATCCTTTGATTAATTTTACTCTACTAATTGTTTAGAGGAGACCACTGTTAACATATTTTAGATTATATAAAATAATTTTCTGTGATAATTATTAATAATTCAAATGAACATATTTACGTAGAATATCAACTGGGGAAGAACATATTTTTCGAATTTTTTCTTTTTGGGGTCCAAAATTTATGCAACTCCGTCACTTCTCCAGGTGGAACGACATTTAATGTAGATTCCATTAAATAAAGAAATGACGGATCTAGGTCTGAACCTTCGTAAATTAACTTATTTTATTTATTGTTCAAGATCCTCTATTCCCATTTCACATTTTTTTTAACGTTACACACAGGTGTTGAAGTACTGCACACCTTATTTTTTTAACAGATCTTTCGGACACCAAGACACCACAATCCGAATTTTCCAAATGCCTGGACCCAGATAAAAATTTTCCATACAAGTGTGGCCATAAGCTACACGTTATTAACAGACTTCTAAAAGGAGATTCTCAATTCGTCGGCTACGTATTTCTTTTTATATATGTACACCGATTACTCCGGAACGGCGACACCGATTTAAATGAATTTTTTTACGTTATGCTCAGGAAGTTACGACGATGGTCCCATATTATTTTGGACAAAATTGGTGCTGTAAAATCCAAAAAATTTATTTTGTCCGATTTTTCCCAAAATTGGTATGGGGGAATTTTCGGGGTTGTAACTAACGAATCTGAAATTATTTTGAAAAATTCAAAATGGCGGATCCAATATGACGGACAAAAAAAACAATTTTGTCCGGTTTTCTCTAAAATTGGTATGGGGGAGTTTTTCGAATTGCAAATTACAAATCTGAAATTATTTTGAAAAAATTAAATATAGGGGATCCAAGATGGCGGATTAGATTTTACATCTCTCGATTTGGTTTAAAATCAATATTGGGGGATTTTTGTTAGTGTTAATTACAAGTTTAAAATATTTTTTGAAAAACTCAATCTGGCAGATCCAATATGACATCCTAAAAATTTTACATCTTCCGATTTTCTCCAAAACTGATATAGGGAGTTCTTGAGGGTGTAAATTATGAATTTAAAATTATTTTTTCAGGATTCAATATGGCGAATCCAATATAGCGGACTAAAAATTTTACATTTTTCAATTTTATTCAATGGTGGGACTGGACCGTTTTTGAGGATGTAAATAGCGAATATAAAATTATTTTAAGAAAATCGAATATTATCAGATCCAATGTGACGGTCTAGAAGTTTCAAATTTCCGGATTTCATCCAAAATTGGTACTAGGGGGCTTTCAAAGGTTTAGATTATATCAAGATGTTAAAAAAAATTTTCTGAAATTCAATATGGCGGATCCAATATGGTGGTTCAAAATTTTACCTTATTCGCATTTTTTTCAGATTTGGTATTAGGGGATTTTCGGGATCGTGTATTACGAATATGAAGTTCATTTTTTACAACTATAGGTTGATAAGATATAATATGAGGGAGTGAAAATTTTGCATATTCCGATTTTGTCTAAAATTGATATTGCGGGGTTCTTGGGGCATATACAAACTCAATATGAAGTATAACATATATCGGGTTAAGAAATTTAAGTTTCAAGTTCTTTAAATATCGATATTGGAAGGGGCCTATATTACCAGTCTAAAATTAATTTAAAGTTTAAAATCGTGGATTTACTATGACAGACTAAATATTTGTTTGACATAATTTCACTGGTATTTGGAAAATACTAAGAATCAAAAAATTTTTAGTGGTTCATATTAGTGTGTATCTGCAATAATTTCTAGGTTGAAACACACATATCACTAAATACAGACTTAACGTATACGTCTTTCTATTTTTTACAAGATGACGTACAATAAATACAACGAAAAAATGGTGGATGGTTTATTAACTTTATTTGACGAGATATTTTGAAATAAACTACATATTCTTTTTACTTTTTCTTCTCTACAAGACGGTATCATTAGTTTTAACTCAAACTTTTCTGGTTTCATTCACCATCATCAATTTGCGGAACTCCCAAAAATGAGGTATTTTCGTATGAATTTTATTTTTAAAAAATTGATCAACGGGAGGTAGCATAAATTAAGGATATGTCACGACATAATTAGAGGCAATATTCGAAATCTAACAGAGGTTTCTCTACAATTCTTAAAAACAATACATATGATTTTAATTGATATTGTTAACGACTCTATACCTATGATGATTTAAATTTCAATAAACTTAATTTTATAGGTGCGTATAGACGTGCAACAGAACATAGCAACGTAATACCATCGAGGATCCAGTCTGGACGCCATTAGGCAACAGCACAATAGTGTAACATTACATCAGTTGCCGATCTTTGGTGTCCGCATCAAAGAAATGTTATACGACATGTTTGTGTGTCTGGACCAGTGACGCGTAGCGTTTATCTTGCTTGAAAAAAAAAATGAACTGATTAGACGTTCCGTGCTGAAAAATGATTAATATAGTAGGCTAGGATTGAAAAATCCCTACACTGCAGCTTATGACTTATTGTATCGCCGGTTTTATCTGTTCAATATGGACAGGTTAGTTGCCTTAAACAGATTTAGGAGCCTGTTTATCCTCTGGGTTTTCAGGATTGATCGATCCTTGCACTGTTAGAACTTCCTATTCGAAGATGATATGTGAAGCTGTTGCCCCCTCTTCGTCACATAGTAAACATGTTGGTTCTTCATTGTGGATACCTATTGTATGTTTCCTTAAGCTACAGAGTCAAGTTATTAGTTCTATCGCCAGCCTACTGTGTTGTTTGCTTAAACGAAGCACATTTCAGCTTAGTTTATCGGTTGGTTTCCTTAGTATGCCTGTGGCTAGCAATATGGTTTTAGCGTGTTTAGCGTTGATTGTTTATCCACCAGGATATCCATCCACGAATAGCAGCCTTAGTGATACCAAATACTAAATGTGATAGCAGACCCTTGTCTTGCAACTTGATTTGCTTTTCATTGCATAGAATATCCCTGTATTCTGGTACCAACTCAAGAGTAATCTTGTTGTATTTTGCCAGAGCAACAAGATTTTGAAGACAACCTCCGCCCTGTTTAGATCTTATCTGATTTCAGCGCTGCCTGGCTGTCGAAGACAGTGTTTCACCCAGCTTGAGTTTTGGAATGGCTCCCTGTATTTTCGCTCCTTGTATCATGGTTAATTTTGGACCTGTTTGAAAACCAGATAAGGTATCCTAGCTGACTTAACGATTCATCAGATCCTAACTTCCAGTCAGTCTGAATGATGTACGGTCTGTCAAAGTTAATGCTGCTGAAAAGCAGCGATGTTCTTTTTCACCTCTAAATCATCCACACCATATCTCCATCGTGAAACACGAAATGTTGCACGGCGGTGTTACGTTACTAAATTGTCTTGGATATTTGCATGCCGACTACCGAGTAAAAACTATCAATCTTAAATAGTCAAGATTAGAAGTTTTTAGCTCTATCACCATCTGTTTTCTTTTTAAATAAAGTATATTAGAATAAATATAAGGTCTAATGTATTAACATTAAGCAAATATTTTCTAAAAATCACACAAAAATGATGTATTAAGATCTTTTCTTTGCAATGTAATCACGTGAAAAACTACTAATTTATTATTGTTATAAAATGAATCTGAATTCATTCTCCTATAACACTCCCTCAATGTGACATGTGATTTTTATATCTCAAATAAAAAAATCATCCGTGTCGAGTTAATTGACCGTAATATCTCAATGACATCTCGGATTCGTATTATCATTTGGCAAATAGATGACACGTTTTTCTAATTTTATTCACTCAGGTGTTACATAAAAACTGCATATGAAACAAACAGTAAGGTATTTTTAGTTGTTTTAACCTTTCGAATTTTATTTATAATGCTCGCGAAAAATTTCAATAATTCTTTGACGTTTAGTGTTAAAATTACATTGCTTCCAAACTAAAAATACTTTATTGCCTTTACCAGTTTCCTAATTTTAAGTTTAAGTACCAAATATCGAACTTTCACACGGGTCCAACGTTCGTTACGTTGTTACTAGCCGCTTCACCTGCAAAATAAATCTATTTAGTCCAACGTCACAAACATTCAGTTTATCGATTTTCTTCAACACATTAAATTCTAAAACTAGTGTGACGCTTCTCTTCCGCTGTGATCTTTTAACCAATACCAATAAAATGTCTGCACTTTGAATTTTTAACGGGGTGAAAAGCGATACATTCTAGTGTACGGAGTTGTAGCGATGTTGCATTCATAATTACAAATCTGTCGAGAAAGTCTTGTTGTTGACCATAAAGATACGATTTTTAGAAACTTTACAAAATTTTCATGAAATCCAAATTCCCTATCTAGTTTATCCAAAAGTATTACAAATGATACCTTATCAAAGGCTTTTTCGAAATCCGTATAAACAATGTCCACTTGACCACGCTGATTTAAGACATCTGAAATATTTTGTGTTACTGACAACAAGTTGCTAACTGTAGATCTACGTTGCATGAATCCATGCTGATATTTACTTCGTTTTATTTTGCAGTATACAATAGCATATATCTGCTTGATTTTTCCCTTGGTATTAAAGATTTGTTAGTTTCTGGTTCTAGTTTTGAGGCTTTGATCTTGGCTTTTGTAGTTTAGAGAGGCCCTAGAAATCGAAAAAGCGGGACAGCTGAATAAACGAGACGATGCTATACATATTCCAACAACTTGGAAAATATTAATAAAGAAACAAGAAACAAAACAACAAAGATCAACCAATACACGAGAGACCAGCATACAAGAACCAAATATATCGGACTCGGCAGAGGGGAGGAGCCTGCGAAGCCGCTCGTCCAATCAGAAAGCGAGCCAGTTAAACAAAACTCGATATTCATCAGAGGTCAACACCAGTTCTCAGCGAGTAACGAGACGAACTACACTTGAAAATGCCAAATGAGATTTTGGCGAAAGCAAATAAAGGTGATTTCACGAAATGATTTTTCTAAAACCTTTGAACAACTTTACGAGCACTGCAACGAGGTATAACTAGGGAAATATGCAGACGACTGATGTGAATAAATTTATTTATCTTTAATGATGCGTTCTTATTTAACTTAGTTCGAGAACTGTTCAAACATACTATGTACTGGTATCAGCAAAAAAGTTACATAAGTTAAACTTGAGCTTTTTTACTACAACTCTGTTACGGTTGTTTTCAACATGTCGCAGAAAGACAGTTTCACTTGTAATCCAAATATTTAGAACACTATACTTTCTTTAAAGGTTATCGCTGACATTTTGCAACCTTTAAAGTAACAGTAACATATTACAAGAAAAGTGGCGATTAAAACAAATCCCGGTCAGAAAGATCGCAACGAATAACCTCCGACATTTAGATGCCCTAGTGCAGACATCCCTGTTTATTGATGTAGGAATATTTAGCAGCAAGTTTCCATTTTATGGTAAAGTATTTCATACTCATAAATTAAATGCATATATTTACATATATTATCGGTCTTGTTAAGTCTTCTCATTACCTTTGGTTAATCTCAGTTATATTGACAAAAAAGTGAGTCAAACGAGTTTCAAACTTTAAAATACAAGAATAAAAAATCGTATTCTTTCATTACCAAACATGCTGAAACGGAAAATTTTTGTTAAAAGACAACTGCTCCGATTTCCAAGCTTTATCTTTAGGTTTTTTCTCAAATTTACTACATAAAAGCTTATCTATCGACCTATATAAAACAAATTATAGCAATGTTATTTTTGAAACAAAACATTATAATAAAACCATATCAAGAAGAAATAATTTGTCTATATATTTTTGCCCATTACTGTACATAAACCGCATCGACAGCGCATACAAAAACTAACCACACGTAACACATAACAGTGCGTAATAGGTTTTAAAATAAAAAAAAGTACTGCGGTTTATGTAAAAACATGTAATGAAACTAGAAAATACCAGTAAAACATTAAAGGTAGGTAAAGTATTTCAAATAATGGAAATTTACAAGGTCGCAAATAAAACAAGAGAAAATTGAAGCTCGACAGCACCTATTCAAGGTTCAAATTCTTGGCTACAGAAAATGCGTTACAGGAACACTGCCAAAAACATTAGTAATTGTTAGTGAAATTAAACCATTGACTTATCTAATTCACTTTCGAATGACATTAAGTGTACAACATGTTACTGCGTAAATTTCAAAACACAGGGTGTCAATTATATAAAGGTGATTTAGAAAACAATTTGGTCTTGACAAAATTGGAAAACAAAAATTACCAGTTTTAGGAGAATGATATATCTCATACATGACTGAATTTTCCTATTGTAATGGAACAAACACTAGTTATTTTATACTGTTTAACGTGAAGTAAATTCTGCTAAAATGAGTAATTAAATAATCACTGTGTGGATAGATTATATCCGTGAGAACGGGATATTATATATTTTTTTGTTTCCACCCAAGAAACTCTAAAGGAAAAATAAATCAATTATCGTACTTAAGAATAATCTCAACTTTATTACCTTTGAGTAGTATAAATGTTTTCTTAAAAATATATAAACTCATAATTTATAACAACATAAACAAAAAGATCGAACCCTCCTTTAAGATTGGTAAATAAGAGCCGGGAGAGGTTTCAACATGTGGTATATGCAAATACCGCTAAAATGTATTAAAATATTGAACAATTTTCCCATTATTAGGAAATAAAACAATGATCAAATAAACTCACTACAATTTAATATATCGTTTGACAAAATGTAAAAAGAATTCGTATAATTGCTGTTTTTTTTTCTATTCACAAGAAATAACGAGTTAGATATTTACTTCCAAAATAGTTAAGAAGAGTGAATAGTTTTTTTCAACAGTGGTTATAGAAAGACGTAGATTAGTTTGATTTATTGCTCTTTTATATAAAAAATAATATTAAGACGCTCAGAGGCCAATGTATAGAATAGCTAACGCCCTCTAGGGGTGAGAAGAGAAACTATTTGAACTATTAGGAAAGGAAATTTACAGTTACAGGGATGCACGGGGTAGGTAGGAAGGTGCCAGCGGGGTACATGTTTGGCCTTTTAAGAAATAATAAAAATCAGTTACAATCTGGAATCCGTTAAAGGCGATAGACGGTTTTGAGAACAATGTCTTAGAAATTTACGTAATGAAGGTTTCGTTTTGTTTTTCATTTAATTTGGGAAGTTAAGGGAATATCCTGTTTTTATTTCACTGGGTAAAAGGAACGGCTTTAATACTGTTTGTTTAAGTAATATAAATAGCTGTTTTTTCGCGTTTTTATTCTTTTTTGCTAATATTTTAGAAAGCTATTTATACGTTCTAACTTTTAAATTGGGATTGTTACTTTTTTAATAGAACGGCCCAAGAGAGCAATTATTTTAGTATCTTCGATATTGTTATTTATTACTAATCTTAAGTTTCTCATTGTAAATAATTCCGTTTCCTATTTATTTCTGTTAATTGACTTAAGGGTTTTGAGAAACTCGGTTTGTTTAATTTAATTAAAAACCTTCACGCGACTAAACTCGCGGTCGCGCCATTGTAAAAGCTTCAAATTCAGAGACGTCATCTGACCAGCTAGTTAACAGCTTTGCCTGCGTCCTGAATTTTGATTGTGGTAAGCCTTAAATAACTTGTAGTTGTTTGGTACTAAATCTACAAAAAACCAAGAGGAATGACCAGACTTCCAGGGAGCCTTTATCTTTGTGATATTTATTTATGGGTATTTAGAATAGCTACTAATATGGGACAGCAAAATGATTGGAGACGGAACGGCCAACGCTACCCATAATATTTTGTTTGCAACACTCTATCAAGCAAATTAAATATATCTAGAGGTCACTAGATAGTTGTTGATATCTCAAGAATGACAATAGTAAACACTAAGTTCGAGGGGAGAAATGTCACAAATGTGAGAAGAAACCTGTTCATCCTTAAGAACCCAATTTCAAGTGAAAACTTTGATCTAGAGGATGACTCATGGTCTGACAGTATTTTGGCTATTATTACCCTTAAAAAGCATAAAATCGTCACTACTATAGAAAAAAATGTGTTCTCAAAATTATTAGAGCCTGGAGAAATTAACAGGAGGCTTAATAATTGGTTTCTTCGTAGAGATAAAGCTTCGGTCTATCGAGTAGGAAAAATTAGGAATTATTTACTGAGAGCAAAAACCTGAGTCAACCTCCTTAGAGTTCGGCACCATGTGACTTCGCACTGTTTCCTTATATCAAGAAGCAGCCAGAGGGTCGACTTTTATAATCGACTCCAAATGGGGGTACAAGATAAAAATATGAAACTCAAGAAAAGTAGTTCTTAACTTTAGCGTTAAAAACCTGTGAGATTCGTTTTATCAAGGCACCTACGGCTGATTAACGAAAGGCGAAAATGCTTATTACTAAAATAAGAGTTTTGAATATAATTAATTACTCTAAGTATAACTAAATGTTACAGATCAAGTTAAAAACGATCATACACAGTGCGTTTCAAACTACAGAGTACTTTTAAACATAGCGCGTTCTACTGGCGCCACCTATTGATGGCTGCCCAAGTTGGAACTTACGTCGTTCACCGACAGTCGTTCAAAATTTCAAGACGAACGGATGATTAGAAGCCGAGTTATTGTTATATAAGAAATAGTGTGTTTGTTGCATCAGTGCAAAAATGAATATTGAAGAAAAAGCCAATATTAAGTTCTGTTTTAAACTTGGTAAAAGTTTTGCCAAAACGGTTCAGTTGATGAAATAAGCATATTGATAAGGTGATAAGTCCTTATCCCATAGTAGAGTCCACGAGTGGTGCACGCGCTTTAAAGATGGTCATGAAGATGACCAACATGTTGGCCAATAAAAATTTGTGATAACAGAAATGCCATCAAAACTGTGTGAATTCATCAAAGATCACCCAAATTTTAATACTAATGGAAATAGAATTGCATACAATACGTCCAGAACAGCAATTTTTCGCATTTTGATCGAACATCTGAGTCTTCAAAAAGTTTCAACGAGCATTGTTTCACACAAACTGATTGATGACTAAAAATTTCGCAGAATTCAACATTCAAAGGATATCATCAATAACTCAGAAAGGGACCCAGACTTCTTGTACACCGTGACGAAAGGTGGTGTTTTCAATACGATCCAGAAACCAAGCGCCAAAGTGCAGCATGGAAGCACCCAGATGAGACTAATTCGAACAAAAGTCGTTTGAAGAAATCAAAAAAGTTAAGACAATGTTGATTTGTTTCTAGGATTCGAAGGAAATAATTCATAAGAAATTCGTTCCACTTGGCCAGACGGTTCATGCTGTGTTTTATATTGGCGTTTTGAAGCGTTTAGTGGGGCGTATTTTTCATATTCGGTCATAATATCGCGAAAAAGAAAGTTAGTGCTTGTTGCATGACAATGCGTTATCTTATCGATTGACACTTGGGACTGATTTTTTTAACTAAAAATCGCATTTTCACCGTCAACCACTCGTCGTATTCGCTTGATCTAGCACCGTATGATTTCTACCTATTCAGAAAATTACATCCAATAAAAGGAAAAAGTTATGTCGACATGGAAGACATCTCTACAAAGACCTAAAAAAAGCTCGAACGACATGGTTCTTGACTCGCTGTATAAAGTTTCAGAGTATTTTGAATTAAATAAAAAAGTTTTGTTAAATTAATAAGCCTATGTTCTCATTTTAAACAAGTCCTATTTATTTTGGAACACAATGTGTATTGTTTTTTTTTAATTAACGAATATATATCTCAATACTCTGACGTCATACAAATATAGTGCTTCACTACTTAAATTAGTACATACGCTTACTCTTTGTCAGCTGTAGCTTTTTTTTTATTGCAAAACATTTTTATCTAACGCATATAAATTTTAGTGATGAGGCCACAGCTCAATAAAAAACTAAAAAAAGTTGTTAAAGTATCTATGACAAAGATGATTTTTGGACTGACAGTAGAGTAGTATTTTTTTGACATTTTCCACGAAAAAAAAATGTTTAATTAAAACGGGTTGTAAGAAAAGCTAGTTTACAACGAACTCTGGATCATCGTATATCACATACTTGATCAAAAAGTTCCCGGTATTCAGTCAGAAAATTCAAAATACAAGTTTATTAACCTGATAACTGATATTGTCTCCTTCAAAGTACTTCCACATCGACTGCAACGCACTTATGCCAGAGCTTGATCTAGCTCTCGAAACATTTCTGGAACATGAATTTCGGTATGGCCACCAGAGCCGTCTTCGAGTTTTCCAGTACTTCCTTTCGGTTGCTAAAACGCCTTTCCCGTAGTACTTTTTAACTCGATTGAACAGAAAAAAGTCGCAAGGAGCCATATCAGGTGAATTCAATGGCTATTGGATGACATTTGTCTCGTTTTTGATCAAAAATTCACGGATAATGATCGCATTGTGTGACGGTGCGTTATCACGATGCAAAATTCACGAATTGTTGGCCCACAAATCCTTTCTTTTTGGCGAACTGCTTCATGCACAGTCTCATAACGTCCAAATAATACTCCTTATTAATTGTCTGACCATCTAGCAAAAATTCGTGATGCACAGTACCGTAATCCATGAAAACCGTGTGCATCACTTTTTTTCGACTAAAAACGGCGTGGTTTTTTGGTCTTGTTGTCTCATTCAGAACTCTCCATCCACTTGTCTGATGTCTGGATTGCCTATCGAACTCATAAAACCAGGCCTCGTCTCCAGTAATGATGAGTTTGATGAATATTGGGTCGAATTCAGCCTCGGAAATCATGTCTTTTTGCATGAAATTCAGGTCTTTCGGGGCCAACTTTGCAGTAACACGCGGAAACCCAAATCTTTAACTATAATGTCCTGAATGGATTCATAAGCAATGTTCAAGAACTCTGCCAGCCCTACGATGGTGAATTTGCGGTTATTAACCAATATTCCTTTCATTTTATTGATAATTTCGTCGCTTTCCGAGGTCTACGGCATGACACTGCATTCGTCATCCTCGAAAAACTCACGACCACTTTTGAAGCGTTCATGCCACTGGTAAAAGACTGTTTTCTTTGCCGCAAGAGTTTTCCGATATTTCCAAGATTTTCGCACCATTGATTCCAATTTTAACGCAAAATTTATTACAACTCGTTGTTGCAAATTTAACTCCAATTTTGGAAACTGTAAAAGATCAAAAACAAGTGTAAAGGTAGATGTACTCTTACAAATGTCAAGCTACGACGATAAAATTTGGTGGGAATGTCAATGATAGATGTGGCAACCTAACCAAAAAACAGAAATCAAATCAGCTGACCCAGAGCGCCACCTGGTGGCAATTCCGGAATCAAGGTAGTATCGACTTCTGCAGCAATGTTTATTTTTGTCCAGATATAATTCCTGGAGTAATTTTTTTGTATCCAATACGCTATATCATTACTGTGTAACCCTCTCTCATCATAAACTAAAAGTGTGCAAATTTTGAAATTGTAAATATGGGTCAACCAAACAGTGACAAATAAGAAATCATATTACTTCTCAATATTTTCATATTTTTAAAGTTCGAAATATGTATTATTTTTTAATTTCAAGATTATTTTTCATATATGATGATGAAATGAGCTAATCACAGGTTTTATTTGTATGATCAGCGGACATGATGTCTAGAAAAACTTAACATGGTCAACAAAGAACGCTCAACAAGGAGAATCAGGGAAAAGAAGTCCAAAAAAAAAGAGTACGTTTAGGTTGGATCGCCTTCGCCACATTAAGATATATCGTATAATACCTCAAAACGAGGTATATATGAAAGATGGTGGAATCAGCAGAAAATCATAAAAAATTGTAGAGAAAAGTGTATTTTCAGTATGCTAGCATTTAAAAAAGAAACGTATTAGTCAAACTTTTTAATTTCTTGATAATTTATTTAAGCTTTGAAACGCCACCAAGAGCGCTCAGATATCTTCAATAGAACGATTTTGCGAGTCAACGATAATTTTAAAAATCACATTTTTTAACTGCTTTGGTGGTTGCGGACCAAAACTTAGGTGAATTTTCCTCTTTGCCTGAAATCAGACTTAGTACGAGTATCGTTCTCTTGTTTATCTGATGATTTTAAATGAAATGGTTCATGGTCCAATGATCCGCCATATGTTTATACTATTATACTAATTTAGTTTTATTTCATTTTTTTGAGAAACAAGCTATAAAATATCTCGACTTTACTTTTTTTTGTTTCCTAAACGTGCATTAACAAATTCAGATATGATCGATTAATCATATCCAGAATAACACTGAAAAGCGACCTTCCAATGAGGACATGCACACATTGTCACATTGACAGTGTGTGTGCATGTAAGTAAACTCTGTATATTTTATAAACTTCTAAATTTTAATTTAAAAAATGTGTTGTTGAAAAAATAAATAAATTAATCTCCTTAATTTCGATTCACCTTGAATAATTTATCGGATAGTAAGTCGAGAAAATTCAAGGTGCAAAATTAAATTTTACTTTTTATTTCGTTTACCTGACATTAATCTCTGTTTTAGTTATCGCACTAAATACTGAATTTATTGCCAATAATTTGTTGAGTCTAAAGCTGAAAAAAACTGGTTAATAACCCTGTTATACACTAATTTTACTACGCAAAACCGAATGTATGGATACATTACATCTACCCACATTAGATAACCGCTAGAGTTTTTTCTTTCTCTAGATTTTCTTGTAATTTTATATCTTCACTACAGTTGCACTTTTTGCATATTTGTACGGAGATATTAATTGTAAAAATTCGTGACGAAATTTTACATCACTGACGAACTAACATCTTGAATATGTTTCTCTGTGAGCAATCGGGATTGTGGGTTCCTCATATCTCCTGTGCGTATATATCACTTTTCTTACAGGATTGGCAACGATTTGAAGCGAACCAAGAGACCACGTTATATCATTTTGCTTGAAGACAATACCATTAAGTCAAAATATACAACATCTTATTCAGTCATGCTATCTCTAAGATCGCACATCGTAAGGATATGCTTGTGCCAGTACCGCCATTAAGTGAAGAAACTAATCTGCTACCAAGTTTTCTTCTTGCTCAATCAAAATTCTGACCTTGAAGCTAAGCTCTTCAAATCTGAGCCATATTTAATCACACAAGAGACCTCGATGATCTGATACGCGTCTTGAATGTGAACAAAAACCAGGCGGAAATTGTAGTATCCAGAATAAAAGATTGAAAATTTTACTTCATCTTGTAGCATTTTAATATTTTCGCAGTATTTGTTTATTTTTTATCGTCATAATTTACATTTCTATGTTTTTGGATTTGGACGCACCTTCACTGAAAGCCACGGGCAAATGCGACACAAGACTAACATGCGAAAGTCCGTATATATCATAATTGTCGTTAGACTTTTAGTAGAACTCACGTCTTTCCGCAGTCAGTCTTCAAAGATACCAGAAGGTTCCCGTCGAGATTTCCCTTCCTTAAAAGGACTTGTATTCTGGAAAAGTCCATTTTAATTATCGATAAAACGTTCGTTTAAGAATAATTTTTGTTTTTTTCTACTAATAGGAATTATTAAAAAATGGGTTAATAGTGATAAAGCAAATAATGGAACCCCCAAGATATTATTGAACGCTTAAAATAAATCAGTGGATCTCCTCTAAACAATATAGTATTTAAAATGCAAAATAGCATGCCACATCAAACAGTGGATATTGTTACAGTAATTTCAAAATAACAAAATGTTTAGATAAAAAATAAAAAAAAAAACAAATTAATCACAAATGCCTATACTAAAAAATGACAAAAATCTCATTTAACATGTGACAGTACATAGAACGAACATTATACAGGTATACTAAAATAACTACTGTGCATCCTTGCATGCCTTGATTATGACAGAGAACGTGTAAGATATTGAAAAAATGCCAAAAGCGAAATAAAGACAACAGATTGCCAAACAGCCAGGGTAAGTGTTTCGCCACTTTAGAAAATTTTCTAGCATCTTTGTTGCTCACTCGATATGAGTCGGATGCTTCTTTCGCTCTCTGTCTTAAACGAGGCTAGCTAATGAACACTAAAAAGGATCGTTAAAATGAAGATTTATTTTTGTATTATTTGTGAAACTTAGGAATGGTATTAAAATATAACTATTTAATGTTCTGTCTATTACTATTGAAAGAAAGAGTTATTACACTGTACGTACACAAAATAATAACATTTAATATGAAAGTGTGCTCCGAAGGTGTAAATTGTTAAAATTATTGCATCTAATAGAATTAGAGTGTGTATTCAAAAACTCCACACAAGCATTTCAAACAGATTCAATCACTTGTGTATTTTAAGTCTGAAAATGTGATTTCGTTAATTTACGAGGGCGAGTCAAATGAAGGGAGTAACGTGATCTCTTGATATATGTTGGGTGGGGATATAAAGTGGAGGGGAATAAGTTGGTTCGGCAAGAGTAGACTGGCTGTTAGTAGCATCATGTCTGAGAAAGAGGTGCACGCGTCTGCTGAGCAACGCAATATTATTAAATTTTTGTCGAGGGAGGGCGTAAAACCTACCGAAATTTTGCGTCAAATAATTGCACAGATCGCTGAAAAAAACGCGCTTTTAAGGACCCAAGTCTACGACTGGCACAAAAAAATTTCCGATGGCCGGGAATTGATGCAAAATGAGATACATGCACGCCGACCGCGGACAAGCACAAGTGAGACGAATATTCTGGCGACCCATGAGATGATTGAAGGAAACCATCATCTTGCAATATGGGAAATTGTTGCACACGTCAGAATATCGTATCGGAGTGTCCGATCAATCATTTCAGATGATTTAGGTTACCGAAAAGTGTCAGCAAGGTGGGTTCCTCGCCTCTTGACGGAAGATCAGAAAACAAACTGTCTTGCCAGGTGTGAAAGACTTTTGCCATGATATCGAACAGGAACAGAGGATGATTTATTGAGGCACATTGTCACCTATGATGAGATGGGGGGGGGGGGGCAGTATTACACCCTGGGATCTAAGCAGGCAAGCATGGAGTGGTGAAAACCTGGAGAAGCAACACCGCGGAAATCCAAGACCCGTCTTTCTGCTGGGAATGTTCTTGCAACGATTTTTTGGGATTCCAGAGGCATATTGCTCGTTGATTTTCTCCATGAACAACGTACAGTTAATGTTGCTTTCTATTGCCAACTGCTTGATGAAGTGAAACTGGCCTATTGACGAAAATGGCGCCCATTCGAAGTACGATTCAGCTCCATGGCAACGCTCGGCTACACACAACTGCATTAACCGAAGAAAAATTGGACAAAATTCACTGGAAAACACGGAAACATCCACCCTACAGTCCCGATCTGTTACCGTGTAACTACCACATGTTTAGGCCACTCAAAGAAGAACTGGGAGGTCATCATTTTGACGACGACGAAGTTGTCGAAATGTCCGTGCGCAATTAGTTATAGACGCGACTAGATTCATTCTTTGACGGCGGAATTAAAACACTTCCGATTCGATGGGATAAATGTGTGAATAAAAGAGAAGATTATGTAGAAAAATAAGGTGTATTCAAAATTTTATTTACAGTACCAATAAAAGTCTGGTTCATATTTGATTCGCCCACGTAGCTGTACAGTGTACAACAAATAACAAGCTAAATCAATATTTTTTCAATAGCGAAAATATTGCATTAATAAAAATTATCGGTAGTGTAAGTCACTCAAATTAGGAATCCTTATGATCACACACCGTATCAAATTAAGCCAGTCTAAAAGTCACGTTTCAGGTATGGTTATTTAGTTTTATGTGAAAATTATCGTCGGGTTAAGTTATAAATAAATTATCCCGATGCAAACGAGCATTTTAAGCTTTTCTTGTTGCCTCACGCTTATTAGTATGAAACAGTGTAAAACTCCTTTGTCATCAAACACTCACACCAATGAACACGGAAACCAAGCACACTCCCTTACCTGCTATCGCCTCCAGACACTTAATGAAGGTCTCCATATTCCTCTCGCACGTCGCCTCATTGAGATAGAAATACGTCCTGGCGGACTGTACTTTATAACGTCTATCAGCAAAAGTCTTGTCTACATGGTATTGTTTCAATGAGCCATCCTCTATTGTGTCGCCAGCTGCCGGTACAGAGGCTCTGTAAAAGTTCAACCATGTTTTAAGCCGGAAGGTACATTTTTTATCTGAATTAAATATTTACATGTCCAATCGAAGGAGTTCACGAGCTTATTTGAAATTATACTAATATACAGAGTGTCCGGGAAAATGTGGGAAATCTCCAGGATATGAAAAAAACACATGACAGGAATACTACAAGTTCATATAAACTTTTTTCGTATAAGCCTCCTTTTCGGAGATATGAGCTTCCAAAGAGCTGCAATGGAATCAAGTTTTTTACACATAATTATTAAACCACCAGGTATATTTCAATTTTTTTTAATGCGATGTAGACCAGGTAAGACCCTTCAAATTACTATCCAAGAAAGTGTTGTGAATTACACACAGCTCCAGGAACGGACTAGCGAGATTTATGACCCCATTTTTTTACGTCCTATATGATAAGAACTTTGAACAACCTTTTTTTCATACCTTTAACTATTGACTAAAAATTAAGTACTCTTCTTTTTCAAAAAAACGTCATTTTCCCCTGTTACCATAGTTTCAATAAAAAGTTAAACTAACAGCTTAGTTAAAAACTTCGTAAGAGGGTTCAACATGGGCTCCGTGAAGTCTGATATACTCGCGAGCACCACGAATTGAGGACTGCTGTACCACATTGACTTAGCATTGTTCCTTATTTGATCACAATGAAATGTGATTCTCCGTAGAAGTTCCCCCCTACTATCGACCGGAGTGGAATACACCAAGGTTTTGAAGTGCCCCACAGGTAAAAATCCAACAGCGTTAGGTCGGGAGGTCGAGGAAGTCAGGCAATAGGTCCTCCTCGACCTATCCATCGGTTTGGATAGACGTTATTCAGGTGCTCCCACACAGCAACGCTGAAATGAGGTGGTGCCCCATCGTGCATGTGGTGTTTCGGTGGGTTTCAAGTAGTAAGTGCTATACTAAATCGTGAAAAGCGTTCTGGAGGAACTCCAAATTAAGTTCTCCATTCAGTCGTGCCGGCAATACGAATGGTCCAATCAAAAAATTGTCAATGATTCCTGCTCGGACATTAACTAATTGGAACTGATATTGGTGATGCAAAACAATAGTTGCATAAGCCCATACATGTAAGTTGTGTAAATTTATACCATTTTTGGTAAAGGCCACTGCAATTAAGGGATCCGGCGAGAATGCTTCGAGTTCAATTCTCCTAAGCAAATCTTCAAATGTGGTTTTATCCATCCTGTGTTCATCTGCAGTAGCAAAGGGCGAATCCACTACAAACGTTGTCTAGGTAAAAAAAACTGCTAGTCCACAAATAATTGATATAAGTTCTAATTCTTCTAAGTCCATTTATTTTTTCAAGAAACATTAACATTACTTAGACGTTTATTAAAACGAATTAAAAGATACAAACAGAAAACCAATAGTTCGCCCCTGCATCGGCATCTCTATAATATCTAAAATACCAGAAGTACAAAACAAAAACTTACTAGGAATTAATACCCTTGTGAGAAAGTCATAAATGTGAGCAAGTTTGCGTTTTTCTCCCATGGCGTCAAAAACCCCTGAAATCAGCTGATGGATCACGGGTGAAAAACCCGAGGTGGGCACCCGTAAGTGAAAAATGGCTTTAAAGGATTTTTCTCGCGTATATTTTAAAATATGTAGTGTTTATAAACATTATTTGATGACTGTTGTTTCTAGTTTCGAAAAAATATATCATTTGGTGTAACACCATCAAGAGTGACGCGCCAAAAACATCTCGTCCAGGACACCAGATTTGCTAAGGCCGCCAAGCACTTCCCCCAGTATACAGAAATAAAATGCCCTTAAACAGAACTTTTTTTGATAACTATATCACATAGATTTGAATGAGAAAAATTTAATAAGCAGTAATTTCGCATAGATTTTAAATTTTTGAATACAATTAGAAATTTCCAGACAAAATGTCAAACAGTGCATCCCATTTAAAAAACCCGATCAAATATTTATCTACGTTCGTGAGACAGAGAGAAATGTTCAATACATAAGTTATATGGTAAAAACAGGACATCCAACAATCACCTTGATTTTGACCTTGAGGCTGATCTTTAACGTAAAGTTTTTTTAACGGGAATCCCCATTTTTTTATTATTGACGGAAAATTTTAAGTTCAACTAGGTATTTGCCCGTTTCCGACTGCATAGGAAAATTTTTGAAAATACCATTTTTCTATGTTTCTTTTTCATATAAAATTACACTGTTGTTTTTTAATTCTCAAACTTAACTTCACCATGAGATAACACCTCTAAGTTCCTTCAACTTTTCGAACGTCTTTAATTTCATAATTAAGGACTGATTTTACCGTGATTCATGGAAAAAATAACATTAGAACTTCAAATGACATTTGAACCCTCTATAATATTTATACGGTTGAATGTCATTTCCATTTCAGAGAAAAAAGTGAGGTTCTTATTTGAAAAACACAACCTGACTTTGAGATGATCTTAAGAACGAGTCATCGAACCCTTCAAACTTTTTTGTTGAACATTTTCCTCTATCTCAAGAATTTTAGGAAATACTTGAGTGTTTTCTTTTTAATATAAAACAATCTGTATAATTCACCCAAAAATATAAGAAATTTTACTTTTTACGTGGTGAGAACCATGAGAGTGGAATCCCAACGATTTTCAGAAACTATTAAATCCTTTGTAAAATAAAATGCAAATTTTGCCACAAATTTAAAAAATTTAAATATGCTAAAAAACTTTACTGTTTCATTGTTAGATTATTTTAGTACAAACTGCGTAGTTAGAAAGCCTTGAATTTTGAGCTCCAGACATGCACCTTAGAATGTACTTTCTCAACGGTTCGTTCAAAACCTCTACGCAAGTGCGAACGTTTATAATCGGCTTTAGGCTTAATACTTTTATGAACCGTGCAGTTAAATTATATAATATTAACATTTTTTTAGATGCTGACATACAAAAAAATAAATACGTAATTTTGAATTAAGGTAACACCTAAGAATAATTAAAAATTCCATTTCCTTGATCTATGACCTGTCTCCTTCAATCCTGATTAACATCTAATAATCAAATTATGTTTAATACATACACACACAGGCTAAACGTTCGTAAAACATATACGCAAACAGACGCGCTAATTGACAAGTGCAGTGTGTCAGTACCTATCAACACGAGCAAACAACAGTGTTAAAATCAATACCTTCAGGGAAAAGGTATGACGCCAATTCGAATTCAAGAGTACTTGAGGAATAGTTTTAGTGACTGGACTGCTTTTTATTTCATTATGGAACGGTTGTACCACGAATTTAGATATCTTAAAACTTCATACGAAGACGAACATGCAGGTGAACCAACTCAAGATAACAGTGATTAGATACTGTTGTGGAACATAACATCTCACCACCGCTTTCCGGTAAAACTGGACTTAAATAGAGGTTCAAGTTTGTGGAAAGTACAAGGATGTCTGGGAAAGATACCGGTGGATCCTACTGATTGAGTCCACCACCGGTATCGGGACGAAACATCCATACATTAACTACGGTGGTCGAAAATAGATCGCTAGCTACATGTCCCTACCACCAGGGGCATTGCTAATTGCGACAATACATGACCTTGTTCTGCAAGACAGACGACTGACAGTCATAGACTTGGAGAAATGCACTTCTCGTATTATCCTATCTAAAACATTTTAACAAGATGCTCAACTCAAGCGAACTCGTGTAGTGATTTCAAAGCTTCTTTTGGCTACATTTGAAAAAAACCGATAAGACTTTCCGGACAGATTCGCAACCCTCTTAAAGATCCCAAGAGCAGGCACCTGCTGGAAAGGTCATAATCATCGTTCTTTGAGATGATCTTAAGAACGAGTCATCGAACCCTTCAAAAATCACAGAGGTATTTTATGATTTTTTTAAAGAAAAGGCACACAATGACGGGATCATATTAAACATACAGTTGCGAGAAGTAATCAAAGAAAAATATAGAAAAAAATTAACAAAAAGTGTAGTCTTTCATCAGAACAACGGGCCCAGTCACACATCGTGTATTGCCACAGTTGTTATTAAGGAAGCAGTATTTCAATCACTTCAGCACCACCTTATTTACCCGACCTGGTCCCCAGTGACATATTTGCGAACGATATTTTTCCAATCGGCAATCCAACTGATGAATTAACGTCTATGTTCAAAGAACTTTTACAAAGATTATCTCAAATAGGGTTGAAAATGGAAATGAATTTAACTAAAAGAAAGAATCCTGAATAAATATTAAATTAATCCTCAAAAAAAACACTGGAATATTTAGAGAACTACGATTTTGTTGAGCAGGATTAATCTGACGTTCCAAAGAAAACAAATGAAGGATTGGGAGGTCACAAAATGAATGGCAAGAATATTCACAGAGTTGTAGCAAAAAATTGGCCAACGTCTTTAATACCAATGAGCCAATTCCGATAAGAGGAGACTTTAATGCAAAGCATCGCTTCTGAGGTGCCAGGATCACAAACGCCAAGGGCACTGTCCTTGAAAATGTCTCTCAAGCAAATATGCTCGAAATAATAGTGCCTGATGTGGCGACTCATTTAGGGTATGTCAGTTTGCCAGACATTTTTGATATTTTTGTGGCAAAAAAAAATTGCCAGTTTTCCAGGCCGTTGGTTCTGCATGAGCCAACGTCGGACCACTTGCCAATTCTCATCGAATACGGAAATCACAGAGACGCAAGTGATGGTTCTAATTTAAAAACTGTTATCACTTGGCATAAGTACAAAGAGCTTCTAGAAGAAGCCGAGTATCCGGAGGTAACACCGGGTGTTGGGCCCCTGGAACACTATAAGACAATCGGCCTTCAAAATTTCGGACGCGCTCGCGGGAGCTTCTGTCACAAAAGTGTTTAAATATTCTAAGTACGATGAAATTCCATTAGATTTGAGAGCTCGTATCAGGCAGAAGAATCGTTGTCAAAAATAGGACTTATAGAACGGGTGATCCTGCCATAAAGAGACAGGCTAACAGAACATCTGGAGAGACACGACGGGAGCTTCGCGATCTGTATTATCGGTGCTGAAAACCTAAATTAGTAACCCTACAAATCCATGACAGCATTGTCTTTATCATATTACTAGAAGTTTGACAAAAGGAGCGAAAATGCCCTTGCCTCATATTGTAAATAGGAATGTCATTTTGACAGACCGGCAAGATAAGGCCAACGAATTGGCCAACAAATTTTATGAACAATTTCAGTTAAATCCCAGCACCGAAAAGACATTCAATTAATGACTTAGGCATACCTGTCATCAGTATTGATAAGATTAAAGAAATTGCTTCGCGCCTTATTGTTAAGAAACCACTAGGTATGGATAATCTGCCAAATGCAGCAATGAAAAGAGCTCCGGACAAGACTCTTTTAGCTATTGTTGGCATAGCTAACGCCGTATTACAATCGAGTCATTTTCCCTCAGATGGAAAAGTAACAAAAATTATTTTCCAATTTCGGGAAAATAAAAGAAAAAGTTATTCTTTTCCGGTTGGCCGATTTCATAGCTGAGCCCACCGAGCAGTTCGGATTCAGAAACAGTCTTAGTAGCGTCCAGCAGATCACCAGACTGACTTCATTAATCCCTTAAGGTTGTAATAGGAAATTTTACGCGGGAACTATCTTCTTTGACATCAGCAAGGTCTTTGACAAGGTGTGGCATAATGGGCTTGTAATCAAACTTATAAAGCAAGGAATTCCAAATTGCCTAGTAAGACTAGTCCAAAGTTTCCTTGAGAGCAGATCCTTTGTAGTGTCATCAGACCAAGCTTCGTCTTCTGTAAGGCAAAATAGATCGGGGGTTCTTCAGGGTTTCCCTCTGTTCCCATCTCTATTTAATCTTTATATTGCTGACATTCCGAAAGATGATCACAGTAAACTATACGTATTCGCTGACGCCATTGCATTTGCAACGTCTTCAGGGTCATTTTGCTTCATTATTTTGAGACTACAAAGGCATAACAAGTTATAGAAATGAATGGCCGCCTGGAAAATCAAATTGAATCCTGAGAAAACTTAAGCTATTATTTTTACTAAAGCCATGCTCGCAATTCCTGACGATCGGCTGTCAATTTATAACACTACAATTCACTGCTGGGATAATGCCAAATACTTAGGGCTAGTCTTCGACAGGAGGTTCAACTTGTTAATAAACACAAACTACTTGCCATACAAAGCCCAAACGTCTCTAGTGGCTCCTTACTGCTTAATTGTAATAGCAAGCTTAATTAACGATCCTGTCCTTTAATGTTCCCACGTGGATCACCATAGGTTGGCCAAGATCCAGAAAGCTAAAGAGCTTCCAGAACAGAGTCCTCCCCATGATCTGTGAAGCCCGGTACTACGTTAGGAATATTATCATCTACAGAGACCTCGGATGCGAAACCTTTATGGATTTCATCGATAATTCCATCACAAAATATGTCGAGGGGGCTCGACGCTCCACCAATAATTTAAACCAAATTTCACACAACTTAACTGCCACACCACTGAAGCACCATCGATACGTCAGAGATCTGCTACAAGACCATTAATTAGTTTTCAAAAATTCTAACCTAAAAGTCCAAACCACAATTCATGTCATTTTCAGTGCCTTTCTGGGGCACCAAACTCGAAAAAAGTCTATAAGCCCATATATATGTACAGCTTGAACAGATAAGCAGAAAAATTAGAAAGAGGTCACAACTAATTCGATGACTGTAAACCCAGAGGAGATGTTGTATTAGCATACAAAGAAAAATTATACACAACGTTGCGCACCCTACCCCCGATATTAAAGATACATTCAGCATATTCTAACGATTCTATGGTAAAATTGTATAGCCCATAATATTTACTTAGTATTTGTATATATTGTTTTAATCGCAACTAACTTACTTATCTACTTTACTAATAAGCAATTGTCTGTAATTTATTGCATGCCACAAATATTTATATATACTATAAATTTTAATGAACGATTATTTGTAATAATATCAAAAAAAAGTAACAGTTGGAATATGATAGGAAAGTAGGGGAACATAGGGTAATAAGATTATCTATTTTAATGGTATGCACTTAAAGCATAATTTTCAGAAAATTGCAGGGACTATATATTTAAAAAGAAATGAGTCAGATATTGTTAATGATCTTTTATCTTCTCTAAAACAAATTTTACAGGACAGGATAAAACTTAATTTAATCTTTGTTAGAAAATGTAACCATATAGAAAGAATGGACTTGTTTCAGATTGTATTATAATGTAAATAGAGATAAAACAGAATTTTTTTTCAATAATTTTAATTCTTTAATCCGGTAAAGCTCATACTTTTGTTGAAAATAATAAGCAACAAAAATTACTTACTCAACTTCTCGTTTCTCAGCCTCTTCTTGTGAAATATCTTCTTCTACGGAGTAATCAAGAATAGGTTTGACTCCAAACGATCTAAGTCTCTCCAGTTTCGGTCTAATTTTAAACTCGTCTTCTCCCGCCACAAAATGACCATAAAATGTACCTTTCATGAGCACGATGAACAGTCTTTCTCCCAATACTGCTTTAGCAAATTTCATTAGCTAGAATTAAAAAAAAAAACATTAATGTTATTGTGCTTCCACAAGTATTTTTTAAACATAAATGACATGCTGGAGTGTATTTTGAAATTAAAAATTTGTGTTGCCGTTATTAAGTGTGGCAAGGGCGTAAGGGCCATGTTTGGTAAAAAAAGGTTATCAAAAATAACTCGTTTTTTATTAATTAAGAAAAATAGGTGGAAAATTAAGATATCTTTCGATCAACGACAATATTCATGTCACAAAAAAGTCTTCAAAATTGGAACGACATCGGTACCACATTTTTTCAAAAATCGCGCTTATCGGTTTGAAAAATACCATTTTTTGGATAAAAAAAAGTATGTTTTAACAAAAAATTGTTAGAGAATCCATGGGCACGAGGGGTAAAATTCAGAGGCTTGGTTAACTTTCGTCAAATCAACTTAAAAATTTAATAGCATACGTTGTACTTGAAGTAAATGTAACACAATTATTTTTCCAAATTTTCACGACCCCTTTAACACAATTTCAATAATTAAAATGAAACTATGCTAAAAACTCCGGTTTTATAATTTGGGCGTTATCAGGGTAAGTAAAAGCTTCTTTATCGATCTGCCTCCCATATATATCTTATAAAGATATATAAAGATAATATTTCTGCCCTAGGTACAAATTTTAAGCAAAGAAGCACCCTTAATAGTTATAAAAAAATATTTTTTTTTGTATTGAGTAAAGACAAACTTGTTAAAAACAGTTTTATTTATATTTCTTTACATATTATATAATATTTAAGTTTAAATGAAACTCATAACAACATAGGGGAGAAGAGAGTAATATAAGCCATCTAGTAATAAAAGCTGGTTCATTTGTTCTAACTTATAAAAAAATAATTCTATTTCACTTCTAAACATTTGCTAAACGAAAAAATTTAAGCCTGTAGTTGTCAATCATCTTAGAATCTCAGAATTAACATTACATCAGAATTGACAACAACTGTAGAAATAATGTTAGAAAATAATACAGGAGTTAGACTGTCATGTGCCTGTCACAAAGTAGTCTCTTTTCGGGAGGTTAGTAATTTCTTCTTCTTCTTCTTCTAGGTAGAACCAAGTTCTGTTATCTATACAATGCCTCATCAATCCTCGTTTGAGGTCGAAATCCAGCTGTCTCTCCATCTTTTGGGGGCCGTCCAGGCGGCCGTTTGGTGTTTGGTTTCTCTCTCATCACGATTTTTGCTAGTCTGTCATCATCCTTTCGTTCCACGTGATCTCTCCACTGCCTACGACGGTTTCGAACCCACTTCACAACATCCCCCACTCCGCTGTCCTCGCGTATTTTTGCGTTTCTTATTCTATCTCTTAAACTTGTTCCCGTGATCATTCTCAGCGTTTTCATTTCTGTGGTTCTCATAATTTGTTTTGTCTTTGTTGTTTCATTTTTTGTTTCTGCGCCGTAGGTCAGTATCGGTCTTACACAGACCTTGTAAATTCTTGCTTTGCTCTCAACCGTCATATGTTTATTGTTCCAGATTATGTCTCTCAGTTGGCCTGATATCATGGCCGCTTTGTTGGCTTGTGTGCGTACTTCTTCCGTTACTGCCCTGTTACTTGTTATATGTGCTCTCAGGTATTTAAACTTCCCAACCTGTTCGATATGTTTGTCATCAACCATTAGTTTGCATCTTACCGGTTCTTTTGCTATTACCATTGCTTTGGTTTTCTTCACAGATATTTCCATATTATACTGTTTGGCTGTTCGATTGAGATGGAAAAGCATTCTTTGTAAGTTGTCCTCGCTATCTGCTGTCAAGGCAACATCGTCTGCAAAGCATATAATCTGAACGGTGTTGTGTTCCATTGGGTACCCAATATTTGTGCTTTTTACCTCATCAATGATTTCGTCCATGATTACATTGAAAAGTGTTGGACTTAGGCTATCACCCTGTCTTATTCCTATGGATAGTGGGATTTCCTCTGTTAAAGTGTTATTTGTTTTAATTACCATGGTGTTTTTGGAATTCAGTTCGTATATTATGCCTATGATTGCTTCGTCTACTTGTTTTCTTCGCAGTAGTTCTGTTATGTGTTCCAGTTTGACTCGGTCGAACGCTTGTTTAAAGTTCACAAAACAAATGAACAGCGGTTTATCGTATTCGATAGATTTTTCAACCAGCTGTCTGATAACAAATATACCGTCGATAGTAGAGCGGTTATTCCGGAAGCCCTGCTGTTCTTCGCACGCCCCAAACTTGTCTACGATCCGTTGTGACAATATTTTGGTTAATAATTTGGCTGAACTGTTTAGTAGGTTGATTCCCCTGTAGTTTTCGGGTTGTTTCTTTGATCCTCTTTTGTGGATCGGAATTGTGATGCTTTTCCGCCATTCGTTGGGTACTGACGTTGTACGGAGTATTTTTTGAAATAGAACAGTAAGTTCTGTGACAAGACTGGGACCTCCGTACTTTAGCATCTCATTCGTAATTTGATCGGTACCAGGTTATTTTCTGTTTTTTAATTTCTTAATTGTTAGGTGCATCTCTGCTTCACTGATGTTAACATCTGTTAGTTCTGCGCTTTCTTGTTGGTTTTCGTCTACGTTGTTTTCTGTAGCTGGTGCCTGGAGTAAGTCCTTAAAATATCTGACCCATTGTTGGCTGTCGATTGGACTTGGTTGAACGTATTCACTGATTGGTTTTTTTCTGTTCCTCAGCATGTTCCATATTTTCTTTTGTTAGTAATTTACATATTTTAATAAGATACGTAAATCAACACGTACTTTTAATAGATGAGTTTTTATATAAATATATATTAAGATACACAATTGTTTGAACGACGCGTCTTTCTTTCAAACACATTTTTTATTAGTCTGTTAAATTACCAAAGGCCTTTTAGAATTTTAACTAAATTAGGCACTGAATTCAGTGTAGTGTAATAGCATTTAAAATAGCAAGTAACCTAATTAGGACGATTGAGTAATACCATTCTCGCTTACTCAGCTAATTAGGAATCGTTTTAGTGTGCTCTAATCACATTTAAGATATTAGATATTATTAATCGATGTGTGGCAAGCGGTGTGATCTAACATATCATTTTTTGGGTGACTGGTGTCCATCGAAAATGATAAGTAAAGAAAAGGGAGTTTTATTAAATATTCTCCAGATGTTTCTTTTTTTATTTTTATACAAGCAGCCACTACGGCTAGGATAAGGCGTGTTTAGAATGCGCGGACGGTAAATATGGGAGTTCTGGAGTGCTCCATAATCACTCTCCAACTGATTTCGGATCCTGCTTCAGGACGGTGTAATGGCACGCTCTAAATTTCTCTCATCCCTAAATCCTACGTTGGAATCCCGAATAGCCCTTTTAAATAATAAAAATATCGAAAACTGTGAATAAATTCAATAACAATGAGTAATTACATAATAATACACGTATTGATAGTTTTATAGGAAAACTTTTTTTTATTGTATCAGACAGAAGTAAAACCGCTATTATCATAAATTACATTAAATAAAACGAAAACCAATAAAATTTTATTTATAGTTCTTTAAATTACATCATTTACTTTTATGTTTAAAAATACTATTCAATATGATTTAGGGGAGGCAAAGACAATTTCAGCCAAAAAGTAACTTCAATGTAAATTTAAACAACACGGGTCTCGGTTAACTTGTATTTTACTCGTAATTTGCCAGTACTAAAACAACATTATAGTCTAGGAATTTTAAAAATATGGCAAATTGAAGACTGGGCTGTGATAAAGCTTTTAAATAAACAAACAAGACACGAATTAAGGATGTTTACCGGAACACTTTGCCTTTATTTCCAACTACAAATAATTCATCCAACCTGTTTCCCTAAAAACGAATATAAAAGATAACTTACGTAAATGAAGTGCCGTATTTGTGACTATTCTGAAAACATCCAATTAGTGGAAAAGTGCAAAAGAAATAACAGAAAAAAGTGATATTTCGAAAATAATTCGAATCCCTCATGAGCATTTGAATCACATCGAGGTATCCGCATGCTTAATACTTCAGTTCACACAGCCGCGTTTGCGACTTCTTTGAAATCCCTTTTAACCCTAATCTAACACTCTTAGATCATTTTTTTATCTTCAAATCTGAAGTCAGACCTAAGAGAAAAAAATAAGAAGGACGACGAAATTTATAATGAAAGTTTTGCCCTTATTTGTACCCGTAGTGCTAGGGTACTCTTTACTTCTGATGCTAAGAGAAGATTGCAAGATATCTGTAATCAAATACAAACCTAAACTAACCTAAAGAAGCCGTCTTTGGCCATTTAGAATTTAAAAAGTTGAAAAATATATGGAAAGAGGACACTCTGCTGTCAATTAAAAATGGTTTTAAGGTTAGACCATGTTAGTGAATTCGGGGGTTAATTTTTATGTTAACAATATCGTATTAAAATTTTTAGTTTGGTGGTCAGTATTTTAACTTTTTCGGTCTATATTTGTCCTGTTTCCCCTAATATGGATTTTTCTTTGTATCTATCGTGAATCAGTTTAGTTATAGTTTTCCGATCCATAACAATTTACCATTCATTAAATAAATATTTACCATTTCTATTATTTGTGGGATACATTAGTGGTGAAATTACAGATTAATATTTCAATTTGTTTTATTACTATAATACATCAAAATTAAAGAAAATATTTAAAGAAAGATATAGGTATAGTATGGAACATTATCAGTAAGCTTTATTATATTGCTAGCTGTATTAAAAATTCGGGGAAGCCAAAACAAAGAGCAACTTCAAGCTAACCTTCCAACCAAAACATATTTCGTGATGGCCGAAGAGTCCAGAACAAAAAAAATTAGAGAAAAGTCACAACCATGTATTTTGAACGCAACACGCGACATCTATGAATGAACTCATGTATTTTGATCGGAACACGACATCTATCTGTTTTACCGGCCGGACGGAAATGGCAGATGAACGGTGGAAAAATTTTAAATATCCCATAATGACAAAGTAAAAACTGTTTGATCATAAATCTTTTTAATTTTTTTTTTTCAGAATAATACATATTAAATAATTCTGATAGACCTTCGTGAGACAGGTTAGTTTTACCCTACTGATGACTCGTCGTTGCGATAGTAATCCTGCGAGAGGAACTGTTCGAGCGGGCTATAGTGCGAAGCTACCATCCGTTGGTTTATGCCTTAACGCCTCCAGGCCGTATCCTTTCCAGTTAAATGTGGCAACGATATCTCTTGGAGTTCCGAGAATCGAAAGGCTCAAGACAATATGACTTTACTAGGCGGTTGGCGTTCGCGCCGGTCGTCGCACGAGCCCTAATTGCCGCGTGGGATCACCGGTCGGCGGCGGGATCGATCCTTACCAGGTCCGACCTGATCTCTTGGAGGTCGATCATGGATTAAACAATCATTTCGATGTTGGGACTCGGGACTTTAAAAGTGAAATGAGATGAGTACTTAGCCATCTTGATATAAATTTTAAAATTTCTCTGCTACTATTCATTATTTATAGAATCCTGAAAAAAATTAAAAACTTCTGAATATAGTTTTCTGGCTAAAAATCGACTTTCCTTTAATAACACTGGTCGACAGCATAGTCATATAAGATATATATCCTATAGAATCGCGTTGACTCTCGGTTTAGAAAGAGACAGAGCTTTTCCGATGACTAATATCTCTCTTTCTATTCCGGGAAATAAAAAATGCTGTGTCTCTTTCTAAGTAAGAGCCAACGTGTTTCTATAGGATGTGAGGTCTATTATCTTTATATTATGTCTATGACCAACAATAACATACAACTACCTTCATCGATCCAGTACTGAGGTTAGAACTCTTTGTACAAGAAAACGTTTACTGTAGAGAGAGTAAATCTGGATATTTTTAATAATAATTGTGTAGGTTAAACAAAAATAACAATCCTATGAGTGATCATGAGGTTCTGTCCAAATTAAATGAATTCTGAAAGGCTAATTCGAGATCCCTTTGGATATTCAGTTAGAAGTCCTACACGTTTTATGCAGCAGATGTGAGGAAATCGCGTCTTTTTCTGGCACCCCACAGGAGCACCAAACTATTCCTGAAGTGCCGGTACGGTAAAAGCGGTAGTTATAAAAGTAAAATGGTAGTAACAATTACAAAAAAATTTAAAATGGTCAAATAAAAATTAATATGCTTTGTAACCATAATACATATACGTATCAGAATTAGTAGTTAGTTGTCATATCAAAAAGTTGTTTTTCATTCACTATTACTAACAATTCTGAAATTATACATACATACATTATACCACTAAAGAATGTAAAAATCAAAAATTTTAGTGTACGAGCAGCAAAATTTCTAATAATACCTCATACTATATTTACACGACCCGATGATCCATATTTAATTTTCTCCTGTAATACCAACGTCACAAACTAAACACATGACATCAGAATTCGTCACCAGGCGTATCGATGATCTTTAAATACACAATGAACTTAAATATTGCAGCCAACCAAACAACCATGTTTAATTACGAAGAGAATAAGAGATATTTTGTAAAAGTGTAAAATAGATTGCCCAGAGGGCTTTATTTTTTATAATTTGAATTCCAGTCTGCTGTTATATTTATTAAAGATGTTTGTTGTGTCTACTTATAATTTTGAAAGATGATAAACGAGAAATTCAAATATAATACATCCACAATTAAAAACATGGTAAGGGTAGCGTTCTGTCCGTTTATTTCTCACGGAACGGAGTAGTAGACCCGTTAAACTTTATTAATGATTTATAAGGATATACTTCCTTTTTCCGAGTGGGAAATGCCATCGCCTTTCATTTTCTAACACTATAACAATCCAAAGCACACACAAGAAAATAACATTCGGGTCTTGCAGGGGCCAGCACGATCCCCAGACCTAAACCCCAATGAAAATCTGTGGGAAGAAAAAACGTATTCATACCCAAATGTTCCTGAATAAATAATATAATCGTAGAGTTAAATAAAATCAATGACAAATCGTCTCAAAACTAGCGTTCAAAATTTGATCACTTCAAAGCCGCGACGTTGTCGTCAAGTAAATTAATAATAGATATTCTATTGACTATTAACATAATACTTCAAGTTACTGTATTTCTTAAATTTGTTTAATGTTTAAAATAACACAATGTTAAATACAATTTTTGTTGCTTTACTTTTACGCATTCGTTTCCGTCGATTTTTATAATGATAAATATTTGTCAACCAAAAGGGCCTATTAGCACATCTGATATTCAGTCATCCTAATTGAGTTAGGAACTGAATTTAGTGCGTTGTAATAGTATTTATTGTAGTTAGGAACCTAATTAGTTAGGAAGTAGTGTGTATGTATGTATATATATATATATATATATATATATATATATATATATATATATACAGGTGTGGAAAGTCGAGAACAGAACCTCTTAAAAAAAGGGAACGTAACAAAAAGCGACGGACAACCCGTTTAGCCATGTTGAAGAAGTGAAATAAAGCATACTGTTGTATCGTAGCTTGCTTCCTGGTATCTAGCAAAAATGGCGTCGGGCAAGGACTTTTCGCTGGTTTCGGGTCGTCAAAACACAGTGGGTCGAAAGCACGGATTTGATATTAAAAATAAAAATCGCAGACTGAAACTTTAAAATCATGAAAATAAATTCGAAAAACGTCTAATGTAATTCAACGCTTTAAAAATAAAATAAAAAGAATAATTGTATTTCCATGAATAAAATATTGCGCTTGACTTCAAGGTACATTTTAAATATAATACTATAATAATAAATACATGGATATCGATAATCGTTAAAAAGGCGAAAGTACTTTTTCCTCTATGCTTAAGACTTCTTAATAAATACCAATGCAAATAATTTGTAAGTAATATAATATTTATCGATTCACATAAATGAATATATAATACGACTGTAATAAAAATAATAAAAAGAACTTTTTAATCACTGCCTTCTTTGTTAACAGCTCTTTTCTCATTCTCCAATACGTATGAATTGTTATCCGAATCCTTACTATGTCAAAAACAGTGTAAGGATCCATCGACGCCAAAAGTTTTGGAACACATCCTCCATATTTTTTTTCAAGAAGATTTTCGGGCAAAGTCTAGACGATAGTTTCTTATCAACTTGTCCGTTGATTTTTGTGCATCTTTCGATATTTTATTACCTATCGGTAATATTGCAAATGCTATGATGTCTGGTCAATGAAGTAAGTCATTTGTGGATTCCTGTTGGAATGTTGTACCAAGAAGAAAACCGGAGGATCAGTTTTCGCTTTACTCTTGTTATAATGGCTGTAGCTTGAAATACTCTGTATTTACCGAGACACAGTATCAATGTTGTTGAACTGAGATGTTGTTTGGTTTACGTGCTTAGAAAGCGCGGTGCTCTGGTAAATATATTGCTTGCCTGGCAATCAATTCCCCTCTGAATTAGTGTCCCAATTCAGAACGATATAATTGGCGTACATCCTAGTTAAGAAGACTGAACATCGTGTAGTATAATAGCTCCTTAAATTATGTTTAAAGTTTATCAAAATGAGAAATATTACTAAGATTAAGAGGATAATATTTCTTTAAATTTAGCTACTGGTTCCAAGCTTCTAATTCTAGGGAACAAAGCCCTTGTTGCTCTACTTTTCTCCAATAGTGTAGCACTAAACAAACTATTTTTAAGAAAATTAAAGATAAGGAATTAGGGGCAAAAGCTTGGAGCAAGTGAGGGGCCCGAAATTAAATATTTTTTTTTTGGCGAATCAATAATAAAAAAACTATTTTACGAGCCCCATATTGTACTTGATATGGATCCATTTGTCTATTTAAACCCTTTATTGCCAATTAGACCTGTTTTAAGTAATCAGAAGGCATGCGAGTATCGCCTAAATCTGAACTTGAATTTAATTGTGAAGTTCGACTGTGACCATGACATTTGTTAACTGATAAAATAAAATATACAAAGTTAATTGTATATTCATAATAATAAATTAATTGAAACATCTTATAGAGTTTATTATATTGCCGAAAATTGGCTAGCTACCAAATCACAGAATTGTTGTCTTTTTTTCGATGCGACGACTGTGGAATTTAAAGGTCAGTGTTTAAATTCGTTTTATTTTTTTATTGCGTGCAGATACACAATAGGATTGTAATTAATAAATAATTAAAGCATTGGATGTACGATAATAAAAACAAACTGGTAACCACAAGGAAAACCGCAACTTAATATAAATTACCAAAAAATTCGTAGTTGGTTGGTGATTAACTTATAAACATATCGTGTTGCTATGAACAGGTTTATGATGCTTTAGATGCGAAAAATATTAAAATATTGCAGGATGTTAAAAACATATGAGGTTATACGAGGGTGTTTACGAATAATTCGAGAATTAGCTTCAGGAATGGTCAAATATGCAAAGTTGCCCTTATACTATGTCATCGAGTTGAAACTGAAAAAATTCATCGACATCATGTTGAGTGCTAAACTATAATCACGTTGTAGTCATAGCAATAAATATGTATATATTGTTACGGACGGCCGATTTTTGAACACACACTGTATTATTAAATACACTCTATTATTTTGAAAGCTTTTTATTGTCAACCTTAATTGTGACACTTGTCAAACTAATTCAAATTGCGTCGACGAACGAAATAGAATTTACTAAAAAGTTCCAGACCAGAGAGAAATCTATAACGCTATAAAGTTCGTAACAATATGTATGTATGTATGTATGTATGTATATACATGCAAAGGATACATCCATGATTGCAAAACATCAATGTTTCGTTCATAAACATCGATGTTCAGATGAGCGATGCATCACCGATATATCGTCAACAAATTTACTAACCATATATATAATTGACTGAAATCCTTTTTCAAAAAGCTCAAAGGCCTTTTGAGAACACTCAAAATAATAAGAAAATCCGTCGATCTGACAGACAAATAACGTAAAAATGACATCAATCATATGCATAGGGAGTTCACGATTTCCCCCGATCAAAATGCGTTCTTGCCAAAAGCAAATTTCTATAATTGAACCTAACTTACATATTAAAAAATATGGCTATTTGTAAATTCCCTAAAAATTCCTTATTATCTCTATTTCATCAATATAGTAAGCACAGGGGCCATCACAGCCCCCATGACGTGTTACAATAGCTAAATGCCCGTCCTGTGAACTAAGTTTTAGTTTAAAAATAGTTGTTTGGTGCACTGATAAGAGTCCAAATGAAGATGTCTAATAAAATTTTGTTACATATATTTGTAAACAATGTTTAAATAATTTACTATTTTTTCTAAAATTATATTATTTATACAGTTATGTCAAGTCATTGGGAATCTATAAAAAACAAGAAAAACAAAAATAACTAGATATTTTATACCAGAGTCGAATAAGTTTTTTTCTCTCTTAATTTAATACAAAAAAAAGTAAGTATTGTGCTTATTGGGGCTTTTATTTTTATTTTTTGTCAACGAAGCATTATATTTTGTAACATTTATTTTTAATTTTAATCATTTCTATCAGTGTTAACGCTGTATTCTTTCTAATTTTAACACTTTTTCTCAGTGTAATATAGTGGGTCGCGAGGCTAGCAAGGACACGAAAAGTGAACCCTTCAACTTTACTGCCCAAGGTGTCACCTTTGTATAGGCGTACCAGATCAAATAATAAGATTTCCTGGTAATGTCCCTAATTTTTCGGTAATTTTCCTGATGTTTTATCTGAATGTTGTATGTAGTATGTGAAGGCAGAGATATTTTCAAAATACTTCGTACGTTGTGCGGCCGGTATTTATATATTTTTTAATTACTTATTTCCCTGTTTTGATTTCAAAAAAATCCTGACAATGATAGTTTTTTCTTGTTTTCCTGATAGAGGGTCAAAATTCCGGACATGTCAGGAAAATTCCTGTCACCTAGCAACCGTACATCTGGAAGAAGATAAAACCAGTGCCTTTGGAGTGTATAGAGTTTGCTTAAACATAGTTACATTAGTTCTGTTTTTTTAATGGGAGTACTTCATCTAAATGCAATTTCGGTTAAACCAAAAAATAGTTGACATTTTCGGGAAGAATGAAACTTACCGAAACAATAAGAAAACTGGGATTGTGATGGTGTAAACAACATGTACTTCCACCTCCCCCTCTCCCCTAAAAAAGCTTATTTATCACTTAAAACATTCATGAAAAATTAAAATTCTTTTTTTTTAATTACAAGAAAGGATGAAATATGTAAGTACATTTACGTTACAATGTAGCTTGTATGTTGTACATTAGCACCAATTGAAAAACAAAATGAATGCATCTTATGCAAGCTTGAATTTTCCCTCGCGACAAATTAAATTTAAGGATTTTTCCAAAATTAGATAATTATGCATATAAAATAAAGAAATAATGAAGAAATATAGCATAAGTAAATATTACCTCAGTAGCATCAAAGATTATTATAAATCTTTGGTAGCATTAATAAAGAAAACAATATTCCAAAGCCTTTATCGTTTATATAAGTTGAAATTCTTATACAAAGAATTACTCGGAATATTAAAAATAAACTTTGGACACTTTTCTAGTTCTTTTTTACCGTTAATACATGCGTGGGTGTACGGTTTTAAATTTTCTTTATTTTAGAGTCGTAGGAAAATCTGCTGGGCGACATTTGAAAGGTGACTGCGCGATATCTCCAAAACCTTGTTATATGACTGCAGTGTTTTTATTAATTTCAATAATTTACTTTTCATTCAATTTTATTAACGTTAAAAAATACTACTACGCTGAAAAAAACACTTGAAAAAATTGAAAAATACAAGTATAGATGACCTGACAATACTTGAAAAGAGCTTTAAAAATCTATTTTTAAAATATCTGACAATTGTTCCCTAATGGAATATGAAACTATGAAGTTTTAATAGTTTTCACGTTGGACGGAAATATCTTATCGATCGGTAGTGTATATGTTAAATTATTTCATTCATCCTGTTTTTCTTTACAAATAGTTTTATTACACAGTGAATGAATGAATGAATGAATGAACAGAAGGTGGTGATACTTGATCTTCGATGCCTAAGCCTCCTTGGACTTTTTAAATCCCACCATCCTTAATTAAACTTGCCTAACGGCTTCAGCTGATAGTATCTCCAAAAGTCTCTGTCTCGGTCCGTTGAGTACTCTCTGAGGACAAGGTCAACAGTTTCAATAGTTTAATTGCGGACCCCATCTTTGCCAGACGGTCAGCTTTCTCATTCTCATATATACCTGAGTGACCACACAGCCTAATTGGACAGTTGTTCCTTGTCAGACTGTTCAGTACATCCTTGACAGTAATCGCGAAGTTACGACACTGGACTTCAGTACTATTATCACAACCCTACTGCTTGAGCATATGTTTATTACCCTATTCCTGTTTCTGTCCCTCATACATAAATTTCCGTAAAGTAGAACTCTCCAACTTCCGTGCTCCTACCGAACACTCCAGTTCCAACTCTTTCATCTTATCGAGATTTATCTGTAAATCACCAGGACCCATTTCTTGGAAGATTTTGCTCCCTCTCCCAATCCTCTCTACTTGGAAAAAGTATCTCAAAAGGGGTTTCAAAAGTGGCGCCATCTAATCTGTTTGCGAGGAGTAATGGGCATTTCTTCACCATGCTTTCCAAGAGACCTGAATAGCCGACTGTTCCAGTTCCCAGATGCCCTAGGTAGTTGAGAAGATAAACAGCCTTCAGGACTTAATTCTCTAGGTATAAGCTGAGAGGAGGACCTCCACAGCGCTAGTTGAAGCAGTCCTCGTCGTACTGAATATTCCTAAGCCATTCGTTGAACTTTGTCAAGTTGACCACCATACAATAGCAGCGTACGTGATAATAGGATCACCATAGTGTATATCCAAAATAGCACTCTCGGTGTCAGTCCCTATGTTTACCCAAAAGCTCGTTTACAAACCCAGAAAGCACATATGGCCTTCCTGGTTCGAACCTCAATATGATCGTTCCAACTCAGTCGTGAGTCCAGAATTACTCCCAGGTATTTAACTGTTCCCTCTTTTGTTAGACAGTATTTAACATTAAAGATATAAACAGGTGTATTGCTATTAAAGCAATACAAAATTTGTATGGATTTGTATATTATATTGTATATTTCAGAATAAAATAAATACGGATAATAACCCGTAAAAACAATCAGAGAAATATGTCCCCAACAATATGAAAGTCATGTTCATCTCCTCGTTCCCAAAGTTTTCAATGCGCAGACGCCAATTGGTTTCATTTTATTGGTTATTACAAATGATCTCTAGCATGGTTATGTTTACATATTTTTCCCCAAAAAAAGATTACCTTCAAATTATTATAAAATTTTATGTTTCCAAATGTACGAAAAATAATAAACTTTGAATAAAAAACAGTCTGCATATTTGAAGCACGATGTAAAGACAATAATCATCACTATATTCTAACATTTGGTTAGAAAATCTTTGCCGTCAGAATAATGTAAAATGACAAAGTTCATTTTTTTATTGGCCACATATATACTGAAGGCACCACCAATAGCGCTTTTCTGTCTCGCAGTTGCCCACCAAAGACCTTGGGAACGATAAGAGAGCCTTATGGAGATTTATATACATCTGTCCTTTAATATTAGGATCAAATATTGTTCTACATGATCAGAATTTAATTTATACGTATATGATTCCAAATCATACAACTATGTATATCAACACTGCTATAAATACGTCAAGAAAAAGCTATATCGTTTTGTGCGTCACAACGAACTTTGATACCCCATCACGCATCTCTTCTTTTTTCTAAGAGATGTGTCCACTCCATATATTTATATTTTTATTTATTCTTGCAAATTACACAGTATATTACCATTGTTCAAAATTTAATTCACTTTGTTTCAAAAAGACAAACCAATATCTTTAAAATATCACTAAAAGAGAAAGAAAAAGAAGAAGTGTCAATTGTCACAAATTACAGTACAATGACTAATGTTAACCAACATTGCCAGGTTGTGCAGTTAATCTGCAGAAGTTATGTTACGAATTCTAGCTATTTGTTGGACAAACACTATAGCCAACGAATTTTAGAAAGGAAAAATTATATACATTCCAGCAATTATGGTATTTAATATCTTATGATATATAAATAATTAAAAAATGTTAACAAAAAATAAAATTTCGTTAAATTCTAAGAACTTCATATTTAAATAGATTGGAAATTTTGGACATAGGTTTTCTTGTCTGTACCCGTCTCTGTTCTAACCTAAAACCTCTTAGGTCTGTTTAGATAAGAATTTAATCGTCTAGAATCAAAACCTCTTATATCCACTTTGTATAATTTTCAGGAGTAGAAAAACTGTGTAATCACTTTCTAACAATTAATTTGTTCTGTTCTCACATATTTTGAGGAGTGCCTTGAACAATAAATTGCAACAACGCAAATTAAAAATTAAAAGTGGAGTTAGTATGCAACCTGGGATTAGATTTAATAGAATATGTGGATAAAATCGATTTAATGGCTTTTGTCGCAGTCGAAGAAAGAAGCTATAAAAATAGCGTAGGGAATCTATAATAAATAAAAATAAATAATATTCATAAAAATAACCGAATTACCAGTGATATTAAATAAAATTTGTACATGCTGGCAACCACCTGTTTGTTCGCCTTAATATGTTATTAATGGTGAACGTGGGTTTATCATTATTTGAAATTAATTAGGGACAATTTAGTGACGTATTAAACTAAAATCAAAACTTTATAGAACACATTGTTATTGCGAGTTTAGGAGGCATTATGACTATTTTTATAATTACAGCAGTGGAGAATTGTGGTAACGAATATTTTTGTGTATGTAAATCAAGTTTCGCCAAAACTGGATTTAAGATATCTTGATACTAAAGGATTCAACTATTCTAAGTAATAGAACTTAGTAAATAGAGGTGTTATGAAATTGTTCCATAAACCTGGTAATCTTGGCTCTTAAGCAAAGATACAAGTTCTTCAGTTCTTGTGAAAATATTGGATTTTAACGGGCAACTTTGATGTAAAGATCTTAAAGGAATCTTAAAGTTATCAACAGAAAAGTATTACATGAACTTTACTGATTTACAATAATTAAAAAAAATAATATTACATATTTAAAAATTAATAAAGAAAAAGTTTACAAAGTGTGATTGCCGAGAAGGTGGTCTCCTAATCTTAATTTTTAATTAAAAAATACTACAAAAAAAAACTAATTTTAAAATCGTAATAAATTTCAAGTGATAAATAAACTTTACTATGACGTTCTACCACATATAAAAGATTAAATGTTATCAAATTTACGTAAGTACAATCAAGAATGCCTAATTGCAGGTTACCGTGATAAAAATAATCGAAACGTTTACCTCAGCCATTTCATTATTTTGTAATTAAATTATCAATATCCAAAAATCCCTACTTAATTCACATTTAAACGATCCGAAAAAAAAATCCGAAAAAAAAATTTAAGGTTTCAAAAACTTCTAAAGGGATAAATAAACTTGACATGACATAATAATATTATGATGTTCTATGAGACATAAAAGATTAAGGCTCAATTCTCAGTATAGCGCCGCTCTAGATACGCTCTGGGTTCGATAAAACAGTTTTAAATGAAAACGTGTTTACGATATAGAAGTCTCCGCCAAAGTGCTAGTGTGAATAGGTTCTTATTTCTTCTGTAAGAATATTTTACCGGACCGAGAGCGTATCTAGAGCGGATCTATAGTGAGAATCGAGCCTAAGACTCACTATAGTTCCGCTCTCGATACGCTCTCGGTTCGATAAAATATTTTTAAATGAAAAAGAGTTTACGATATCGAAATCTCCGCGAAACCGATAGTGTGAATAGGTTCACTGTTTCTCTTATAAGAATATTTGACCGAACCGACAACGTATCGAGAGCGTATCTAGAGCGGCCCTATAGCGAGAATCGAGCCTAGATGTTGGAACAGTTACGTACATATAAACAAAAATACCTAATTAATTAACTCATTGCCTGCTATCATTAACAAAAACTAATCAACACGTCAAGCAGAGTCATTTCATTATTTTGTAATTAAATTATCAGTATCCAACTAGTTAATTGTGAATAAAGTGAAGCTATCAACATATGCTATCATTGAAATGACTGCAGATTAAATACATGAAATGCAACGTTGACATTGCAACAATTACCGAAACTTACAGAGAGATTCTGGCACAGAATAATATTTACAAATATGCATACACCATAACGTTATCTTTCTTGTGGGACAGACATCTTTCTTTCTATCTAAATGAGAAGGAAATAATCTATCTACCATGACTTTTGTAAACATTTTTTTTTTATCATTTTTGGAAACAATGAAAATTTTTGTTGATCGGAAAAACATAAGGTCTGAGTTCGAGTCTTAGCAGAGGTTTTTCCGTTTTAAATTTATCTGATTACTGTAAAAATATCCATATTACTTATTTCATAATTACGGACGTCACTTCAAAAAATTAGTCCGACTTGGTGTTAATGTTTAGAGAATTGTATTTCTACTATTGTGGCTAAAACTTGAGGATTTTTGATAAGAAGATTCCACCAAATCAATAGTCGTCTTTCCCCTTTTATACCCTTTCGTCGTTTGTAACCGCCGAAAATTGCAGTTGGTACAATAATTAGCATACAATTTAAAGAGCCAAAGTCTCTGTAGTTACTTGGTAAGGCGGTCGCTCGGAAGACAGAAGGCCCGAGTAAAACCTCAACGAAGTAAGGAAGCTTTTTCAATTTTAGAAATTTTTTGAATGCAAAAAAATATTTTATAAGTTTCAAATACCTGCAAGTATTAAATAATCAATATTTTATCAATCATTCAAGATTTTGCATTTTTGGCTTTTGTTACATATAGAAATAATAATATTTTTGGGTGGGGGTAGGAGGGGGCCGAATAGAATTGTTCATAAAAGTAAAAATATATATAATAAGATATGTAATCGCTTTCAATGAAAAAACATGTAAAACGAGTAAAAAAAAATTAAATGTAAAAAATGCCATTTTCGGCGGGGTGGGGGTGGTCCGAGAAGGAAGAACATGTGTCCAATATTATTTTTTCAATGAGCTACCACAAAAAAATCAAAGAATGAAAGCTCCACGTTATTTAGATGCGGAGATATTGCTAATTTTTCAAGCGCGCGCCGATTTGAAGACGCGCTCTCGCTTTGTACTCGGTGAGATTCGGTTACCCCCTCCAACTTACCTTATATGGTGTCCAGCACGTACCCCCAGTTTAGCGATCTCCTGAAGGGTTGATTGTGTATAAATTAACCTCAATTGAATGATTTCATATACTTTAGGGTCTTATTAGTGAACTGTAAAAAATTCAGCTCTTAATGTAAATAAACAATCGATTTGTGATTTCTTGAAAAAAAATTGATAACTCGGCTCCTATTGGTCGTAGAGACTTCTTTTTCAAAATTCGTTTTTTTACCAGCTTTCCAATGATGCTTCAATAACAAACCGGACAAAAAATGCGGTTGTTAATTAATTTATTTATAAGCGAAAAACTACCCATGTCTTAATGACGATTTTGCATAAACAAAATATGAAAAATATCCACTTTTTTTACTACATGATAGCTAAGTCTTTACGAAGAGAATGAGCACTGACAGAACTCTGTAGTAGTTTCCTAGACGACGGTACAGCCAATCAAAAATAGTCACTTTTTCGTTTTTCTAATAAACAATTGCAATTTTACAAAAACTATTGGACCGACAGCGCACACTTTTTAAGCACTTTAAAACTCACATTCTGGTAAAAGTTGTCTCTGGAACATTTTTCTCTAAATCCCTTAGATTTTCCGTAAAATTCAAAAAACCGGGCAAAATCATTTTTCGACCTATTTGTTAAAAAAAAACAATGTTACAACCAAAATTTGTTGAGACACGAGATGAGACGTCATTTCTATTATCTTTCCCTACCCATTTCTGGAATCAGCAAGAGTTTTTTTTAACACTCCGTTTCCTGGGCTGTTATAATTATATGGTTCGAGGTCATCATAGAGAACCGAAAAATAAGTAAATAAGTTAAACCGAAATCATGTTATGGTACACTCATCTGGTACACTGACGGTTCAAAGACCAAAGAGGGTGCCGGAGCTAGGATACATGGATTAGAGATATATGCAATTTTACAATGCGCTGGCGAGATTAAAAAAAGAACTTACAAAGAAAAGCAGGCTCAAAAGGTATCATCTAGACTGGTTTGGAAATGTCAGAGTTAACTAATAACTCTGGAAAAGGATAACGTAGTTATGCTAGAGTGAGTGCCAGGACGCAAGGCACACATGGAAATGAAAAAGCCGATGAGCTAGCGAGAGTGAGCTCATCATCTCAATATATTGGTCCAAAACTAGTTGTTGCGGTGCCAAAAAAGAACACACGCTGGACAGTCAGACAGGAATGAGTGAAACATAGCAGGCTTTTAATAGGGAGTTCTGGTCCGAAATTCGCTAGGAAACTACTCCAAATGAGCAGGAACCAACTAAGGATAATTGCAGGTGCGAGCCATTAAATTGGAAAATACAACAAACCTTCAGGTCAACAAACTTGGAACCGAATCTTGGCTGACCTATATAAATTAGCTCAGGAGGCTAAGTTAACAATGTGGTTGTAAGTCAAGGATGTGCACAATAGGCCTAAACTGGCCGCAGTCCATTTGGGTTCAGGACGGACCCATGAAAAAAAAAGACTGGGCAAGAGAAAAAGGCATTACTACAGTGAAGCGCTGACACTAATTCCATTGCAAATTTATAGTGTTTAATTATAGCTCAACTTCGTAAAAGACGTGTATGCACTCTAAAAAAAACACAACTAAGTGTAGAAATACGTAGAATATGGAAAATTTTAGCAATGGATTCTGCGGAAAAGTTAGTTAGCAGCATGTCTCGGCGATGTTGAGTCAATCATAAGTAACAGTGGCGATTGGACCCTATATTGAGGTGATCGCGTCTTAGACCGAAAACTAGTGTATCCAAAAACGTAAGGCTTTTTTATTTTAAATTTATAGGTAGGTATATTTAATCAACACATTTTTGTGGAATTAATTAAAAATACGTCCTGCTAAAGTCCGGTGCAAAAATTCAAATTCAATATCCATTAATTGGCGCCACCAAGCACCATCAGTTATAAAAGGCTAATAAGCCTGCATACAAGCACTCTTAATTAACTGCTTCGGAAATATCCTTCGCATGATACTGTCACAAAAACTAATCAAAATGCCTGAATGGTTCATTTCATAATTTTGTAATTAAAATATCGATACATAATAACTCCACCGGAAACGAAGTTATTATTCCACAGCTATACGATATTATTAAAAAAAGATAGTCATTAAGGGAAATTAAAAGTATGAGGACCAAATCTAACTGAGAGAGTTTTTTTAGTAACCTGTGACAGCATTTGTTGATTGTGGACTCCTGCAGAAGATTATTTGGTAGCGTATATCCGTTTCACCCATGATTTACTGCTGTTCCATATTAGTTAGTAGTTGTTCTATAAATCTATAAATAAATAGCACTATAACAAACGCACTCTGGAAGTTTGGTCGTTCTTCTTAGCTACAGGTTATTAGAGTTTACCAATACCACCAACACAACTTCAAGACTCAGGAAAAGCATCTATCTAGCTGCTTACAATGATCATAAAATAAACCCAATTTTGAAAATCTTACCTTTAAATAGCTCTGTACGGATTAATCAAGCAAAAGAATAAAACATCAAAAACAGCTATATAAATTGTTTAAACAAAATAGTAATAAACTCGCCGCTTTCCTAGGTAGAATAAAACAGAATTTTCTCGTAACTGCCCCGAACATAAATGACAAATTTTAGACAAAACCGGTTATACGCGAAAAATGTAACCGTCTCTAACAAATTTCAAAACGTAATGCCTCTAGCGAGTTTTAAAGAGTAACCGAAAATTATTACTTCTTAGAAAGCACCCCCGGACTCCCCGCGACGGATTTCGTTAGTACTATCTCGCCCTATTTCCATTCCCTAATGTATCGATATTTCGTTCGTAGAGGGTAATTCCGCCATTCTATGTTGGACATTTAATTCGCGACTTGGCCTGAACATCTAAAATTACTAATGTTTTATACAAAAGAGTTAATAAAACTATTCTACGTCTTTCTATATCTGAAAGAAAATGATAATAACTGTGAAAAACCGCCTACTCTTTTATCCATTTTTGAGGTGTTTAAATCGCCTGCAAAGAGGAAAAACAGTAATTATATGAATTCTTTGTACATGTAATCAAACAAATATATTGTATTATAGCGATTTTATTTGATTGTACTTTTGATTTCTAACAATGAGAAAATTGTTCAATTTAAAAACATTCCATCGAAATTTGCCGATATCACCCTTGGCACTTAACCCTTTGATCTTAATTATATAACCAGGGTAAGACTTCTTCGACATATTTATTTATAATTATTAAAGAGGGTTTGACCTTTTTAGTTTATATCGCCATAAATTGTCTGAGTTTTGTATATTTTTAATAAAAAATTGAAACGATCCATGTAAATATTCTTATCAGATCTTGATTTAAAAGAACACCTCTTCCATGGTAGAGCTTCAAAATTATCAGTGTTTTTATAAAGAGATGCAGTTCTCCAAACGTTAAAGAACAGTCAATAATTTTGACAGCACGAATTGTTTCCTAAAAATTATCAAACTTTTTATGTTAATCTTTCATTCATTTAATGTGTGTGTTTAAAATTTAAAGTACTGGTTTTTTGTGTTCCAATAAGTAAATAAGGATTTTAAATACATAATCTAAAAAAGTATGGTAACATTTTTCTATAATGAATTTAAATTTCAGACTACATTTAATTAGTAACTTTTAAATTTAACAGATTTTGTTGGTAATAATATTCATACCCTCTATCGGTAATAATCATGTTCATAAATCCTTGAAAAATCTGATAGGTTCTTTCTAAAATCATTTTCATATAAAAATGTCCCTATGTTTAAAAATTTGGACAATATGATTTATACAGAAAATATGTAGGAGATTTTATTGGCTGAATAGAAAAAATTCTATCAATACACCATCAATAAGTCTGTTCGTAGAAAAACCACAAACCAGTCAGTCCTAATTTAGTTCGCCAACTGTTTTTCGACGATCTGATTGGCAGTGACTATTTTCAGATTGCCCTTCGTACGGAATAAATATCAGCTATTGATCGGTTAGTCCGATCAGTTTTCGTAAAGGCCTTATGCAACCAAGGGTACACTAATACAGGGGTATATGAAAACGCAAATGACATCCTGCCAATATTATGATGTTATAATACAAATTATATTAACATTGGGGATTTATAGGGACATTTCCTGTAATTTAGAATAAAATGAGAAGGAAAACCAAAATATAAGCTTTTTTGAGGATTTCATTGGCAGCCCTGTTTCAAATTACATCCGAGATAAAACAGAGGTCGCTTACCGTTGCGATACAAGAACCTCACGAGATAGTAAATTTCAAAAAGTTCTTCAGATAAGTCCGCAGAAACATGTCTAAAGGACAGTCCACAATAACTGTATCTGTAGTTTAAAAATTGATCAAAAAAAAAAAAAAAATATATATATATATATATATATATATATATATATATATATATATATATAAGTCAACCTTTTTAAACAATAAACGAATTCGTGCAAATCCGGAGCAGGCCGATAATATTAAATAAAAGATGAAAAACTACTTTTCCGTCAAAAAATTTCATAATTTCAACTGAAGATAGCTTCAATTGGTTTTTAAATGGCTTGAAGAGCTTGGCTAATTAAAATACAACGTAATTTTACACTTTTTACTGTACTTTACTGTACTTTTCAAAATTATCTCGATAATCCTCCGATTAAAAATATGTCATAAATAAGGAAAGGTTACTATAAAAATAATCTGAACAAATAAATGTTTTAAAATAATATACTAACTGAACACAAATTACATTTTTTCTACGGTTTTTAAAAATGAGAATTACGTACCCTCCTGCATACTATGTATTAGTTTTAGAATTAGAAGTACGCAAAACAACTTTGATAGGTTAGGAGGTTTATTAGAAGACAAATTAGTTGTCTCCATAACACTAAATTGAATTTTAGTTTAAGGATTAAGATAACAAGAGCACTGACCTTCATAATGAACTTCGATTGTTGTAGGCTATTAAGGTCAAAACATGGACGAAAAAGTGCGTTATTGTTGTACATCAGGCGTCAGTCATATTTCTGAAAAGCCTTGACTTATCGGTATGATTTTTCAACATGACATATCAGAAATTGATACAATAAACAAAAATGCCGAGTTCTTATATGGGCATCGCAAAGTCCAGACACCAATCCTATTGAAATTTTGTGATCATATCTAAAGAGTAAAATTTTAAATGAATATGATTCACCTCCGTCGAATTTGGTCATTTTATCGCAACATGCACAAGAACAATGGTATACTGATTAATGTGAAAAAATTGTTAAAACTGTGGAAAATAGAATATGTGTTGTTAACAAGGTCAAAGATTTCTGAAAAAAATATTAAAATTGGAATGATTTTCTGTAAAATTGGTGCAAAAGTGAACCAAACGTAACGGCGGATTTTACTGATATACATTATTTTAACTATAAATATAAGTATTTATAATGCACTAAAACCCAAAATTTATATTTGTTGACTCAGTACATTACATTATATTATATATATATATATATATATATATATATATATATATATATATATATATATATATATATATAAATGTAATCGAAGGTTTTCGGGCATCCCGCGTATGTGCTGAGTCCCTCTCAGGACTGTAAGGCAGCTGACGTTTCGGTGAAATCTCATTCACCATTTTCAAAGCTCACTGTATGGCGTCTACGAGCGAACTGACGCCTGCGACTCCGGTGTTGTCGGTACCGTGTGCGCGTCGGACACGTTCGTTTTCCGAATGGTTCCGGACCATCAGGTGGCGTGACCTGCTGCGCGTCATCGGCCCTGTTGTCAGTGTTTGTGGTTGCGTTGCCGCAGATTTTTCAAGCATTAGGCACACGTTGGCCATCATCTCTGCTATTTAAGTTGTTGGGCCTCTTTGCAATTTGAATAGCCTCCCTTATAACTCTTGTGGACAGGTTTTCACATCTCGATAGCATTTTTGTTCCCGAGAAATTTATCTTATGTCCTGTGTTTAACCAGTGTTGGGTCAGAGCAGAAGAAGTTGTTTTTTGCTTGACAGCGTTTATATGTTCGTCTCTTCTGGCGCTTATTTTACGGTTGGTTTGGCCTACGTAAGATGAGCTGCACTCTCCGCATGGAATTTCGTACACTCCCTGGTTTTCTAGAGGGATTCTTTCTTTAGGTGTTGGCAAAAGATCTTTCACTTTACGGTCTGTGGTGAAAATGGTTTCAATGGTGTGTCTCCTGAGAATTCTTGCGATCTTGTCTGTGGTGCCTCTTACATAAGGAACAAAAGCCTTGGAGCTATTCTCTTGGTTTTCGCAATTTTTTGTGGTTAAGTGTTTGTTCTTTAGAGCCTTGTCTATATGTTCTTTTTTATAACCGTTCTTTGTTAGGGCTTCCTGCAGTATGTTCATCTCTTTGTGATGATTTTCTGGATCTGTAAGGGACTGCGATCGAAACGCAAGTGATTTCACTACTGCAAATAATTGGGCGGGGTAGTGATGTGAATCGGCGTTGAGGTACCTGTTGGTGTGAGCTGGCTTTCTGTAGACAGTGTGCGAAAGCAAGCCATCCTCTTTTCTTTTCAGTAGGATATCTAGAAACGATAGTTCTCTTTCCTGTTATACCCGACATAATATATATATATATATATATATATATATATATATATATATATATATATATATATATATATATATAAGTAAAAGAAACATTGAAATTGAATAGAGGATATTTCAGTATTGCGATAAAACGAATTTATTTTTATTTGTGATCCCTCTCAAGAAGATAAACCAGTAGTTTGCCTAAAGTCTTCCCTTGTTTACCATCTTTATGGAGAAAACTAGCCTGATCGAAAGTTATTTTGTTCATTCATTTAGCTCATATGATCCTATTGGGCCCCCAGTAGACTGACCCCGAAATCATTAGATTCCTAGTCCCCATGTCTAGTCCGCCTCTGTCTCTTATGGCCGTTAATAAAATGTTATTATTCATTGTCGCCTTGAAAAATTACTATTATGTACACATTTTACTCGTAAACTTCCAGTTTCCGCGCATTATGCGGTTTGACTTCCCGATTTCAGTATTACAAAACACGATGAAAAGCCAGAAAGCCGGCACCGGCATCGATATCGCTAGGAACAATGCACGTGACGTCACGACGTGACATATATTCTACGGCCAATCAGAAACGGTGGTGAAAACACACCCCCGTTCATAAGCAATCGATTTTTTAGGGATCTAAAACTTGTGGATGGCGCCAAATTGATGTAAAGGTCTTCTTTAAGCCCTTTTTCCGCTTGTTCTTTTATTATGAACTTGGAAAACTCCAAAATTTCCCGCATGAAGGACACGTAGAGGTTATAAAATATGTACAACTTCCCCCTTATTTGGATACAACTTTTATATTATATTTATTAAATTTTTAATGCTAATTAAAAAAAAAACTTTCCCTCGATTTAGAGAGAGAACCGACATTAAATTTTTATAACCAAATTTAATGATTTTAATCTTGGAAACCAATGAAATTCCAAACTATGTAAATTACGATAAAACGTTTCACTTTTCTCTCTTTTGCGATGAAACTGTGCAGGAATATAATTCCCAAGAACTCAATGACAGCGGAAAAGCGAAATTGCAAAAAAAATAAGGATTTTTCTGCGTGTCCTCATAGTGAATTTTACTCTTTATTCGATACAGCTCCACTAATGAGACCATGTAGTCAAAACGCGTATGGGGAGAAAACCAAAATGAAATTTACAGAGAATAACTTTAAAGGTTTTATGAACCCTTTTAGATTTATTTAATAGCATTACTCGCAAAATATGAGTCCCCAAAGTTACTTGCAACGGTAAATTTAAAATTCTGAAAAAATACCACATAAAAGCGCTTAATACCAAAAACAGCAACAAATACTACTACGGAACCGTAACGTAATGCGTGTACGATATGCACTTGGTCGGATTTTTTAAATTTCTATTCTAAAATATTCCTCTGTTTTACCATCGAGAGAGAAATGAAAATTTTATAGTTTATATTGATTTGAGTTTTGTCATTTTTCTTTGTATTTTGTATTTGTTATTTTATTATATTTTTAAATTACCCTCTTTGCTGTCCTGTATATCAACTGTGCAAATAGATTAAGAATTTTCGAAAATAATATTTGTCATAGCTGCTAGTGAGTCGGGCCAACAATTCATTTATTCAGTGTGGTGTAATAGCATTTCGGGCAGTAAGGAACCTAATTAGGAAGATCGGGCGATGTCGACCTCTCTTACTCAGTTAGTCAATTGATTAGGAAACGATATACTGTGATCTAACATTATTTAAGATACTTCCAAGGAGAAGCTCTCTCTCATCTGCTGCTGTGGCGCAACTGGGTAAGCGCTCTACACGTGCTCCGAGAGCTGAGGGTTTTTTCAATTATTAATTATTCCATGTAGTTTTTACACACGAACATTTACATACATACTTAACGTGCTTTTTTTTTTAAATAGTTCCCTCATCACCTCCATTTTCAGTTTCAGAGTTGTAGTAAAATTTTTTAAAACAGATTGTGTTAATGTTTGAGAAACAATGAAAAATGAAACTTATACAAAATCCAGTAATCGAAAAATCTCAAAACTAATTATTTTTAATCGAAAAACAAAAGCATTCAAAAGTGTAAAGAAATGTTTTTTCGTCACTTCTTATTATTATATATGTATGTGTTCGTGTGTAAAAACTACATGGAATAATTAATAATTGCAAAAACCGATAATTATTTTTTGAAATGATAAAAAAAAACTGCATCGAGCGGAAATCGAACCTTCAGCTCTCGGAGCACTGGTAAAGCGCTTACCCAGTTGCGCCACGGCGGCTGATGTAAGAGAGCTTCTAAAAGAGTATCGCACTTGTCAGAGCATACCGAGTTCGACTTTAAAAATCAAATATCAGAAACTGTCAACAGAAATGAGTGCTGCGGTGTTGGAGTACGATGGAAACAATCCGTTAAGAAGACCGGCACTGTCAAAAATTAATTCATCCAAAAAACTGGGTGTCATGTTAAACATCATGAACAATCGGATTTTACCAGCTTATGTTCCAGATGCCTACACTCTGGAGTCCTTGCATATGACCATCTACTGTGCCGCGACTGCCATAGCTAGAGCTTTAGAAATTGAAGTTACAATAGAGCGCCGATCAGCAAGGACAGAACCCAACACACCACCATGGGAAAGACGTCTAAATAAGAAAATTGAAAATCCTCGAAAAGATATAGCACAGCTGACGGAGTACATCAGAGGCACAAGAACAAGTATACTGCAAAAACGAGTTGAAGAAATCATGAATTGTGTCCGATATCATTCGCAACAAGATCCAGCAAATGTTACTGCTCAGCAATGCCTTGATACGCTAAAACAGAAGCTCCTTGTTATTGCAGGACGGCCAAAGATATACAAGACTAGCATTAACAAAAAACGCGACTATGCGCTGTTCCAACGATCTAAAAAAACTCTACCGTAGGCTAAACTCGCCACCTAATATGGCAGACAATAGATATCCCAATAGAGAACAGGTAGAAGAGTTCTGGGGAAACCAACTTTCCACACCCGCCAATTGCAACATCGCAGCTGGCTAGAACAATGAAGAACACCAAATCTGCCGAGACTACAGCCAGATGTAGTTTGAGCCATTTACCACCGAGGAAATTTCAAGAATAATCAAGGAATCCCATAACTGGAAAGCTCCAGGTCTCGACGGAATCAAGAACTACTGGCTCAAAAAGTTCTGGTGTATGCACCATCAACTGGCTAATCTTATTAGTGATGTTTTCCTTAACCCAGCAAAAATGCCATTGTTCTTGACCGAAATTACTACGTACTTTATATCAAATGACCAACACAACACACACGACCCAGCTAAGTAGAGGCCAATCACTTGCCTACCCACACTGTATAAGGTGATCACCTCCTGCTTGATCCAACGCATTTATGCACATTGTGAGCCAAATAACATCATTGCAACTCAACAGAAAGGATGCACGAGGGAAGCAATGGGATGCAAGGAACAACTGATTGTTGACTTTCGTCATATGTAGCCAAGCCTGTACCAACCTAAGAAACCTCTTGGCTGCCTACGTGGATTATAAGGCCTTCGACTCAGTGCCACATGAATGGCTCAAAACTATATTGAGAATGTATAGGGTCGATAATAATTTTGTTTCCTTTTTAGAACGCATCATGTCTACCTGGAGAACTAGGATCCAATTGCAAGTACCATCCAGCGACACCATCGAAACTAACACCATTCCGATATGAAGGGGAATATTTCAGGGCGATTCACTGAGCCCATTGTGGTTCTGCTTTGAAATGAACCCACTATCACGCCGTTTGAACTCCACCAGATACGGCTTTAGTATTAGAAATAACAACGAAAAGATTGTAAGAGTGAGTCATCTTTTATACATAGATGATCTAAACTGATGGCTGTTACCAGAAACCAGCTGGAACGAATGCTTAAAATTGTAGAGGAGTTCTCCGGGGATATCGAAATGCAATTTGGACTTGACAAGTGCCGTATTCTGAACATCGTTAAAGGTAAGATACAACCAGGAGAATTTGAAATGCAGAACGGTGAAATTATAACTGCAATGGAAGCAGACCAAACATAAATATCTAGGTATGAAGCAGGCTAAAAGAATTGACCATCGCACTATGAAAGCCGAATTGACAACCGAATTTGTCAAGAAGGTAAGGCGGGTATTACGAACTAACTTAAATAGTAGAAATTTGTTTAAGGCGCTCAACACGTATGCTTGCTCTGCATTTAGCTACTCTTTTGGAATTGGAGCAGGACGGACATCCAAAACATGCCAAGAAAAATAAGGACACTTTTAACAAAAGCACAAAAACATCACCCTCGGAGTGCAATTGAACGTACAATGCTTCCAAGACATCAAGGAGGAAAAGGATTGGTGGATATTGGTACGCAGCTCGATCAACAAATAATAAACTTACGTTCATATTTCCACAGATTAGCGGACTCTTCCACACTACATCGAGCAATATGCGAGGCAGATGATTCAACGCCACTACAGCTGAGGGAACAAGATATTACTTCTCACCACCAAACAGACCAAGAGAAGTTACAAACTTGGCTACAGAAGTCACTTCATGGACGGCATCCGAATGAGGTCAATCAGGACAATATCGACAACTCAGCGTCGAACTACTGGTTGATTTCAGGACCGATGTTGCCGGAAACGGAGGGCTTCTTGTTAGGTATCCAAAACCAAGTTATTACAACGAAAAACTATCGAAAGTTCATCATTAGAGATCCCTCAATAGAAAATAACCAATGCAGATATGGCTGTCGAACAGAGACAATCCAGCATATAACTGGAGGATGCCAAGCGTTGCAGCAACAGAGTATAAGGAAAGACACAACTCAGCCGCTAATATATTCCACAAAAAGTTAACAGATAAGTTCAACATATTACAGGTAAGAAAAATGCCTGACGGATCAGACAGTTGCTCATAATAGACCAGACATTATACTAACGGATAAAATTTCTAGGCGAACTACACTAATCGACATTTCTGTACCTAACAACAACAACCTAAGGCCAAAATACAACGAGAAGATTGCCAAATACAGAGATCTGGAGGTGCAAATCCGAAGACAATGGGCAATGAACAGCGTCTAAACGATTCCCATAATACTGTTAACAACTGGACTGATACCAAAGAACCTCATGCAAAACATCAAGGGACTGGGCCTTAGTGAACATACGTATAAACCGATGCAGAAAGCAATTCTCCTTGCAACCGCGCGAACCGTCCGAAAGTTCGTAGAAAATACAGCAGACCACGTCACCTAGGACCCGATAACATGGAAAGGGTTCCCATAGAGCTTCATACTTTTGGTATATTTATGTACCCAGATTATATTTGACTTGTTAAACTTGAAACTTTCTGTACTTTCCTTTTCTACAATAAAAAACGAGGGTATCCATAGAAAAAAATCATCTTGATCATAAAATTACCCCAAGGGTTCTCAAGATCAACTCCAAGATCATCCTTGGACATCTCTCTTTAAATCTTACAATTTTTATCTGACAATTTTCTCGAATTTGTTTATTTTAGAAAATCTTCGAAGTTGTCTATTAAAATGGCTCACCCTGTATATATAACACCTGCTCTTTCAAATATCATGATAGTAAAGAGAAACAGCTGGCGCTCCGTGTCTAATGGTCGAGAAAAAAGAAGACGCGCTGAGTGCCAGGTACGGTTAGACAGGCGGGAATTGAGCTAGAACTCAAGAACCACATTAAATATCAATCTGATTTTTTTTCTGGGAATATTCTGCATGAAATTGAGAATATTTTAAGCAATAGAAAAAACTAATTTGCTGAACCGATTGCATAACGTTCCCTTCTCAAACAAAAATATTGTATGTGTGTGAAATTGGGGATCAGTACACTACGACCTAATCGTTCTAATGTGTTCCAAGTCTGCTGCCGACTAGAGCAGGTTCTCCAGTCTTACCTCCCTTAGGAACCTCAGAATATTGAACAGCTTTAAAGTGGGTAATTTTCTTATATCTGGTGTACTCTCAAAAACCGTATTCTAGGGTTTCTAAAGTGCTACATTCTGAAAGGATGTGGATAGTTTTTAAAAATTAAAATTTCAGTAAGCAATAAAGAAATCTATCTCCCGTATTTAAGTAGTTGTTTATATGTATTCTCCTTGCAAGCAGAGAAAAGGAACGAATCTATATATATATATATATATATATATATATATATATATATATATATATATATATATATATATAAGCAAACAGTTTATTTGCTGCAAATAAAACTCTGGCCCTCTCTCTATACGCGTCTCGACCACCGAGCTGTATCGAACCGAGAGCAACATTCGTAACTAAGATTTTTCGATGTGACATCACTGTTTGTGAGTCACCGTATAATTACTAGAGAAACTTATTACAGTAATAGAATATTAGTTATGTATATTTTCGCATCTGGATCACTTTAAAACTGTTAAAATTGCATCAGACACAACATAACTAGCAGAGCATAAAAATAGCTTGTAAACGTAGAGGAAATTCTGTGTTTACGTAGGCAAAATATAAGCAAACCGGTTATGAGCGGATTTTCGCCAGGCAGAGACGTTTTTAATATATTTCTATAGGTATTACTAACACCGCTAACAGCAAATGTCTATATGTTAAAAATGTTAAATACCGACTAAAATTAGCACGGGGTTTTACATGAAGATGTTACCTAATTAGTTCCATTTAGTAATACAGAAAAAAAGCTATGTCTCATGAGCTGCTAAAACATTATTTCGCCATCGGAACAAAGTACAATAATACCGCCTTAGTAAATGCATGACTTTTCCACACATAAATCTGCTATTATTAGACTCAGAGTTATTCGGTTTGAAACAAAATATTTAAGATTTTTGAGGATTTCCAGTGGGCAATTATTTAATCAATGTTTCTTCTTCAAACAAATATTTCATACAAAAAAATGTTTGACATATTTAACCTCATCAGATCCATTATTTCTCTTTGATCAAATCCGGAGACTAAAATTGACTTATAAAAGAAGATTTAGAAAGTGTGGATATCTCTAAAAAATCAAAATCTGGAAATTTTGCATAATATATCTACCAAATCTTCAAGAAAATTAAGGAATCTTCCAGTATCTACGAAAAGGGTATATAAAGGGTCCAGATTGGCTTTCGGTGACAGTATAGTTTGAGAGCTTGTCGATGCAACTTGAATTAGTTTGACAAGTGTCACAATTGAGATTGACAATACAAAGCTTTTAAGATAATAGAGTGTGAAGAAGAGGTTAGTTCAGGTTAGAAAATTAGAAAAAGAAGTGAACTGAAATTGTATGCCAGTGGAAACTAGGAAACAAAAAGCAAAAATGGAAGAACAACTTGAAACTAGTTTAAATCAGATGTTGAAGATGATACAGGACATGAAAACTAGTCAAGAAGGTACAACGAAAAATCTAGATGGCATGACAAGAATTAAAGACAAGCCAAGAAGGTATGACGAAAAATCTAGATGATATGAAACAAGAATTAAAGACAAGCCAAGAAGGTATAACGAAAAATCTAAACGATATGAAACAAGAATTGATAACACTAAAGACAAGCCAAGATGATATGGAACAAGAATTAAAGACAAGCCATGAAACTATAAAACAAGAACTAAAAACGAGCCTGGAGGACATGAGACAGGAACTTAAAACAAGTCAAGAAGATATAAACCAAGAACTGAAAAAAGACATTAAAAAAAATCAAGAAGATATAAAGTAGCCAGTACAGATATGATAAAGGTAGATGGTGTTCCTGCAACTAGTATAATGAAGCCACCTACCTTCGACGGCAAAGTACCTTGGCTTACCTATGTCCGTCAGTTCGAAGCCGCCGTCACCGGCAATAATTGGAGTTAACCGGAGAAGCCACGTGCTCTTGTTCTAGCACTACGAGGTGAAGCTATGGAGAAAAACAGAATGATTACGAGTTTATGGTTACAGTTCTGAAGATGCGTTATGGTGAAGCCCACCTCCAAGAAGTTTATAAGGCCCAACTCCAAGAAAGAAAACAAAAACACAACGAAAGTCTGCCAGAATATGAAGCAGATATAATGAGGCTAATAAATTTGACTTAGCCAACATATCCGGAAGAAATAAGGCAAGAGTTAGCAGTAAATAGTTTTATCGAAGGTTTACGTCACCCAGAAGCAAGTCAAACTCTAAGAATGACCCTACTGAAGAAAATTTCCGAGACTCTTGCTTATGCCCTGCAATTTGAAACAGCCAAACAGACTTCAAGGAAAGATTTTAAAAATGGTCTACGTTTCCCAGGATGATCGCAAGACCAACGAGGAATTCTTCATGAAGCTAGTGAGGGAGATGCAAGAATTCTTGAACAAAAAACAGGTGACAACAAAAACAAAACTTTCCAGAGCAGAAATAGAATTCGTTGTTGGAAGTGTGGCCAAGAGGGGCATGTACAAAGCCGCTGTACTACTAGGTCTGTTCCTGACAGTGATCAGAATCAGGAAACCTCCCAGTAGCTAGCTTAAAGGGCGAAAGCTGACTAGGTGCTACCAAGCCCGACCAACAATAACAATTAAGTTATTCCAGCTGCAAAACAATGGTTCCAGCTTGGTAGTAACTGGAAAGGTATGCGGTCGGGTATGTAAAATGGTATTAGATAGTGGTTCTACTCACACTATTGTAAAGCCGAACATCGTGACTCAATGTAAAATTTGTCTTCCGGAAAAGCATTATGTCCTGCAAACCGCCAATGGTGAAGTAATACGTGTGAAAGTGATACATGAGGCCGAAATAACCCTGGGAAGTATCACTTTCAAACATGTGGTTATTGTTGCTGACATTTTGGACGAAGTAATACTAGGTCTAAATGTCATGGAACACCAAAAGCTTGTCCTTGATCTCCCTCAAAGAAGTATTATGAACTAGAAATGAAGAAATTGTTATGAATTTTCCGAAAAATAGTGAAGTGTCGATCAGGGAAGTTGTACTTCTTGAAGATGCGATGTTACCGCCAAGTTCAGAATATATAGTACAAGTAAGGGTTGATGATTTCGAAGAAGATGGAATAGTTTTGGTTGAACCAACTCAAGATTGTTTGTTATATGCAAAAGGAATTCTTCCTGCCAGAACAGTGATCCAGGATAAAAGAAGCACTATATTTGTCAAGATGCTCAACTTGAAGGATTATCCTCAATAAATTAGAAAAGGTGACAAGATTGCTACTTGCCAACCTGTCGACATGATAGTTACCGGTATCCCGTTACAACCTGAGAAAAACACCTGCTAGCAACTTAGGAAGACTACGCCAAACAACTCAGTAAGCAGCTTCAGGTCTTACACGAAGAAGTCCGTCAAAAATAACAAATAGAAAGCGACTGAATGAAGACCCGCTATAACCTCAAAGCCAATACTGGTGGATTCATGGCTGGTGAAAAAGTTTGATAGTACAATCCGAAAACAACCAAAGGGCGTTCACCAAAGCTTCAAAAGTCATGGGAAGATCCATACAACGTAGTGACCCGACTAAACGATCCGGTATACCGGATTGAATCGATAAAAGTCATGCATCTTGGCAGACTGGCCCATTATCAAGGTAAAGAAGGTTGATTGGGACGATCAAGGCTTGGAAGGGGGCAATGTAACGAACTTTATAGCGTTTTACATTTCATAGTATTAGTTTATAAAGTTCATAATATATTTAATTAATTTTACCTTTGTTAATTTCCTCAGGAAACGTCTATGAAAGAAAGTCTGGAACTTTTAGAGCATTCTATTTCCTTTTTTTTAACATGGAACGCCTATGATGGAAGGTCTAGAAATCGCCGGATTATTCCTTTTTCTTATTTTTATTACACCATGTAGTATGGAAATTCTTCTAAAAAATTATGGAATCTTCCGGTATTCAACAAAAGTGTTTATAAAGGGTCCTGATCGGCTTTCGGGGACAGTATAGTTTGAGAGCTTGTCGATGCAACTTGAATTAGTTTGATAAGTGTCACAATTGAGGTTGACAATAAAAAGCTTTTGAGACAATAGAGTGTGTTCGATAATACAGTGTGTGTTCAAAAATCGGCCGTCCGAAACAATATTATTTTTCAAATACAACTAGTACTTTAAAAATCATTCCGTTTCCAATTTCGATCCAAAAAGCCAATACTTGTCACGTGACCGCTGTGACGACACATGTACCCGAACATCGATAAACTGATAAGGGGATGTAAATTTATTTCGTAATTTTTGTAATAAAAAATGGGTTTTAAGTTTTATAACTGTTGTGCGGGGCCTCAGTGTACAAGTACTGCAGTTAAAACACCTGAAGAGTTATTTATTCACGTTCTATGTTCGGAAGATAATAGGAATATGTGGCTTCAGCTAGTTTGCAGGGATCCAGCACTTGTGCCTACTTGTTTATTCTTTTTATATAAAAAGTTTTTATTTTTTAAGTTTTCAAAGATGAAAATTAGAAGTTTGAGGTTAGAAATAAAGTAATCAAAGTTAGGTAACAATGTTTTGTACTTGTTTTATTTTAGTTGCCGAATTAGAGCAGGTTGTTTGCCAACGAAGTTTGGATGTCAATCTGACAGAAAAAGACGAAAAGAAAACGTAACAACTCGACCACTAGCAATCAAAGGGCAAAGATTGGAATCAAAAGCGGGATGTGAAAGAGAAATAGAACAAAGTATTTTGGTGATTTAAGAACTTATATTCACAATAAACTATGAAATACTTATAAAATAAACTTTTATTTTCAGATATACTTCAATCAGTAGTGTGTAAACCAATAACAACAGATAAATCAATACAAGTGTCTATATGTCAAAAATTTAGAAGTAAAAGCACACAGACTAAAACAATTTGTTTAATACAAGACAAAGCATAACCTCAAAATCACACTATTTTTTTCTAATTCGTCAGTTAAATCTTTTGAACTTCTAAATATCTATGATTACTATTTTGTATTCATTATTGGATGCAAATTCAGCAGAGCAGAAGTTATTGTTTGTTGCGAAGAAATTGATACCGCATATCAATAAATTCACGGCAAATTCGAACTATTTGTCTTAATAAATCCACTTTCTACCCTAAGAAAACTTCTTAGAATCGTTTTCAAAAGGAGTAGTAAACAAATTTCGAAGAAATTGCACGGAAATCACCATAAAATAATGTTAATCACACAACGTAACCTTTGATGGCGATGATATTTGCGAACAAGTGACGCCATGCAATTTGACTGGTGTTTGTTGTCACGTGACTTGACTAAATTCCTTAAAAATGAAGAAACATATGGTATTTTTTATAATTTCTATAATGGAAACTACCGTTTCGTGGCAAAAATGATATTTTTACATGAATATAGTCAACATCCTCATTGTAATCTCTGTAAAATTTCTTGAAAATTAACGAAATTCTACTCATCATGCGATAGTTCGTCACAAATCAATATACATATTCACTTATTTCTTATGTATGACTTGTTTTTATACTAGAAATCAAGTTTTTCACATTTGCAAACATACAAGTTAAGTAATATTTTTTGCTCTCAGCAAATATATCACCTTAAGACGTGAACAATCTTCAAAAAATCAACAAATAATCATAATTGCCTATTGCGATCAACCTGCTAATAAAAATTAATAACGTTACACTTTATATTAGCCAGACGTAAATATTGACAAAAGTACTTGTCTACGTTTACATAAATGATTTATCAAAATCTCGATGACTGAAATGTGTAATTAATGTAAGTACGAACACTTTACAATTTATTTCCGATATAGATAAAAACATAATTTATTTGATAATACCTACCTGTAGTTTAAGAGCCGATAGTCTTATTGTCTGTCGTATGTGATAATTTCAATATTAAATTAAGTCGGTACTATTGCTTAACTAGAGCTACGACTAAATTATCTAATTGGTGAATTATCTTTGCTGTGATTCAATAAAATGAACATTTTTTCCTAGAACACGTCTTTATACCACAAATACGGCGATCGTTAAACTGAACCGAACCAATTGCAGTTCATAAAGGTGTCCGGCAGGGTTGAAAACTCTTACCTTACTTTTTCAACCAATGCAGAGTATATTATGAGGAAAGCTCTTGAAGAATTTCAAGGAGGGACAAGTATCGGCGAGGTAGCATGTTCAATTTTATATTTGGGAATGATATAAATTTAATAGCGTGCAATGAAGAAGAGAATTGAAAGCGCAAGCCGAAAACTGGGACCAGATTTAAAAAGAGTAAAAACCAATATCATGCTTATAACACTCGTCAGAACAGTGGTCTTTTGAACCGCTTTGGACAAATGTAGGACTTGGTTTACCTTGGTTCGTTGCACCATCGGCAACAATGAATGGGAACAATGTCACAAAAATAAAATGCTATGACCAATAATTGGATCTAAAGGAATCGTTCAAGATCCAAGCGATACCGTGTACAACACGTTGTATAAACGCATCTGTTATCACAGAAGTGAATGTTTTAAAATCGGAACGAAAATATGTATGTTCGGTAAGGAAGAACCCTTTATAATACTGGGTCTTAAACTGTTGAGCCCGTTTTTAATTTTCAAAACTGAATCCAGTCCTCTGTGTTCAAATTTGGATATTCGAATGAAATGAAATGAATGAAAGAGAGTGGTGATATTCGATTCTTGATGCTTAGGCCTCTTTAAGCCCATTACATCCCACCATGGTTATAGGTTATTCGAGACCTAACGCCTTTGCCAATCCAAGCAGCCTTGTTACCTGACCTTGCCTAACTGCTTCGGATTGTATCCCCGAACCGACTCTTCTACAGTCCCTCGAGCGCAGGACACTCTCTGAGGACATGGTTGACGGTTTCACCTTCCTCCAGGCACCATCTGCACGACGTCAATCTGATAAAGATGGCCTCGCAAGTAACAATGTCCCGTTAGCAATCCTACCACGATCCGCAGTTTTTTCCTCTTCAGGAGAAGAAGCTTCCTAATAAGTCGCACATTGGGTCCATTATATGTTCCTTTGCGCATCTCATTCCAGGTGCTTCCTTCTAGCATTCAATGAATTTGCTTTCCAGCAACAGTTTCAGTTCTCTCTTACCAACAGTAATAGAAACAGGTATAATGGGTTGGAGGCCATAAACAGCCATTCTTTGTTAAGTTGTTCAGTACCTCTCTGCACTCAAGACACCAGTCGCTAAGCTACTACATTACCAATGTTGCAGTTCTACTGTCCGAACGTATATTAACAGTCCTATTTCTGCTTATGTCCCCAAACTATAAAAAGCCCGATAAAGAACTAGCACGCTCATTCCAAGCCGAGCAGCTGTCGAGAAAGCATCACTTGAAAATTCCAGCTGAGATGTTGGCGATACGTCGTGAAGATTTTTCCACTGACGAACGGATTGACAACCGGAAAAACACAATCAAAAAGTCGTCGAAAATATCTTGCCATTTCGGTAGTATAATTTTCAATCTACAATAAAGATTTTCACACTATATAAGCTACGTGTCACCACATAATTGAAGCTGGACAATTAAAAAGTCTGTCGTGACATTTTAATAGGTTTTATATTTTTTATGATGCATGACACATACAGCTGCGGTCAAAATAACAGCAGTACTTTTAATAAGCATATTAAATCTATATATACATATACATATACATATATATATATATATATATATATATATATATATATATATATATATATATATATATAATCTTTATGCGAAATTTGACTTTGGCAACAATTTCTGTTTCGATCGAGATGAAAATTAACCAATAAATTAGTAGTCACGTGATTAGCATTATCTGTCAAATTTTAATTTTTTTCCAAAAAAAATAATCAGAAGTGGGGTTATATTCCAAAATATTGAAAAAAGTCTCTCTAAATACAATTTTTAGCCCATATGAAAAATTTCAGCTGTATAAGAAAATTTAGATTTTTGCCCATTTTTTGTAAATTGCACCACTGTTGCAAAATAAGAGTCAACGCAACCTACATAAAACTTCTAAGTTTTGACAATGCTTCATTCCTGACATATTTTGTTTAAAGTAGTGCCATATTAAATGTGTTTCTACAAAATCCAAATAGGGCTATTAAAATTTTGTCACAGGTGATGCAAAGTTTATTTGTTTTTGACCCCGTATAAACTTCATAAAATAACTATTTTTAAAAAGGTAGTTTCTGTCTAAAAGTAATACACATTATAATTAAGACAAACAAGTACACAGTGTCATCAGTAAACTCTGTATTAGGTGGAAAATAAATTTTAAATGCGTTTAATTTTTATATTATGGTTTTTTTATTAGAAAATTTGAGTCTTTTCAATTAAACTATTTTCTTAATATCAAATTTTAATAGCCATATTTGGATTTTGTACAAAAACACACATTTAATATGGTTCTACTTTAAACAAAATGTCTGGGATGAAGCACTGTCAAAACTACGAAATTTTATGTAGGTTGCGTTGAGTCTTATTTTGCAACAGTGATGCAATTTACAAAAAATGGGCAAAAAATCTAAATTATCTTATACAACTGATTGCATATGAGTTAAAAATTACATTGAGAAAAACTTTTTCTAATAACTTTTTTCGATGTTTTGAGATATAACCCCACTTTTGATTTTTTTTGGAAAATCAGTGACGTTTTGCCAATATCTCAGCTGGCATTTTCAAATGATGCTTCCTTGACGACTGCACGAGCGGCAAAACTTTTTATTCGATAATGAGAAGGAAGCAATGCATTCAGTTACTAATTCATGTAAGTTTTTTCTTTCAACACATTAATTGCACCTAAAAAAATATCATAACTCTTCCTGTACTTTATTGATTACATAGGTCAATGTAAATGTAAATGTAACATGGATTCCAAAATACATTTACGAAGCCATTTGATGCGCTTCTAACCTAAAAGTGCAAAAATGGCCATTTTGGAACATTTTTAGAGATCAGTGATGGCTAGCAGGAATATTGGCTCCAAAATCAATCGTGCAATCGTGAAGTACAACTCTTCCCCTTCAATTTTCATTTTAAAACGTAAGAATAACATTTCTTTAACCGAAATATTGTCGATTAAAGTTTGTGCTAAATGAAAAGAATTTGATACGCCCTATAGAAACTAAAAATTCCTGGCTATTACAAAAAATCTATGCCAATCAACTGTATGAATCATACTACGATGTAGGCTGCCCCATCACGTCAGAACCTTGAAATATTCTAACATATTCTAATCGATTTTATGTGAATTTAACAGTTAGTATATAGGGTTTGACTGCTCGTCTTTCTAAAAGCAGACTATAAATTGTTTAAAAACTCAACATGGATACATTCAAGGCAAAACAACACAAACTGCATTATTCGACTTCATAACAAATGTCACTGAAACAATAGAGAATGAGGAGATCTCTGTAGGGTTGTTTCTCGACCTATCAAAAGCATATAACACTTTAGACTATGAAATATTATACCAGAAACTATATTTATATGGTATATGAGGAACAGCTCTGAAGTGGATCAAATCATATTTAACGTCCAGGCAACAAAGGGTAGTGATAGGAAAAGGTATTAATAAAGTATATTCAGGGAACAAATATATAACAGTCGGAAAACCGCAAGGAAGTGTAATTGGACCTATATTGTTCTTATTATATGTAAACAATCTGAATGAATTATGTGAGAAAAATGAAAACTGTAAAATAACAAACTACGCAGACGATACCAACATTTTATTATCATACAGGGGCATTGCCTCTCTTGAACCTGACATACAACAATTTATGATGTTGATTGGTGACTGGTTCACAAAAAACAAACTTATATTAGATAATTCAAAAACAAATGTCACAATTTTTAAAACCAATCGTTCCAAATTAATAGAACCAGAGAAACTGACTATAAATGGTTGTGAAGTACAGGTTATGAATAATGTAAAGTCCTTAGGTATGTTTCTAGATAGTTGTATGAATTGGGAATGCCATGTTCAATATTTAACAAGTAGGCTAAATGCTGTGTATTATACACTTAGAATTATAATATAATAAATATTAGGAAAATGCTTTAGTACGCAAATTTTGAGGACCGGTTAAGATATGGAATAGTCCTGTATGGAAACTGTAAAGACATATCGAGTGTTTTTATATGTCAAAAAAAGGCACTGAGAATATTATTAAATCTAAGTTATCGAGAATCGTGCCGGGGTAAATTTAAGGAACTTAAACTACTTACTGTTCATGCAGTTTACATACAGGAATATATATTGTTTTTTTGTTAAAAATAAGCACTTATTTGTAAATAGTGAGGGGCAAAAGATATATCCAACACGAACAATGGATTACATATATCCTAAACATAGATTGGTTATGAATGAAAAAAATCCTTATTATCAGTGTATTAAAATATATAATTCTTTACCAAACTATATTAAGCAACAAAAAAATTTTAAAAAGTTGAAAAAGACAATACCCTACTTGTCGGCATAGAACCATATTATTCAAATTTAAATCAAAGTATGACATTAAGCAGAATGTAATGTAGCTACTAATGTATTTTTTTGTATGACGCTATTTTATTTTATGTGAGTATACTTTAAAATAAAGATTGTTTATTATCATTATTATTAAAAACTGACTTTAATCTAGTAAAGACCCTCACCATTGAGGTTAAGTTGGAGATAAAAATCAAGAATTAGTGTCAAGTCTTATCATCTCCCAAGTGAAGGCAAGTAACCTATATTGTAAGAGCAATCTACCACATATCAGTAAATAAAATCGTATCCTCTAGTTCTAAAATGAAATTTAAAGGGGGAAGGGTTGTACTTTAGATTGCATGATTGATATTGGATGGCAAGTTTATCTGCTAGCACCACCGTAACCTGAAAATGCCCTAAAACCGCCATTTTTGCACTTTTAGGCTTTCAAAACAGTCCTAGACCTGCTTTCACTTTTAGGTTAGAATATTTTCGAATCTTAACGTCATGGAGCAATTCTGCAGCCAGATTTAGATTCAGTGCACCAAACTGCTTCGGAATTAAATGTTGGCGTTCGTGATATTGACCTCTGTTATCAGACTTACTAGCCAGCTGGGAATCCCCAAAATGGGAAAAAAAGCTTTGGAATACAACTCAAACAAAAACTTTTATCCTAGAAAACAAGGGCACGTGTAATGATTGCATTTAATAGATATTTCATGTTAAACCACATTTATTCAAGTTGACCGATGCTGAATTTTTCTAATTTTTTTTTAATCACAGTAATTGACTTTTTAATATCGCTGTGCAAGGACTATGGCAAAATAATTCACATTTAATGACATAACGACATGATTTATGATAATTTGCTTATAGTAATAAAAGATAAATCGGCAAAGCAAGTAATTTGCCGGGTTAGTGTAATAGTAATCTAGCATTGCGTTTTAGAGTTTACGATTAAATTATTTTCTAATACATGAACTAAATTGAAGTATAATATTTAGAAAACTTACTACCGGACTCACTAAAAAATCTTAACTTCGACTTCTAGATACCGCGAAAATTAGACCTTCTAGTTTGTCAGCTTTGTTTTGCTTATGATATTGTTTTGTATAATAAAAGTGATGTCACTTGTAAATATCGCTTCTGATTTTTTATATTTTTTTATACATCACTAGATCTTACAATAATTACATATACCCATAGGGTGTAGATTGTGTCACACAAAGAAAAAAAATACTAATGCTCATTCTGCAAGCACTTTAAACAAGTCCAGAAAGATCCTTATCTTCTAGGCATTCCTTTAAGCTATATAAACACTTTCCTATAAGAAAACATTTTAATTTATTTTTATGGTTGTTGGTCATAAAACCCCTATGACCTTGGAAAGTTTGAAGTAGTTTGTTCCAAATTGATACTATGCTATGTGTTACGTTGAACATAACTGAAATTAGCTCTATCTGGCAAAAGTACATTCCTGTTTCTTGTATTATAACTATGATTACATTCTACACTTCCAAAGAAAGAAGAATAATTCTTAACCACGAACATTATTCACTCATATATGTACAGGCCATACAATGTTAAAATCTTTCTCTCAATAAAAACATTCTTAGAGGTTTCAATTTGTTTCATTTTATAAATTGTTTCCCCAGAATATAATACCATATCTTACTCTAGATTGTATATAGGCATCATATCCTGTCAGAGCGACATCAACATTTACCTTATTTGCAATAATTCTAAGGGCATAGCTATACCGTGCAATGCTACCCGCAAGCTGATCCACATGAGATTTCCAGTCCAATCTACGGTCAATTTGAATGCCCAAAAACGAAATGTTCTCCACCGAATCAACTACCTATTCTTATATTGAACCGATATTTTATGTTCATTACGAACACCAAAGATGAGAAGCTTAGTCTTCGAGACATTCAGCAGCAAACCACTCATTCAAGCCCACAAGAGCACCCAGAACACAATCATCAATGTAATGACAACCTAGAATTTTCTATCGAATAACTTGAGAGGTGTAATGATTTTGTACTTTAAATCATAAAAAATTTACATTTACTTTGAATTTAAAGCAAATTCATTGAAATATCAGTTCGTTGTACATTAAATGTTATTAAATGGTATCAAATTTCAATAAAGTAACTGAAAGGATTTTTCAACTTTCCGTACATTAAAATTAATTGACACGTATATTAACATTAAAGGAATTTACATTAATATTTATGGTACATTGCATGAGATTCCGGGAGATGGCGCAACTTGTATTGAACTTTTTATTTAGTATGATATAAGATGCTTAAAGAACTCAATTTTCTTATGATGAGGTATACATGTCTGCCGGTTCCATGGCTGTCAATTTGCCAGTAATTCCTTGCATTTGCCAGGGATAATTAGCTATGCCAGAAATTGTGCCAGGAATACTATCATGCCAGGGATTTGCCAGGAATTGATATCTTGTTCGCAGAAACTGATAAAATGTACATACAATTGATGGCAAGTGTATGAAAATCGATAAGATGCCTTATCTCTAAAATTAAATCTCTATTCTATCTCTTTTTGCTGCTCACATGTAGTTATTTCTTTCTTTATTTTATGATTTTGCAGTTGCAGGATGGACAATCTTGTTATCATCTGTCATTTTTTTATCTTCAGTTTAATTGAAAAAATCAGCTTTCCCTTGTCACATGCATTTTGCCAGGAATAAATATAAAACTTGCAAGTATTTTTCTGTGTAACATTTGACAGCACTGGCCGGTAATGACGGAAACCAATAAGTTCGAAACCGGCGTATACATAATGGTGCACTACCTATAGGAAAACTTCTACCTTTTGCTGGGAGCATAATTTTTTGACCTCATATCAATATTGGTGCATTAAATATGTTATAACAAATCTTAAATTCAATGAAGATTGGCTGTATATTTTATGTACATAGTCACCTTAAAAAGTAATAGTCAAACTTTAAATTTAATGTATAATTACATTAAATTTAATGGAATAAATTAATTTAGATTAATGTAAAAATTATTAAAATTAATGCATTACATTAATTGAATTTAAGAAACGGTTTATTAAATTTGCTTCCAGCACATTTACCTTAAATTTAATGCATTTCCTTTTTACAGCGTAAAACCAGTCGACTGAAATCAAGTTGGAAACAGAAAAGGAGTCAAACAAGGATATCAAATGAGTTAATCATGTTAAAATGTTATTTTTCCCAAAAACCATTTAAGGTGCTACTAGATTAATGGCTTTAACATCAAATCGAGCACCAAAATGAGCCCTCAGATATGCTTCATTGGGCAAATTTTAATAAAAACACACAAACTTGTTTTTAGTGTCGTGATATAATAGTAGAGCTCATAAAAAAAATTCTACCTTTCCACGACAAATTAAAACTATGTTATGAAACATTTGCAAGTAAAAGCAGATCGAAAATTTTCTCAGGGGGTGGCACCGGTAATCTAAAAAATAAATTAAATATTATAATTTTTAGGGTGCTTTCAAAGAAGTATTTCTACTAACGTATAGTCAGCATACCGGACCTACCACCACAATCAGACATCCTTGCTTACTAGCATTCTTTACGTAACATCACATTAATATTCTTTATACAATATTACTAATTAAAAGTTAAACATAAATAAAAGTGTTTATTTTAACTTAACAATTAACTGAAAAATATAGAAATATTAATTAATAATAATTTATCCAGTATTTATTCGGTTCACTACAGAGGTCAATATAATATTTTGTTTTGTAAGTGTTTTACATTAATTTTTAATAATTTAATATGAAAACATTTAAAAATAAACAAAAATTGCTAAAATGGAATGCTTCAAGCGCACTATATATAGTCTTCATAAACCACCAAAAGGTATTGGATACAATCAAATTCCGGCCTTCTGTCAGCCATGAACGATGCCAGGATAGACACAAGGCACTCCACTCCTATTAGTGATATGTACAAGGATACTATATTTTCCAATAAAATCAATGAGGAGCTGAAAACAAGCAAAGCCCATCTAAGAAGAGGAGTGGGACAAGATTGTTCCTAACTTTTTAACTGAAATTTTTTACATTAGCCACGTCTTAATATTAACGGAAGCTTTCAAAACCCATTATGGTTCGCAGATAACATGGTTTTAATAAACTGAGACATCGAATAGTTAGAATTTAATATCAGCAAACTAAATGAAGTGTCAGAACAGATAAGACTACAAATGAATATAAATAAAACAACAAAATTGAGCAATAAGTCAAATATAAAATGGGAAAAGTTGCTTGGAGGGTATAATTGTTATGAACTGCATTTGGTAAACTGAGCTTTCTACTTAAGGTAAGAACATTTCTATCTGCATCAAAATTAAATATGATAGCTGTATACTGCCTAGAGCCATCCATAACCTGGAAACTATTACTTTGAGATGAACGAACAAGAGTCACGGATATAATGAAAACAATTGCTAGTAAAAGTGGAGATGAGCTTGATATGTGGTCAGATAGAACGTGGACAGGTGAACGATTAAATGGAGATCTCGTGTGACAAAAAGAAATGTCAAAACCACCATTGAAGTGGCTTGATAATAGTCCAAGAATCTCTCTTTGTCAACCTCTGTCCATCTACTCCTGGATGTAGGTCTCTCTCAATTATTTCCATCTTTCTCTATTCTTCGCCAATCTCATCCACTGTTTGCCCGCCACTGTCCTTATGTCGTCTACCCATCTTTTTTGAGGTCTTCCCGTGCTTCTTGTTGTCTCCCTCGATCTCCATTCCAGGATTCTTCATGTCCATCTGTTGTCCTCATATCGGGCTATGTGACCAGCCTATCGCCACTTCATCTTTGCAACCTCCTCCACGATGTCCTTGACTTTCGTTTTGCGTCTTATCTCAGTGTTTCTAATCCTGTCTCGTAATGATATTCCAAGCATGTTTCTTTCCATCGCTCTTTGGACTGTTTCTAATTATTTAGCGGACTTTTTGGTGAGGGACATGGTTTCTAATCCATACGTACACACCAGTAATATGCACTTGAATTATTTTTCAGGATGTATGCAAGTTTACCAAAAGCGGCCCATGTCAGCTGTGTTCTTCTTTTTATTTCAGCATCCTGGTTTGATTTCCCTAGTCTGATGTCATAACCCAAGTATACATAGTATTCGACGTTTTCTATCTTCTGGTTCTGTATTGTTATGTTTGCCTGTTCTTGGCTAATTATTTTTGTTTTGTTATAGTTCATTTTAAGGCCTACAGATGCGGATGTCATTTATCTGTTGTAGCATTTCGTTCAATTCTTGGAGATTACTTGCTATTAAGATTATGTTATCAGCAAATCTGAGATGGTTCAAGTATATTCCGTCGATGTTTATACCTTTGATGTCCCATTTAAGTTCCTTAAAAATATCCTCTAGGACTAGGGTGAACAGTTTTGGCGAGATAGTGTCCCCTTGTCTCACTCCCCTTTGTAGTTTTATGGGGTTCGTTTTCATCTTGTCGTCTATTTTTATTTGAATGGTTGCATTTTCGTATATGTTCGTTAGGATGTTTATGTATCTTGAATCGATTCTTGCGTTTTCTAAGGATTGTAATACTGCCCATATTTCGACGGAGTCGAATGCCTTCTGGAAATCTACAAAAGCCATATGGAGCGGTACGTTATATTCGGTGCACTTCTCAATTAGTATTCTTATGGTGTGTAGGTGATCTGTGGTGCTAAAGTGTTTTCTGAATTCAGCTTGTTCGACAGATTGGTAAAAATCGAGTTTGTGTGTTATGCGGTTGATTATGATTTTGGTTAACAACTTGTCAATAATAACTGGGAGAAACTAGAAGAAAATTGCGGAAGGCAGGAAAACCTGGAAAAGGTCGACATCCATCAGTGGATTAGTACAAGCTTCACATCCAAAAAATTCTGAATTCAAGCGCCAATCTGAAATGGATATTTGAGCATGTGAATATGTTGGAAATGTTCTGAAGCGTACCTCGTATTAAAATACGCCGTGACCAAAGCACCAGCTTGCAAGGTCAAAAATTAAAGGAAAAAATATAACACAGACTAACGATTTCATAAGATTTTTAAATAATTTGGACTTTGAACAAACTTAAAATCATCTGATGTATTCGTTGTGCATAATAAAGGAACACCTCCATTTTTTACAATGTTTTTATTTTCAACGTTCCTAAAAAAACTGTGGCTTGTCCGTGTAAACAAATGGATGACGTCGCAAAGCAATAATTATTATTTGAAAAACAATGACTTGAAGATTTTGGGGGCTCGCCTAATGTCGTCCTCTGCAAAATATTTGCGTGAAAAATATTAGTAAATTAATATATCGTACGAAAATAAAATTTCGGACAGTTTTTTGTGTTGTAAAAACAAAAATAAAACCGATATAAATTGCGGCTTACGAATTACAACTAAAGTTTATATCCTTGCTAAAATCCAAGTTTAAGTCGCGAATAGCCACCCTGTAAATAATTTCAAGTAGGTATACAAAAAAAGAAAATATATCTTCAAAATCTAGGACAAGCAATTCTTTGGGGAGAAACCCCACTTGCCTTTAAAAAGCTGGATCAATAAAAGCCATGATAGGAGCCTATTAATTTAATAGTATTAAAGAGTAGTTTTAAACGTTAACTAAAAGTGGTAATAAAAGGAATACACTGACTGATATCATTTAAAAGAATACTATATTTAATTATCATTAAGCCCCAGTGGTATGGGTATGTAATGGGAGACATTAAATAAAAAGAAATAACAAACATCGCCTGGCGTCTGCAATTCTAACGGCAAAAGATTCAAGGTCTTTATATCGACGAAGTGCTTGCTTGCATGCATTTGTTACTTCAATCAATGCGGCAACCGCCGCTGTATAGCAACAAAAAATTTATTTAAATAAGAATTTTTTTGGTGAGAAATACAATGTTATGTTAAAATTGGTAAATTTACAATATAAATGATTTAGCTCCTGGTTCACAAACTTTTAAGTGTTACACAAGGTGTTTCAAAAAACATGCACAACGCTTGTTTGGAAATTAACCATCCCAAAATAACAGGAAGTTTGTATACACATTAATCTAGAATGATGCCGTTATTGAAATACAGGGCGATGTTTTTATATAATTATCATAGCATTTTTAAAAATGGTTTCTTCTAACTTTCATATAGTAGCGATACAAGTTATCAAAAAAATACAAGTTGAACACTGACTATTAAATGGGATATTGTTATCTCAACTATTGTTGATGTACTAAAATATAGTTGAAAATCATGGTTCTTGGGTTTAGACCGTGTCAAATTGGAATTATTATCCGACATTTCGCCTACGATTGCACGAGGCATCTTCAGGGATTTTTACTCCACGAGATTAGAACACTGAATGACTATCGAGGAGCAACAGTCTGGTATTTATACCCGACTGGTGCTCAGCGGACCGTGATCCAGCGTTACAACAGATTTCCACGTGTAGTTTGGCCGCATGGCGCAGATCGCCTCCATACTTTCCTGTATCATCTAAATCATCAACATCCTACCATAAAATTCACTATGGAAACTGAATCAAATGGTGCTCTTCCGTTTCTTGATGTACTAGTAAAAAGGAAAGAGAATGGCAAATTAGGACATTCCGTGTATAGAAAACCAACCAAAAGATGTGAATGTTCTCTGTTTCACGAAGGATTGGCTAATGGAGGAAGAGCTTATCGAGTCAAGAATCGATGGCTACACTTGTACTGGATTCTTTGCAAGAAGACTACACATTGGCGGTGGATCCGCAATTTATACCAAAAATATTCTGAGTGTTGAACCCATAGACTGTATCGTAGGATTAAGTATAGAAAAATGTATAGAGTTATGTGGTGTTTTTATAAAAAATTTTAATATATATGTTTTAACTGTTTACAGATCTTCGAGTGGTCGTTTCGACACCTTCTTGTCAGTAATTGATGATCTTTTAAGTCATTGGGGTCTAAACAAGAGAGTGTTGCTGGCTGGTGATTTTAATGTGCATTTTGGAACAAATGAACGTGAATCTGTTGAGCTGTGTGACTTACTGGGTGGCTTGGGTTTTCACAAAACGATTGATGGGCCGACCAGATCGTCTGCATGCCTTGATAATATATTCATTAATTGCCCAGTGAAGGAACTTGCATCGGGGACTATTGATTTGGACTTCTGTGACCATAATTCTCAAATAGTTCAATTCAGAGTACATTTAGAATATAATTTTAGACAGGAGTTTAGAAAATGCAGGCCAGTTACCCAACGAGGTATGTTAAACTTCTATAACTTAATAGAAAATGAAAATTTCAGTTTTATTAAGGATTCAGATTCCAGCGTAAATGATAAATGCTCCAGGTTTGTGCATATTCTAGAAGGGGCCTATTTAAAGGCTTTTCCTGAAAGAGTTTACAGGGTTAGATCGGATCAGTCGGGTAATGCCAGTTGGTTTAACGATGAGTTAAAGAGAATGAGAGAACATCTCCAATTTTTAGGGGAGCTCACTAGGCAGTACCCTGGTGCTGAGAACACTCGGATTTATAAGGAATTTAAAAAACTTTATAAATTATCAATTAAGAACGCCAAGAAGGCAGCTAATGATAGAATCATTGCCTCTGCCGCTAACCCTATCAGGGCTATGTGGGATATCATAAATAAACATAGGAATTTAAACAAAAAGAGTGAAGCGGCACCAAACAACCCCGGATGAGTTCAATGACTATTTTATTAATATTGCACATGAGTTAATTAGCCACATCCCTAAACATCAGGCTGATCCTTTGGGAGATTTTATGGAGGTTGTTTCCAATGATCATTTTGAGTTTACAGAAATTTCTTTCAATGAAATGAGAGAAATAATCGATCATTTGAAAAACAAGTCTAGCAGGGATATTTTTGGGCTTAGTATAAATCTAATAAAGTTAATAAAAGATTTAATCATAAGTCCTCATGTTGTGTCAAACTATAGGCCAATTAGTTTATTGCCGGCCATATCCAAGATAATTGAAAAATGCATGGCGTTAAGGATGGTCAGCTTTTTTGAGAACAATGGCTGTTTAGCCAATGTCAGTTTGGCTTCCGTCGGGGGAGGAGCACTGTGCTGGGCATTCTGGATCTGATTGGGAGGATCACACGGTCGTTTGAATCAAGGGAATATAATGCCATCTTATTCTGCGACTTAAGTAAGGCGTTTGACTGTGTTGCTCATGATCTCCTCATACAAAAGCTGCACTTCTATAACTTTAATGAGAGCAGCTGCAAGCTTATAACATCTTACTTGGAAAATAGGGTTCAGATTGTGAGAGTTGGAGGGGAGTCCTCGGCCAAGGGAGGGATTTCGATAGGGGTGCCCCAAGGTTTGGTATTGGAGCCAATTCTCTTTTTAATTTACATAAATGACCTACCTATAGGCAGAGATGGTGCAGATTTTACAGTCTTTGCCGATGACACCACTCTCTCAGTTTCAGATGTATCTCTGGAAGGGGCTTTGGGCAGGTTGGAACCGGCACGGTCTGGTGCTAGGGAGTGGTTTGACGCAAATGGACTACTTTTGAATGAAAATAAAACCAAGCAAGTGGTATTTTCTCTACGTGACGTGGGAGATATAAATGGGGATTTGCTGAGTGCTAGATTCTTGGGAGTCCAGATTGATCCTGGCCTTACTTGGGAAGCTCATATAGAGCAAGTTTCAGGGAGGCTCCATAGCAGCCTGTTTGTTTTGAGACGTCTGGCGCTGTGTGTTGGCATGTCGGTTCTGAGGGCTTCGTACTTTGCCCTGTTCCATTCGGTAATGTCATATGCACTGCTTGTCTGGGGCCATGCATCGCGAACGTCTCGCGTGTTCGGGTTTCAGCGAAGGGCTGTGAGAGTGGTGTGGAGTATGAACTTTAGGGAGGACTGTAGAGCAGCATTCTCTGAACTAAAAATATTAACATTGCCTTCGGAATACATTTTGGATAACCTATTGTATGTTAAAAAATACAAAGAAAGTTTCAAAACGCACAGTGGGGTCCACAGCTGAGACACGAGGCACAGGGATAATTTGGTGCCAGCATATTTTTGCTTGGAAAGGTGTCGGAATGGGCCTGGTTGCCTGGCGATAAAATTCTTTAATGTTTTGCCTCTGTCATTGAGAGAGCTTCCAGATAATCCTTTTAAATATAGAATAAAAGAAATCTTAATCCAGAATGCATTTTATAGTTTTGACGAATTTATTCATTACAAATTTTAATCATAATTTTTAAACTAGACTTAGCCTAAGTTTCATGTCTAATGTATATAATTAAGATTTTAAATGTAAATGTATTTGTAGTGTTTTTTATTTTATATACTGACGAATGTAAGTTTTGTAAAACATGATACTGATGAATAAATTGAAATTGAAAAAAATTGAAATCAACACATACAAATCGATATCTCAATGCAAAGTCACATCATCATCCTTCTCAAAAACAATCCGTCATAAACTCTTTGGTGCACAGAGCACTTTCAATATGTGACGAACAATCACTGAAATCAGAAACAAAAAAACTGACTAATCCTCTGAGAGGCAACGGATATTGAGCTGAAGATATAAGACGTTCTATTAATAAATATAAAGACCCAACTCCTCAACAAAATGCCATAAATGAACCTCCTATGGACGGTGTTCTTACCTTACATACATGGAACCAGCGACAAGATTGCCAGATTGCTCCGGAAATCAAACATTCAGACAATTTTCAACGCACGTAAGAAAGTTGGACAATGTTTGAAGTCTCCAAAGGACGCAATTTCATTTCAAACAGAAGGCGTTTACTAGATACCTTGCTCTTGTGGTAAAGTGTATGTAGGTGAAACAGGACGGTCTATATCCACTAGGCTTAAGGAACATGAAAGATGTATAAAAAAGAAACAAATTGTACAATCTGCAGTAGCTGAACACCAGCATTGCTCAGGTCACACTTTTAGTGTAAAAGAAACTAAAGTGCTAGCATCAGTGCCTGGTTTCTTTAAATGTAAAATTAGAGAATCAATCGAAATTTGTAAATATCCAAATAATATTACTAGAGATGCGGGTTACAGTCTAAATCACACATGGAAATTCATTGTAACGCTGGATCACGGCTCGCTGAGCACTAGTCAGGTATAAATACCGGGCTGTTGCTCCTCGATAGTCATTCAGTGTTCTAATCTCGTAGAGTAAAGATCCCTGAAGATGTCTCGTGCAATCGTAGTCGAAACGTCGGATATTAATTCCAATTTGACACGGTCTAAACCCAAGAACCATGATTTTCAACTTGACCAAAGCCATGAAAGCTTTCGTTCTGTACTAAAATATACTTTGAGCAATTTTTTCTGAAATGGCTTTATTTATTAAAAATATCACAGAAGGATATTTTGTTAAGTTAGAAGAATGTTATGAGAATGGGTACGTGAGCATGTGAATATGTTGTAAATGTTCTGAAGTGTACTAAAAGTGTACCTTGTATTAAAATACTCTGTGACCAAAACATCGACTTACAAGGTCAAAAACTAGGAAAAAAAGTAATATAGACTAACAATTTCATAAGATTTTCAAATAACTTGGACTTTAAACAAACCTAAAATCAGCTGATATATTAGTTGTGCGTAATAAAGGACCACCCACTTTTTTACAATGATTTTATTTTCACTGTTCCTAAAAAACAGTAGATTATCGGTGTAAACAAATGGATGACGTAGCGACGACAATAATTATTATTTGAAAAACAATGGGGGCTCGCCTAATGTCGTCCTGTACAAAATATTTGCGTGGTAAATATTAGTTAAATTTATGTCTCTTATGAAAAATAATTCCGGACAATTTTTTGCGTTTTAAAAACAAAAATAAAACTGATATAATTTGTGAGTTATGACTGAAGTTTATATTCCTACTAAAACCTAAGTTTAAGCCGTGAATGGCAGTATTATAAATAATTTCGAGTAAGTATACAAAAAAAAAATTGAAATATATCTCCAAATTCTAGGGAGGGCGATTCTTTGGGAAGAAACCTATTCAAGAGTAGTTTTAAACTTAATATAATTTGTTTTAAAAGTAATAATAAAAGGATACTATGACTGATATCATTTTAAAGAATACTATATTTAATTATAATAAAGCCCCAGTAAATAGGTATGCAAAAAGAGACAACAAACATCGTCTGGCGTCTGCATTTCTAACGGCAAAAGATTCAAGGTCTTCATGCCGATGAGGTGCCTGCCTACATGCATTTTTTACTTCAATTAATGCGACAAAAGCTGCTGTACATCAACGAAAAAGTTATTGTTAAATAAGAATTTTTTTGGTAAGAATTACAGTGTTATTTTAAAATTAATAAATTCATTATATATTGTAATTTAGAAACAATAACTTTTCTTAACTTTTAAAATTTTTATGTGTTTAAAAAGTTATAACAAAGTATTTAAACAAAAAACAAACATGCTCATTTGGAGACTCACCATCCCAAAATCACAGGAGTTCATATATACATGGATGCAGAATGATGTTACTGAAATACAGGGTGATAAAAATATAGTACCCTACTCTTTTTACATAATTATTATAGTATTTTTAAAAATGAATTTTTTCTAAGTAACTTTCACATAGTATGGATATGAGTTATCAAAAAAATACAAATTAGGCACTGACTATTAAATGAGATTTTGTTGTTTCGTTCACTGTCGATACACTGGAATATAATTTAGTAAATTTTCTCTAAATTGGCATTATTAATCAAAAATACCCAAGAGGCAGATTTTGTTAAGTTAAAAGAAACATTTTAAAAATGCTATGAAAATTAAGGAAAACCAGTGGCATACTACATTTCTCTGGTAGCAATGGTATTACCCATATGCATGTCACTGATAAAAATAAAAATAAATTAATTTAGGTAAAAAAATTACCTCGTAGCATTTACCTTAAGGTTCAAGAAGTTATGCAGTTTTTAAATTAAGAAATACATTACCTTTTTTCAATTTTCATCACCCTGTATTTCAATAACGAGACCATTCCAGACCCATAGTTATAGGAACTTTTCCTGCGGTTTTGGGATGGTAAATCCCCAAACGAACATTGGTACATGTTTTTTGGAACACTCTGTATATACATATAATAAAACGTAAGAGTGAAAAAAAAGTTATATTGTGACAAACAATACTCAAGGGGCAAATGCATCATGGATTAATATCCACCAAGAGCTGTACTTGCCATCTAATTGTTTTTTTTTTGTGAGGAAAATCCTAACTCAAGCTAATCTAAGAAACTCACACTAAAGTCAATTATATAGCCTATTAATACACTCACATACAAATATATTGCATATTTTATTTTTAAGACTTTTTTTATATTGACTTGTTTGCCTTTACAATGTTATGTATTTTTTATTCTTAAATGTCTTGTGCCAGATTATTACACATACACTAATCGAAATTACTTTACATATTGAAACCTTACAATAGATTTAAAGAGGAATTAATGAAATAGCCGGATGTTATTTATTTATAACATTTAATTGGAATGAACAAGAATGACGAAAATACAACAATTTTTTAATATATAAAACAGTTTAATAATTAGTATTTCCTCCTCTAGCTCTAACAATAGTCTGCATCTTCCCAGACATGCTCTGCAAAAGGTCTTTGATCGTTTCTGGCGGAATCCAATTCCATTCTTCCTGTGCAGCAATTTTTAATTCTGCAATTGGGTTAGAAGCTGAATTTCATGCCCGTATACATCTCTTTCAGATATTCCATAAATGCTTTATGGGATATGAATCAGGACTCACTGATGGCCAATCTAGAGTCACAATCCCAACAGTTTCAAGATACTGGACTATTATTCTTGCAGCATGTACACGGGCATTATTATAATAATAATAATAATAATAATAATCTTCTTGTTAGCTATCCAAGACCAGGTTATTCCGACGAAGAACTATCGGAAGTTCATCATTAGAGATCCCTCAATAGAAAATGACTAATGCAGATATGGCTGTCGAACATCAGAGACAATTCAGCACATAACTGGAGGATGCCAAGCGTTTGCCGCAACCGAGTATAAGGAAAGACACGACTCAGCCGCTAAGATACTCCACCAAGAGTTAGCAGAAAAGTTAAACCTATTACAGGTAGGAAAAGTGCCTTATTACAAGTACAATCCGGAGCCTATTCTTGAAAACAACCAGTTCAAGTTATATTGGGACCGAACGGTTCTGACGGATCAAACAGTAGCTCATAATAGACCAGACATTATACTAATAAATAAAATTTCCAGGCGAACTACACTAATCGACATTGCTGTGCCTAACAACAACAACCTAAGACCAAAATACAACGAGAAGATCGCCAAATACAGAAATCTGGAGGTCCAAATCCGAAGACAATGGGCAATGAACAGCGTCCAGACGATTCCCATAATACTGTCAACAACTGGAGTGATACCGAAGAACCTCCTGCAGAACATCAAGGGACTGGGCCTTAGTGAGCATCTTTATAAGCCGATGCAGAAAGCAATTCTCCTAGCAACCGCGCGAACCGTCCGAAAATTCATGGGAAATGCAGCAGACAACGTCACCTAGGACCCGATAACATTGAAAGGGTGCCCACAGAGCTTCATACTTTTGGTGTCTTTGTATGCCTGGTATGAGTGAAAAATCCCTGGAGGGAGTGCGAAGCCGTTTGGCTTGTAAATCATATAATAATAATAATCGATAACTCAGCGTCGAACTATTGATTGATTTCAGGACAGATGTTTCCGAAAACGGAGGGCTTCTTGTTAGCTATCAACCATAGAGTTTATGATCTTAAAAAATAATATTAGGTCAAAATAGATGCGTCTATTGGATAATGATAACAAGCTCATAAGACCCCACACTACACTGAATGGCACATGTTGCTTAAAAGCAACAAATTTCAAGAAACGGACCTGTACCCTCTCAATTTTATTTTTGTAAATTTCATAGCTTGGTGACCAGACTGGAGATGCATACTCCAAGACTGATCGAACCATTGAGCAGTATACATATTTAAAACACTGCATACTGCTGAAATCAGCCAGTGTACATTTAATAAACCCAACAAGATTCAAACCACGGACCAAAAAATATTATGACAGCGACAAACGAAACAGCAGTGATTATGAGTCATCGAGGCATTCTATGCAATATTTGTAATTTGTGATATTATTGCTTCCTCCGCGCTAAAGTCCAAGTATTGTTTTATCTGTAATAAATTGCTATAAAAGAAAAAGGCGTAGCATGAAAAATTTAACAATGTAAATACATAACTATTTAAAAGAAAAGAAATAAATATAAAAAAAAATTTTTTAAAATAAAATATGTAATATTTTTGTCTGTGAGTGTATATATTATCTGCACTGATATCTCCTCATCTTATCTTCTTGCAATAAAATTAATCAACAATTCAATATGAATTTTGAATAGACTTCATTCATTACTACAATGATTACTTATATTAGTCAGTTTTTATCTCTTTACAACAAACCCTATGACACAGTCATATTTTATTTTTACTTTGAAAAATGTCAAGCCAATTAACACCAACTAGAATTTACAAAAAGAATCAGATGACAGTTTACCAACTGTTTTTGGACTATCCGACTGGAACTAACTACTGATTGTTCTGTATATGGAACTAACTACTGATTGTTCTGTGTATGGATCTATAATGTGTTAACTGTTTAAATAAGTATGTTTTTGGAAAATAATAATGCAGAACTCAGTATGGAATCATTTCAATATTAATGAAAACTAATTAACTTGAAATAAAAAGCATAAACACTATTTCTTTTTTCTTAAGTGTTACATAACTATTGGAGTACTAACAAGAACTCACAAGTTTTATTCAACAGCCTCTTTAATCAGGCGAAATATTCAACTACCACAAAACAATTATGTAAAAATATGGTACCATCTTATGTAAACAAATGGCTTTCTTATTACTTTATTAACAAGAATATCTTAGATTTAATTGAAGCAAGGCTAACTGCTTCAAACAAATTTGTATAATTAGTGATAAAAAAAACAGTACCATTGAAAACTATTTTTTGTTATAAGTATAATTTCTGGTCAAGTGCATCATATAATTCCTTATATGTTATAGATTTCCTCCAGTTGCTTGCTACATTTTCATTTGAACTTTTTTTCTAATTCCAATAATTTTAAAGTCGTTTGTATATTTTGGGTATTTAAATAATTAAATATAAATCACGAGATAAATAATGAAAAAACCCAACAATAAATGACGAGGATATAATAAACATCGCCTACCGAACCTACAAAATTCGCAGTCTCATTTACAGCCTTGAGGGAGGTCAGCTGTCTGCCGTTACATGATTGTTACATGACTGATTCAAACAGAATATTGATCAAGGGTTATTAACCTGAAAACTGAGTAAGTAAAAATTACTTACCTTCATGTTATTTGTAACAATAGTTTCATAGGAACAGATCTGGTAAACAATAAGAGCTCGCAAGAGCTCCCAGTTCGTTTTGCTCTTAAAGGCAGCTTTGGCATCTTCAAAGGTTAAATCTAGTGGATCCTTAGGGCTCTGTACTGCCTGTTTCGGCTGGTCTTGAACTAAAGTTGTAGCAGCGGCTGTTGATTTCCAGACAGCCTGATTTACATCGATTTTACCACCGAAACCGCTATTTAAATTATCGATCAGCAATCCGTATTTTTTATAAACACTGCACCTAATCACTGTACGAAGAAAAGCCATTTAACTGAAGTAATACGTCGGAAAAAGATTTTTGTCGATCCGAGAAAGTATTTTTGCCGGGATCTTGCTCTGTTTTTACCTAGCGTTCGAAAAAAGTTTGTATTATAATGAAGTTACCTTCGGTGCCTCTGGAACACGACTGAAATCGACTGACGTTTATTTTTAACAAGCCGGTTGGAATATGCGCGAAATCAACCGACGGACGGACGCCGGGGATGAAATCAAGGAAAAATTCGCGAAATATAGGAAACGTTTTTATTGCGGTAATCAGGCGAAAATAGGACGAAACAATAAAAAATCAAATTTGTAAAAGCTATTTAAATGTCGTTCAACTTGTTCACAAAACTGACGCAAATTCAGATTGGCATGCCAGTCGTACCGCCTGCCGCCTTTTTTTGAATATCCATAGCTGAGGTCGTATGTATTTGTGGTTGTCTAAATTTAAAGAATTTTTTAACTAAAAATATTTATATTTATTTTTTTTAATATGTATTATATAAGCTTCGTGCTTTCCAATGTTTAAAGCTATATTGTAAATAAATAAATAGTCCCATTTATTTACAAATAATAGCTAACCGCGTTGTTCGAAATGGAGTTCGTACCACAATTCGAAAAACAGCACATAACCTGTGTGTGTATGCATGTTCGGCATTTAAATCCGATTAATTCGTCTCCTGACCTATTTTAATTAATGAAATTGTCATATTTGCGGTCCTATTTGCAATTTATCCCTAAACAAGTCAGAGAATGCTACCAAAGACCATTTATAATAAAGAGCTGATATTTCGTAGGGGCCTCACAGTAATGTACCAAGAAAACTTCAATTCAGTATGTAGAATTTCACATGAAAAATCTGAAAATATAAATTTTGGTCAAATCACACGGACAAAATTTTAGATATGTATGACGAGACCCAGGCTTATATAATGTACACAAAACGGGATATTTTGTGATAAAGTACCTTTACTGATCATGTAATCCTTCATGTAATAAACTGAAAATGTCGAACTACGCTATCCGCCATTTTGGGGATAGTTCACTTATAACAACAGTGAATTTACTGGAACCATATGAAAATTATATCAGCTAAATATAATAGGTTATCTTTGACTGACAAGGGTAGACGTAATTCGCATAGCTTCCCGAATTTTAGTAGTTAAACGGCACTGATAGTAGAAAGAGTTATAAATACACCCAACTGATCCAATTCCTGTCAACTGATTTTAATCTCTGAATGTTTGCGATATTATTGGTTGGTCGTAAAAATAAATAGGTAAAAAAAATTGATTATATTTTTGCTTGTTAAAAATAACACGTCATTAAATAAAATATGTTGACGAAAAATTTCTTCACAACATTTTTTTAAAAACATTTTTAATGTTAATTAGGCGATATCCACATTAGTTTTAGTGTTTTCTAATTTTTAGCTAAAATATCTTTAGAAAGTTGAACGTGTCTCGCAAATTTCAATTAAATTTGAGTTTACAGACATACAAAATTATTACAGGAGGTTCTGTTCAGACATTAATAGCATGAGCGTGCTGTTTAAAAATGTTTTTTACAGCTAGTTCTGATTATGGATTTGACATAAATACTTGTGTTTATATGTTCATAACAGCTTGTCCTAAAATAGAGAGTGCTTTCTGGCTATTACTGTGGTTTTTCAAAATTGAAACTGACATAACTTTCAGCTAACTTTCGTGTCCCGGAACTTTCCAGAAGTACATCTTTTTCCAAATGAGTCATAACCGGTAGGGAAAAGTAAACAATTTGATAAATTATTAGACAGTTTTACGATATTATAGCGCTACGACAAAATCGCTCACTGGGTCCGCAGAATAAAAACACTTTTTACTAACTTATTTCCAATATATATTAACTACTTCTTAACAGCGAAATCACATCTATCTAATTATTAGTTCTTAATATTTTCACTATTGAAATACAACTATACAACTATATTAAATTTCATATCCTATCCTTATTTAAATACCTACAGAATCTCCTAGAAATAACAAGAAATAGACTAGTATAAAAGTTGAGAACTATCTAGAAATATAATGACTCATCAATATAATATTTCTTTTGGAACATTATAATAAAGATGTCTCATAGCATTGGAATATTATGCTTCTACGAGGACGTAGAGTAAAGAGGATTGGGAAGAAGAGCAAAGTTTTCCGCGAAATGAATCCTAGTGGTTCCTAGATGGATCTCGAGAAAATGAAAGAGCTGGAGTCGGAGCGTTCGGCAACAGCACGGGAGTCAAAGAATTCTGTTCTCTCGTACAAAATGCGACGATCTTTACAGCGGAAATTGATACTATTCTGCAGTGTGGTCATCTCTTTGAAAGCAACATAAACAGGAATATTGTAATAAACATATATACTCAGACAGTAGGGCTGAGATAATGGCATTGAAGTCCAGTGTCGTAATTTCGCGACTGGTGCCTGAGTGCAAAGATTTACTGAACAGTCTGCCAAGGAACGGCTGCACAATTAAACTCGTGTGTATCTCGGGTATAAATGAGGAAGTGGACCGTCTGGCAAAAATGGTGCCCTTAATTGAACCATATAAATCCCAACCGATTCTACCTGTCTCAATTGTCGTTGGTAAACGAAATTAAAATCATTGCCGAAAATCAAGTTTATTGAATCGTAGAGAGGAGCTTCTGGAGTGAGGTGTGCCAAGGTACATATAACTTGACCTAAAGCACGGCTTACTAGGGAACTTCTCTCCTTAGGAAGACAAGAGCTGTAAATTGCGGTAGGACTGTTGACAGGCCATTATCCCCTAAGGGGTCATCTTCAGATTGGTGTGCAGATGGTGTTTGGTGGAGGATGCCCAACACTCAACGGACTGAGACAGAGATATTTCGGAGATACAATTTTGTTACTGGAAGTAGTTCAATTAACGAGGCTACTTGGATTCGCAAAGGTGATCGGGCTCGATTGACCTGCAGCTATGATGGGATGTAAAGGGTCCAACGAGGCCTAGGCATTGATGAACAAGTATCACCACCTTTTGTTCATTCATTCATTCAAATGTAAGATTTTGTGGCTTAATTTGTCTAATGGCTTGCTTAGCAATGGTTTGCTGTGACTGTAGCCTGCAATTTGGTTCCAGTGGGCTTGGTGTTGATGGTTTATTATATAGGATTACTGCCCACTATGTCAGTGTTGGTGCTTCTGTGTTATTTAAGCATTATATTATTGTAATTCTATTTGTGGATTGAAGCGGGTGCAACCTAATCGCGCGAACTACGGTAATTTTAGCCCAATAACTAGAATGTGTCGTGTGTTGGATCAGTACGGGAACTGTCCTTTTGGCTGTAGTCTCGTTAGTTTTAAGCATGAAGTGTTGAGTCTGTGATATGGTTTTTCCTTAACTAAAATGTGGTTGTGGGACTTGCATTTCTTTATTTTTCTTTGTTTTTACGACGTTTTGATTAGGTTGTAGCTCTAATCGTTATCAAGTATCAACTGAATGTTTTGTCTTAAGGCTACGACCTTATATAGGGACTGTGCCCATTAAAGCACAAAGTTCCGCTTCACTGTACACACCTCAGTGATTTAATATTACGAAGTAGTGGTTGCCAAAGATTAGGCATCTTAACACTGGGTTTACTGAATATTTCATTATTATTTTTAATGTAAGCTGCGTTCTATAAATTTTCTTTTTTTCATTTTGGGTTCCATATATATGGCCGCAGCTTCAAACCATTTTATATGGTGTTGTTTATCTCAGGCTGTTCTGCAGTGCCTGATCTCGACGTTTCCCCTTTTTGTGTATGAATTTTATGTTCCTTAATTCTAACTTCTAGTCGTCGTTTGGTTTATCCAATATACAGTTTACCACACTCACATGGAACTTTGTAAACACATTCTTCCTTATCGGTAATTTTTGGTTTCATTTTTGTTAAATGAGCTCTAAGTGTATTTCCTGATTTAAAGACCGTTTTTATATTGTAACTTCTGGCAATTCGTGTTATTTTCTCCGAAATTCTTTTAATGTACGGAATTGTGAAGAAGCAATGTGTTTCTTGCTGTCCAGTGGTCGGTTTTCTAAAGTAATTTATAACATCGTCAATTAATTTTAAAGGATAACCATTCTGTTATAAATTGGACTTAATGTTTGCTACCTCTTTTTCCAATGAAACGGTATTATTGCTTATAGATATAGCGCGATTATAGAGGTTTCGTATAATTCCCCGTTTTGTTACAACAGAATGATTAGAACTATGGTTAAGATATTGTCCAGTATATGTTGTTTCCTATATACTAAAGTTTCAATAGTTTCGTTTGAACGATTCACCATGACATCTAGGAAGGGCAAATAATCATTTACTTCTTTTTCCATGGTAAACTTAATTGTAGGTCGAACGTTGTTTAGATGTGTCAAGAAATCATTAAGTTCTTGATAATTCCCCTTCCATACGATGAAGGTATCATCGACATATCTCAACCAGACTTTCTGTTTAACTGTTGCCGTTTCTATGGCATGAGTTTTGGCGACGACTGGAGAGAGTGAAGAACCCATCGGAAGCCCGTCATCCTGAGCGTAGAATTTGTAATTTACTTCAAAGTAAGCACTACGCAGGCAACACTTCAAAAGGTCCATCACCCCGTCCAGTGATAACGTTGTTCGATCTGATAATGTTATATCATTTGAAAGTCTAGTTTTGGTTGTGTCTAGTGAATCCCCTAATGCCGCATTAGTATACAGACTTGCCACATCAAAACTTATTAGTTTATCTTTTGGCTCTAGATTAAGGCTACTAATAATGTTTACGAAATGTGTAGAATTTTTAACATATGTGTTCGTCTTACCTTCTAAAGGTTGTATGATTTTTAAAAGAAACTTCGCCAGTGCATTTGCTGGGAATCCTCTGGAGCTGGTTATTGGTCTCAATGGTATGTTTGTTTTATGAATTTTCGGTAGTCCATAAGGATGTGGTGGCTTATTGTAGTGTGGTGTGAGCGCCGATCGTAGGTTGTCAGGTATATGGTCTTGGTATTTCCTTAGCGTTCTGTAGATTTTTGACTCTAGATTTAGTTGGGTCTCGAGCTAGTTGTCTATATTTTCCTTTTTCCAGGATATCTCCGACCTTTTGGTCGTACGTTACGATGTCCATGATCACCGTTGCATTTCCCTTGTCCGCTGGTAGAATCTTTATGGATTCATCCTTACGAAGTTCTTTTAAAGCAGGTGCTTCTAATTTGAAGAGATTTTAAACAGGATTTTTCTTGTCTTCCAAGGTTGATTTTATTTTTCCCTTAAACTCATTGGAATGGTTTTCGTCGACTTGTATCGTTTCTAAAAAGTTTATGATATATAAAACAGGTATGCTTTTTAGTGTCACTGCGAAATTAAGCCCCTTTCTTAATAGTTATTATTCTGCTGCTGAGAGTATTCTTGAAGATAAGTTTATAAAGGTTTTTCTTGAAGTCGTTTCAGGTAGAAGCGGTTGTTGTTGTGATTTTAGTGTTTCCAGTTTATTCCGGTGTTTCCTCGCCATATTTTCTTTCAACTTGTTGCACATTTTTATGGAAAATTGGTTCATGATCATCTGACAGGGTTTCGGCTTTGATTTCTTCGTAGCGTTGTGTAGCTTCAACCAAAAGAAGGGCATGTTTACTATCCTGCCGACATGTCTCAGACTTTATATTTTATGTAGACAGTTGTATCCTGCGAATGACAGCTCTACTGACGAGACCATTAGGTGATCGAGACGGATATGGAGAGAGAACCAGAGTAGTATTTGCAGGAAATAAACTGTTTGTATATAATCTTTTCTTTATCTGCTTGAAAGGAGAATACATATAGTCAACATAAACAATCATTTATTTCTTGCTGAAATCTTAATTTTAATGAATATATTTTGTTCCAACATATTTTAAAAATTTCTCTGTCTGTTGGAATAAATAAATTAAAAAAGGTATAAAAAAACACTAAATAGCTAATTCTAAATATGTTTATTACTGTCAAAATCACCATAAAATAATTTTTATTCTCTTAAACATATTTATAAATACAAGAAATATCCATGTTTGTTACGATAAAAAAGTGAATGGAAGATTTAAACATTATTTGAAAATTTGAATAGCTACTATAGCTAGTATACATATTATATTATAATAAATATTATCATTAAACGTTGGCCATTTAAAACATTGACCACAATATATGAGACTAGAATAAAATTTGCAATATTCTTTGGAAGATTATTTTAGATATAAATATGAAAGTTAGCAGTAGTTTTCATACAGCATTAACGTCTTTGCTTTGATAGTAGTTGTCTCAGTCAGCTTGCCTGACCTTATTGAGTCATCCTCTAGATCAAAATGTCCACGTTGAATTTGTGCAAACTATCTTTCGATCGCCCTTAAAAATGAAGTTTCCCCCAACATTCGTGATATTTTTTTTAAACACAGTTGTTTTGTTAAGTCACTTTTAGAATTATGCAGCATTAGCATCGATGCATCGTGATGTGTGAATTCAGCCATGGTAATTTTTCGAAAAAAAACTTATAGTACAACTGAAACTTAAAATGTATATTTTTTTAAATCCACCTACATATAATCAAAACACTGAATAAATTTAAAATGGCATGATATTAGGGACAGATCTGAGTATTTCTGGCTTATTTAACTTTATTCAGTTGGTATTGATGGAATAAAATCAGAACCGGACTTTAAATTTTCTCCGCAAATTTATCTAAAGACACTAAATACATGGCATAAAAGATTAAAATATTGGAAAACCGACTTTTTTTTGTATATATTTGTACTCAAAATTATTAACAAGTTCAAATCACAACAATAAAGTACAAATTCCAGTCACTTTGGGTTAGGACGGCACTAGGAAAATTTTAAACTCTCTATATCATATGATTGATCTCATTTTTACGTCATTTGTTTGTCAGGTCCACAAGTTCTCCCACTATTTTGAGAATACCAACATTGTCATGTGGCTAGTGATGCCACGACAAATTTTATTTAGTTACCCGATCAAACGGATTTAAAGGTGTTTGATTCATTTCAATCAAAAGTAACCTAACGATAGATAACTAACCTTTTAATATTTATCTAGTTATCAATAGTGTTAAATATAACCAGGAC